>CM039506.1:32955341-33076951 GCA_022432975.1 Begonia masoniana
AGTAAGTATTTTAAGTGAATAAAATAAGAGAGTAAATGTATCATTACTCTTTAGTATAATGAGCTATATATCATAATGCTTTAAGTATTGAACAATAAGTTTTTGACCAGTATTTAGTAAAATTAAATTACATGTCTTGATCCATGATAATATGTAACAGTCCCTGGGGCACCCTCACGGCACGTCAGCCCCCGATTAGCTTTAAAGGGGGTTACCAGCATGTGCCAGGACTGATAATATGTAGGTTCTAGATTCAAGTGCTGAGGAATACAATAACTCATTTTCCAGGGGGAGAAGATTGTGAGGAACGGCGTCACCTGGCCACGTGGGGTGACATGCTCTGAGAGAGTGCCACGTAGTCGAGGTTAAAATCGAGAGAGAGATGACGTGCAGTGAGGGCGCCCCGTGGACCGTTACATATTATCATGGATCAAGACATGTAATTTAATTTACTAAATACTGGTTAAAAACTTATTGTTCAAATACCTTGGTCATTGCAACTATCTGTGTAGGATCGTATTTGTCTAAGAGGGGGGTGAATTAGACTTTATAAACTTACTTAAATTTTATTAGTCTAATCAATTTTTCTCTTATGTTCAACTGATATTCTAGACAGCAAATAATCAAACAATAAAGGAGAGAGAGAGAGAGAAATTGACACCACAGTTTTTACGTGGTTCGGCCAAAACCTGCCTACGTCCACACTTCAAGGCTTCCCCCTTGAAGATCATTTTCTTCTCCTCAGAGAATAACTAGATCGCACTTCGCGGGCGTCGATCTACAGCCTTTACAAACCGGATTGTTCGCCACGGAACGACTTTGTCTTTTGTCGTTAAGCGATCTATGAGGAACTTCAAGTGTCTCGGCGAGGCATACTTGAAAACAACCATTGGTATAATTACTTTTAAACAATTCATCGCAGATGAAGTTTTCAAGCCCGGTTTTACTTTTCAGTCCGGTACACTTACCCGATTATAATTAGACAACAAAAATACCTTTGAGGGCTTTTCCAACATATTAAATCATGTCTATTCATATTCTCATTTATAAACTCTAATCAATTACTTACTTATCATTCAAATATGATCATCAAAATATATTTAACTTAAACTCTATTTAAGTCACCCCCTCTCCACTATTTTTTTTCACCTTTTTTATGGCCAATTGATGGACATATCCAATAGAAAAATGGTTCTGACAATTGTCATATAAAACTATTAGTAATACAGTGCCTAAGAGATCACTCAAATGAATTTCGTAGTACACAGCCTAAAAAATGTATGACTATGTCCATGAATGTGCTACACACAACTCATCACCTTTGTGCAGCCTGCAAGTCCAGGTGGATAATTTAATATAATCATCAATATGTTATTTGAAAAATAAGAAATACTACATCGAACACTAATTTGAGGCAGAGAGAAAATTGATAGGATAATGTAGTTGAATAAAAATAGATGCTGATATTGCTTTTATGTAAAATTCACTGACTTAGACATGTAATATAGATTCACGAAATTGATAACCGAATTATTGTTTGTCACTGCCATTAGAATCATGTATGGACGATTTCTCATTTTAAAACAATAAATTTCCTGGTCTAATGGCCAGCATGATATTCTAACTAGTTTATGGAGACATTAAGTAGTTTGTTTCTTGAGTGTTAAGTGAAAGAGCGTCCAAGGGTTTTATCTTAGAGCGCAATATCTCTCACTGCCTTTACTTTGCTGCTTAAAATGATGATTTGGTGATATTGTACTCAACACGTGGACATTTTCGTTTGATCTTGTTTATTTTAACTTAGCCCGCGTCAACTTTGATGGCTAATTTGGCCAAGAAAGAGTTTTTTCATTTCAAACTCTAGGTGAATAATGTGAGTATTTGTCATAAATATTGAGGTGGGAGGTTTCTGAAGCTACCAATCTTCTTATCTTGATGCGCCTCAGAGAGTGTTAAAAAATGAAATTACAATAACGATCATTTGAAGAGGTTGGCAAGGTGGAACAATGACCGTTCTTTACTGAGTGAGACCTAACCGATTATAAGAGCACTCTAATACACTAGACACCCTATTGCATAAGTTTCATTCATCTTACCTAGAGAGAAGTTGTTGAAAACATATTGTCAGTGACTCTTGTGCGGGTTTGGAATAGGGTTTAAATGTTATGATTACTTGGTAAACATGTCCAAGTTGCATTCTCTAGGAAAACAAGGACCAACCGCTTGACATGTTGCAATCACGTGCTTTTATAAAATGATTATGAAGATTGTGACGTGCAAACAAATCTTTAAGACAAAGTAATGTCAAAATTTTGTTATATGGATATCTTAATTGTTTACCAAGGTTAAAGTGGAGTAATTAAAAGTAGTTTGAGTGAGGCAATAAAGATATTTTGTTCAAACTGTTGGTATAGAGAACAATTTGTCTCTTGAAACAATAAGTCGAAAAAGCTTAAAAAAAAAAAAAGAAAAAAAAAAAAAAAAAAAAAAAAAATTCTTTGGAATTGATTTTTCTAAGGTCTTTACTTGCATAGAGATAGGCACTCTGATTGCTCCTTGTTGGTAGCTAGGTGCGACGAAATGAGTAAACCTCTTTATAATTCGATATTCAATATTAAATCGATAATTCTTTTATTTTTTTCCATAGTTTCATATTTTGTCACATGACTAAGCATTGCTCCATCATGAATGGAATAAGTAAGATCACCAATTCTCCATTTATGTTCGTTCATATTGATGTGATAGGTGGCCACTTTTAAAAAGAGGTTGCCATTGTTTGAAATACCTCTAATTTAATTAATATTAATTTTGAATGGTAGAATTGTGTTATTTAGTTAGCTTAACTTTTAAGTTGATTTAAAGCGCATAACTCATAGGTTTTGAAATTTGCTTTTATGTTAAAGTGCTTTGGAGAATTAATATTCACTTAAGATTGTTTTCCTTCTCCAATGTTTTCTTGTTGACACATCAAGGTCCATCTTAATGCAATATTCTTGTTTGTGAAACATTTCCCTTTCTAACCTTGACAAGTGAACTATTTGTTAGAATTGAGAGGTCTTGGTACAAGGACTCAAAAAAGAGTGGTCACATATTGCCATATTCCTTTTTCTAGACCTTAGGAACAAAAACAATGATATTTATGACAATCTTTTAATACTGACGAATTAAAGATTTGTCTACATATTTTCAAAGTTTAGAGAGGTAAGATATACGCTTGTTTATATAATATTTTATAGCTCGAAAGTTCTTTTGTTTTCTTGCTCCTCATTTTTAACACATTGTGTTTATTAATTAAGCAATAAAAAAACTATAATCGAGTTTTGTAAACTCTACTAACAAAAATACCATTAATGTACATCTGATGATAATATTATTTAAAATTTCAGCTAAAAACCTCTGAGAAATAGAACAAGCATTCACTCTATCATGTCTCCTAAATGACAAAAAAAAAAACACTAATTCACTCTACATGTCATTATTTTTTTATTTTTCTTCTACGAACATTCCTTTCCATAACATGTCATTTACGCAACAACTTTTTGTTAAACGATTTAGTTCACATCAAATATTTTATTTGATACTTTCCTGTCAAAATTTATTTTGTTTGAAAACGGATAGTTTAACTTCACTCATATGTTTTTTGTCAACATTTGTATTTCTTTGATTCAATACAAGTCCTCATTTCTCATTTGGACCATGGACTAATAATAACAGCATTCATAAAGTAAAATTCTACTTCTTTGAAAATTGCTTATATCCTGTACCATGATAAACCCCTGTTGCGAGAGAGCCCATAGACAACTGCAATCGCATGGAGGTGAATCCCTTCATTTTAATTAGGTGCTTGATCAAATGCCCACTTCTATGGAAGAAAAAAAACGGTAAAAAAAGGAAACACTTATTGACAATAGAAACAATGGAAATCTAAAAAAAACATGAGGGAACAACAAAAGATCAATAGCTTTCCTAGTGTTGCGTCAGTATCTTTACTAACTCCTTAATGTCGACCTCTGTTTTTGAAGGAAATGGTAAATGCTGCCACTGTCAATTCCAAAAATTTTCCTTCTCCAAGTGAGTACTTACACCACGTACAAAAAAAGACAAAGAATTCTTATCTAACCTTAATGTCTGTCAAATATAATTCAATTGCGCCACTTAGAATAAGCAAAAAAATTTCTGTAACCTGCGTACCAATTGAGATTTTCTTTTCAATTTGTCAATAGGATTCTAAAAAATTAAAAAATACATGCACAATCAAATTTTTTCCAACTCACTGGCTATTCCAACAAGTACTGACACAGCAATTCAATTTCGCATGCTATTTCGCAAGACAACCTAACCTTTGTCCAATGCCTACACTTGTTTTAAGTGTGCTAGGAAGAAATCAACAAATGGCCTTCTCTAGCAAAAAAATATCTCACAAACTGACTGGCTGAAGTACCTCATCAGTGGTACTTATCTGTTCTATTTCTCTATTTATTATGTCAAAATCCAAAAGCAAATAACTCGCCAAGTTCCAACGAATCAAAATAATACAAGAAGCAAAGATTTTTCCATGCTTTGAATTCCAATAGTCCCCACATCAGAAATCACTGTGAATAAATTGTCCTAGTTCCTATAGGATTGTTGCAATCTAATGTGAAAGTAATTTTATCACCAACGGGTAAAGGAGCGCTTCTGTCTATCTCCATCCTTCATTAAAATACCATCACCATTTTCATGCTTTTCACTTTTTAAAGATAAAATAATAAACTTTAATGCAATAGCATAGTCTACAAACAAGTTAAAGTTATATTAGTAATGGAATTTGCACAATAAAATATGGAAAGATTCTTTTAGTTCACATTGCTAGATAACCTGTAAAATCACAGCTATTTTCTTCAAAGTACCTTTCAAAGTACCTACAAAAATCTACACCTAATTTTTTAGGTTTCTCTACACAAAGAGAATCAACGAAGAAACTCTATAGCATTTTTAGTTTTACTTGTGCAAAAGAGTATTGAATTAACAAACTTAGTTTATCTTCTTTTTATAAAAAATAAAGAAATAAAACTAATATTATCTTAACGTTAATATTGTTACACTAATGTGAAATAAAGACAAAACACATCAATGTTCATGACAAAAGCCCAAATAACAATTTCTAAGATACCATTAGTTTTCTTGATTGTCAGTAGACTAAATTTTAAAAACTTTAGAGTTGAGCATTGAGTTTTCATGGAAATTACATTGTTTCATTTAACATCTAGCACTTTGTTAGGTCCAATTCCTCCCCTCCCACTTCATTTTACCTTTTCATTCTTAATATAATTTTGGTTCCTTATCAACATAAGAAAAGCTCTCTCTGAGGTTGAGTCTTCTACTATAGTAACACCTAATTTGGCTGCCAACTAAAATAAATATCCTTTGTTTTATTTGAAAAAGAATATTTTAAGTAAGATCTATCTCATTTATTAGGTTAATCACGTAGGTTCTAATTCATATGTTTTTTTTTATACATTTCCGATTTGTCCTTCCCTCTATTTAGGTTAAAACTTAGTAAAGTACAAATGAAATATTCTCGAAATTGGAATCTGAATTTATAATAGCAGTGTTTAGAGGTCATATACAATGAAAATCAAAGTTAAACGTATAAACCATAAATACAAACAAATTTAACTGTACACGTTTATAAGTACCTCGGAATTCATTTAACGACAAGATTCAGACTATACTATTTATGTTAAGAACCTGGAGAACTACTCTTCTAAGTGAAAAAAGAGAGAACATCTTATTGACAAACTGTTAATAAAATATACAGAGAATGATTACTTAAAAAAACATTTAAAGAAATAATACATTATTATAATCTAAAATACGCACAACAATCACCTTGCAAATTGATCTTTCATGATGCATTGCAACTCTCTTACTGTTGTTAAGCAAAGTATAGTTGACGGTGTTCCGCTTGAAAATATGTTTAAGCTCCGCAATTAAGGAACAAGCACATTTAGTCATAATATTAGAGTGTTTGTGCTTCTTTTTCTCAATCTAGTTTTCATCTATACCCTGCACCAAACTTGTTTTCGTGCACCACTTCAATTTTTTATGACTACGTTCTCATGATAGGTAGCAAACACTTCTCACATCTATGAATAAATGTGCCATGTTCCTAAAACCTTCAATTCCCTCATTGTACCGGCGACCACACCTCTAAACAATGGCCATACATCCTCTGAATGTGAACTGCGTAAGGTTTGCAAGAGAGCGCGGCGACAAACCATTTCTAAGCAATCCAAAGCACATTGTAAATGTTTAAAGATTCATGGCCAAAAGCTCGTCGGAACCAATTTTGAGTGCGTCGTCCAGAGTTGGGTATTAATTGATAAGGAAGCGTTTATAAAGGAAAGAAACTTTTTCGCGAGAGACCGTATGGACAACAAGTGTCGTCATCTTCCGTCGATTTCTTGGGCCCTTTGAGATCGGTGAAAAGGCCGGATATAATCGGAAGAGAGAATGACTATCTCTGAAGTCTCCGGCTTCGGCTGGATATGAGTGTGCTGCCATGGGCGAGGCTATGGCGGTGGGGAGAACTACAGAGAGAGAGAAGACGTGTGTATCTGAAAATGGAGAAGAGAAGGATTCAATTTTAAATGCGGGAAATGGTTTCCCGCTACTTAGTTATTTCCAAGGTGAGGCTACTATCTTTTAACGTCCCATTTGACGATTTGTTGTTTTACTGAAAGGGGCCCCGGAACCGACGAGACTTGTAGAAAATTCAATGAATCTATAAAAAAATAAAATGAAAAGTTCAATTCATCATACCTATATTTTGGACCATTTTTATCTTTGCATTAATATTTATTTAATTTTTAAAGTTGATTATATTCTTGTAACTTGTCAGAAAAAAAAAAAAAAAAAAAACAGCAGTACGTAGATTATGATTAAATACAGTATTTTCTTAACACAATATGAGTTAAATTAATTGATTAGCTTCAACGCACCCAATTTGCCATCACTAAATTCTTTTGTTTTACAGATAAATGTGTTTCATCTCTAAATTTGGAGTACTTTACAAACTAACGCAATTGGATTTTTTGTTTGATAATTTCAATAAATTATATATCATGTGTTTTATTAACTAAGATGTGTTTAATCAATTGATAACTCATTCAAGACCACTTAACTCCCTCTCCAGCTATACCGAATACAATACACACACACATCGAATATAACCCCTAACATAGGGGGGGGGGGGGGGGGATAATGTTCGCGACATTTTAACTTACGGTTATTGAATATGAGATGGTAAATATTTCCCGTTGAATGATCGCATGTTACACACACATTTTTTCTCAAGTTTACCCTTCTCTCATACCAATTTCATTGTTTTAACTGATTCAATTTGTCCTCTTCTTGGGACTTAAAAGTGACTCTATTCTTACCTAATCTATTTTTCTTTCCTTCTTCAATCCCTGATTCAATTAATGTTTTTCTAATGTTTCATCTCTCCCTTGTTTTCGTATAGTTGATCAAGTACGATTTAGAAAATTGGAATGAAGTTTCTTCTCTCCCTTGATTTTCTCCCATTCTACCCTTGATAATTGCATATATCAAGAAAAATATAAAACCTTTTCAAAAATACAGACACTAGAAAGTGAAGAAACCCAAAAAAAAAGAGGAACAATTGATGCTAAGGTTGTTTAGATCCTTTCTTTTTGTTATTATATGCAAATGGGAATTAAAGTTCAACAATCTTTCCCTTTGACTCCACAATAAAAGATTTGAATAGGAAATATAATTTTCTGGCTTGATATGAGTGGAGAATGAGGTAATTCCCAGTGACGACCCGACTCGCTGGGACCCGCCACGTGACGGAACGAGACTTTGACCTTTTTTGACTTAAACTGGACTTTGCATTATATACCCGAATGCCACGTAGGAGGATAAACCACCCAGTGCTTCCGCAATCCCGAGTGAGACTTAGGCCGGAGGGTGACGGCGGGTTAAAACTCCGCGGATCCCGTGGTGGCTTGGGCCGGAAGGTTTTGGTCGTAGAATGGGATCGTCACAATCCCACATCGTTGGAGAAGTCATGGTGAAAATGAAACCAACTATGTAAGGAACCCTCCCAAAATAGTAAAACGAGCGTTTGGAGCAACAATGGCAACGGATCTCATAAGCTCCAAAGTTAAAAGTGCTTCGGCGAGAGTATTACCAAGTTGTGATCGACCGGGAAGTCCGCGCCAAACAAGTCGTGAGGGGAGGATATGGGCTAACTGCCCATCCCCAGAGCGGACATATCTTAACGGGGGGGGAAAAAGGACTGCGTTACAGACATATTGGAACGTTAAAATTTTTTCAAACTTTTTAAAACTCTTGAACATTTAAATGGCCAGATATCAAACAAGGCATCAAATGGAAAACATAATTGGACGACCGAGAAGTCAGAAGGCATGATTTTAGAACTTAAAACTGGCGTAGAGCAACTGAAATAGTCACGAATAGACAACATAAGGGACATAGAATTGCAGAGGCTGTGGACAACAGGCGTGGATGACAAAAGCTGTGGACGACGGTTTTAAAGAACAGCGTGGACAACTGTTTAAAAAAGAACAGCGTGGACGACAAGTTTTAAAAAGACAGCGTGGACGACTGTTTTTTAAAAGACAGCGTGGACGCTGTTTTTAAAAAGACACAGTGGACGACAATTTTAAAAAGGACAATTGTTGACGATAGTTTTAAAAACAATAAAAGCCCGGTTTTACTTTTCAGTCCGGTACACTTACCCGATTATAATTAGACAACAAAAATACCTTTGAGGGCTTTTCAACATATTAAAATCAATGCATAATTCAATATTCTCATTTTATAAACATAATCAAATTACTTAATTATCATTCAAATATATCATCAAAAATATATTTAGACTTAAACTCTATTTAAGTCAACACTCTCCACTTATTTTTTTTCACCTTTTTTATGGCCACATTGATGGACAATATCAATGAGAAAAATGGTTCTGACAATTGTCATATTAAAACTATTAGTAATATCATTGCCTAAGAGATCACTATCAAATGAAATTTCAGTAGTACACATCCTACAAAAATGTATGACATATGTCCATGATGTGCTACAACACAACTTCATCAACTTTGAAGCCTGCAAGTCAGGTGGATAACTTGAATAGAATCAATCAATAATGTTATTTGAAAAAATAAGAAATAGCTACATCAACACTAATTTTGTGCAGAGAGAAAAAATTGATAGGATTATGTTAGTTGAATAAAAAATAGATGCTGATATTGGCTTTTATGTAAAATTCAATGACTTAGACAGGTAATATAGATTCAAGAAATTGATAACCGATTAGTTGTTTGTCAATGCACTATGTAGAATAATGTATGGACGATTTCTCATTTTAAAACAATAAATTTACTGGTATCAATGGCCAGCATGATATTCAGTAACTAGTTATGGAGACATTAAGTAGGTTTGTTCTTAGAGTGTTGAAGGAAAGATCGTCAAAGGGTTTATTCTTAGAGCGCAATATCTCTCACTGCCTTTACTTTGCTGCTTAAAAATGATGATTTTGTGTGATAGTTGTAATCAACACTTGAGACATTTTCGTTTGATCTTGTTATTTTACTTAGCAGCGTCAACTTTGATGGCTAATTTGGCCAAGAAAGAGTTCATTCAAACTCATTAGGTGAATAATGTGAGGATTTGGCATAAAGTATGAGGTGGGAGGTTCTGAATCTACCATCTTCTTATCTTGATGCGCCTCAGAGATGTTAAAAAGAGTGAAATTACAATAAAGATATTTGAAGAGGTTGGCAAGGTGAACAAGACCTTTCTTTACATGAGTGAGACTACCGATTATAAGAGCACTCTAATACACTAGACACCCTATTGCCATAAGTTTCATGCATCTTACCTAGAGAGAAGTTGTTGAAACATATTGTCAGTGACTTCTTGTGACGTGGTGTGGAAGTAGGGTTTAAATGTTATGATTACTTGGTAAGACATGTGCAAGTTGCATTCTCTAGGAAAAACAAGGACCAACGACTTGAAATGTTGCAATAAAGTGCTTTTAGGAAAATGATTATGAAGATATGTGACGTAGCAAACAAATCTTTGAAGACAAAGGATATGTCAAAATTTGTTATATGGATATCTTAATTGTTTACCAAGGTTAAATGAAGTAAATTAAAAGGTAGTTTGAAGTGAGGCAATAAAGATATTTTGTTCAATGTTGGTATTAGAGACAATTTGTCTCTTTGAAACAATAAGTCGAAAAAGCTTAATTCTTTGGAAATTGATTTTTCTAAGTTCTTTACTTTGCATAGAGATAGAGCACTCTGATTGCTCCTTTGTTGGTAGCTAGGTGCGACGAAATTGAGTAGAACCTCTTTATAATTCGATATTCAAATATTAAATAGATAATTCTTTTATTTATTTTCAATAGTTTCATATTGTGTCAACATGACTAAGCATGGCTCCATCATGATGGAATTAAGGTAAGATCACAAATTCTCCATGTAGTTCGTTCATATTGATGTGATAGGTGGCCAACTTGTTAAAAAAAGAGGTTGCAATTGGTTGAAATACGCTCTAATTTTTAATTATATTAATTTTTGAATGATTAGAATTGTGTTTATTTAGTTAGATTAAATTTTAAGTTTGATTTAAAGCTCATAAATCATAGGTTTGAAATTTAATTCTTTTATGTTAAAGTGCTTGGAGGAATAATATTCAATTAAGATTGTTTTCTCCAATTTTTTCTTGTTGACACAATCAAAGGTCCATCTTAATGCAATATTCTTGTGTTGTGAAACATTTTCCCTTTATAACCTTGACAAGTGAACTATTTGTTAGAATTGAGAGGTCTTGGTACAAGGACCAGAAAAGAGTGGTCAACATATTGCCATATTCCTTTTTCTAGACCATTAGGAACAAAAAAAATGATATTTATGACAAATCTTTTAATACTGAAGAATTAAAGATTTTTTCTAACATATTTTAAGTTGTAGAGAGGTAAGATATTACGCTTGTTATATAATATTTTATAGCTCTCAAGAGTTCTTTTGTTTCTTGCTCCTCATTTTTACACATTTGTTTTATTAATTAAGCAATAAAAAAACTTATAATAGAGTTTTGTAAACTATAAACTAACAAAAAAATACCATTAATGTACATATGAGGAGAATATTATTTAAAATTTTCAGCTAAAAACCTCTGAGAAAATAGAACAAGCATTCACTCTATCATGTCAGCCTAAATGAAAAAAAAAACACTATATTCACTCTACATGTCATTATTTTTTATTTTTTCTTCTAACTAATCATTCATTTCCATAACATGTCATTTTACAGCCAACAACTTGTTAAAACGAATTTAGTTCACTCAAATATTTTAATTTGAGACTTTTCTGTCAAAATTTATTTGTTTGAAAACGTATAGTTTAACTTCACCATAGTTTTTGTCAACATTTGTAATTCTTTGATCAAGACAGTCATCATTTCTACATTTGGACATGGACTAATAATAACAAGCATTCATAAAGTAAAATTCTACTTCTTTTAATTGCTTATTCCTGTACAATGATAACCCAATGTTGTCGAGAGAGGCCCATAGACACTGCAATCCATGGAGGTGAATCCATTCAATTTTAATTAGGTGCTTGATCAAATGCACACTTCTATGGAAGAAAGTAGGAAACAATTATTGAAATAGAAACAATGAAAATCTAAAGAAAAAACATGAGGGAAAAACAAAAGAACAATAGCTTTCCTAGTGTTGCGTCAGTATCTTTACTAACCTTAATGTCGACCTCTGTTTTGAAGGAAATGGTAAATGCTGCCACTGCAATTCCAAAAATTTCCTCTCCAAGTGAGTAGCTACACCAAGTAAAAAAAAAGACATAAGAATTCTTATCTAACTTAATGTCATGCAAAATATAATTCAATTGCGCCACTTAGAATAAGCAAAAAAATTCTTGTAACCTGCGTACCAATTGAAGAGTTTCTTTTCATTTGTCAATAGGATGTCTAAAAAATTAAAAAATACATGCAAAAAAGCAAATGTTTTTCCAACTCAACTGGCTATTCCAACAAGTAATGACACATGCAAAATTCAATTTCGCATGCTATTTGCAGCAAGACAACCTAAAATTTGTCAAATGCCTAAACTGTGTTTTAAGTGTGCTAAGGAAGAAATCAAAACAAATGGCCTTCTCTAGCAAAAAAATATCTCACAAAACTGACTGGCTGAAGTAGCCTCATCATTGGTAATTATCTGTTCTATTTCTCTATTTATTATTTCAGCAAATAACTCGCATAAGACTTCCAACGAATCAAAATAATAAAGAAGCAAAGATTTTTCCATGCTTTGTAATGCAATAGATGCCCCACAATCAGAAATCAACTGTGAATAAAATTGTCTAGTTCCTATATGATTGTTGCATCTAATGTGAAAGTAATTTTATAACAAACGGAGTAAAGGAGCCAGCTTCTGTCTATCTCCATCTTCAAGTAAAATACCATCACCATTGTCATGCTTTTCACTTTTTAAAGATGAAAGAATAAACTTTAATGCAATAGCATAGTCTACAAACAATTTAAAGTTAATATTAGTAAGGGAAATTGTCAACAATAAAATGATGGAAGATGTCTTTTAGTTCACAGTTGATAGGATAACCTGGTGAAAATCAACAGCTATTTCTTCAAAGTACCTTGCAAGAGTACCACAAAAATCTACACCTAATATTTTAGGTTTCTCTACACAAAGAGAAATCAACTGAAGAAACTCTATAGCATTTTTAGTTTTAACTTGCAAAAGAGTAATTGAATTAACAAAAACTTAAGTTTATCTTCTTTTTATAAAAAATAAAGAAATAAACTAATATTATATATATACCGTTAATATTGTTAAACTATGTGAAATGAGAAGACAAGAAAACAATCAATGTTCAATGACAAAAGCCCAAATAACAATTTCTAAGATAACATTAAGTTTCTTATTGTCAAGTAAGACTAAATTTAAAAAACTTTAGGAGTTGAGCATTTAGTTTGAATGGAAATTATTGTTTCATTTAACATCTAGCACTTTGTTAGGTACAACTTCCTCCCCTCCCACTTCATTGTACATTTTCATTCTTAATATAATTTTTTTCTTATCAACATAAGAAAAGCTCTCTCTGAGTTTTGAGTCTTCTACTATAGTAACACCTAATTTGGCTGCCAACAAAAATAAATATCCCTTGATTATTTGAAAAAGAATATTTTAAGTAAGATCTATCTCATTTTATTAGGTTTATCACGTAGGTCTAATTCATATGGATTTTTTTTTTATACATTTACTATTTGTCTTCCTCTATTTAAAGGTTAAAACTTAGTAAAGGAGCAAAAATGGAAAATATTCTCGAAATTGGAATCTGAATTTATATATAGCATTGTTTAGATGTCATATACTAATGAAAATAGCAAAGTTAAACGTATAAACTCAATAAATAACAAACAAATATTAAACATGTACACGTTATAATTACCTCGGATTCATTAACGACAAGATTCAAGACCTATACTATTATGTTTATAACAAGGGGAGAACTACTCTGCTAAGATGAAAAAAGAGAAGAACATATCTTATTGACAAACTGTTAATAAAAATATACCAGAGAATGATTACTTAAAAAACATTTAAAGAAAATATAAATATTATATTAAATACGCACAAAATCACCTTGCAAAATTGATCTTTCATGGATGACATTGCAAACTCTCTTAATGTTGTTAAGCAAAGTATAGTTGACGGTTCCGCTTGAAAATATGTTAGCTCCGCAATTAGGAACAAGGCACATTTATTCATAATATGAGAAGTGTTTTGTGCTTCTTCTCATATATAGTGTCATCTAATACCCTGCACACAAAAATTGTTTTCGTGCACAACTGCAATTTTTTATGACTAAGTTCTCATGATAGGGTAGCAAACACTTCTCACATCTATGAATAAATGTGCCATGTTTCTAAAACCTTCAATTTCAGCCTCATTGTACCGGCGCCACACCTCTAAACAATGGGCCATACGAATCCTCTGAATGTGAACTGCGTAAGGTTTGCAAGAGAGCTGCGGCGACACCAATTCTAAGCAATCCAAGCACAATTTGTAAA
Source organism: Begonia masoniana (assembly GCA_022432975.1). Classification (NCBI taxonomy): domain Eukaryota; kingdom Viridiplantae; phylum Streptophyta; class Magnoliopsida; order Cucurbitales; family Begoniaceae; genus Begonia; species Begonia masoniana. Next base: position 32,969,495 of record CM039506.1, read on the forward strand.
TGTTAAAGAGTTCAGTGGCCAAAAGCTCGTCGGAACCCAATTTTGAGGCGTCGGCCAGTAGTTTGGGTAGTATTGATAAGGAGCGTTTAATAAAGGAAAGAAACTTTTTCGCGAGAGACCGTATGGACAACAAGTTGTCGTCAGTCTTCGTCGATTTCTTGGGGCATTTGAGATCGGTGAAAGGCCGGAGATAATCGGAGAAGAGGAGATAAATATCTCTGAAGTCTCCGGCTTCGAGCTTGGAGATGAGTGAGGATTCCATGGGCGAGGCTATGGCGGTGGGGAGAAACTACAGAGAGAGAGAGACAGTGTGTATCTGAAAATGGAGAAGAGAGAGGATTCAATTTTAATGGCGGAAATGGTTCCCGCCTACTAGGTATTTTCCAAAGGGTGGAAGGCGACTATCTTTTAACGTCCCAGGTTGAAGATTTGTTGTTTACTGGGAAGAGTGGGACCCGGGAACCGGACGAGACTTGTAGAAAAATTCAATGAATCTATAAAAAAAAATAAAATGAAAAAGTTAATTCATCATACCCTATATTTTGGACCAATTTATCTTTGCAATTAATAATTTATTTTAATTATTTAAAGTTGATTATATTCATTGTACTTGTCACAGCAGGACGTAGGATTAGTGATTAAATACAGTATTTTCTTACACAATATGAGATTAAATTAATGGAATAGCTTCAACCACACCCAATTGCCATCACTAAAATTATTTTTGTTTTTAAAGATAAATTGTGTTTCATATCTAAATATTGGAGGTACTTACAAACATAATCATCAATTTGGATATTTTGTTTGATAATTTCAATAAATTATATATCATGTGTTGTATTAAATAAGATGTTTTAAATCAATTGATAACTCATTCAAGAACCACTTAACTCCTCTCCATCTATTAACATAATACAATACACACACACATATATATATAACCCCTAACATATGGGATAATGTTCCGCGAACATTTTAACTTACGTTATTGAATATGAGATGTTAAATATTCCGTTGAATGAGTCGCATGTACAACACATTTTTTCTCAAGTTACCCTTCTCTAACAATTCATTGTTTTAACTGAGTCAATCTTTGTCTCTTCCTTGTAGGACTTAAAGATGACTCTAGTCTTACTAAATCTATTTTTCTTTCTTCTTCAATCCCTGAATTCAATTATGGTTCTATGTTTCATCTCTCCCTGGTTTGTCGTATTAGTTGATCAAGTACGATGATAGAAAATTGGGAATGAAAGTTTTCTTCTCTCTGATTTTCACATTCTACCATTGATGAATGCAATAAGAAAATATAAAAACCTTTCAAAAATACAGACACTAGAAAGTGAAGAAAACCAAAAAAAAAGAGGAACAATTGATGCTAAGGGTTTGGTTGAGATCTTTTCTTTTGTGTTATTATGATTCAAAATGGGGATTAAAGTTTCACAATCTTTCCCATTTGACTCCACAATTAAAAGATTTGAATAGGAAAATATAATTTTCTGGCTTGATATGAGTGGAGAATGAGGTAATTCCAGTGACGACCCCGACTCGCTGGGACCGCCACGGGACGGGAACGAGACTTTGACCTTTTTGACTTAAACGGGACTTTGACATTATGATGACCCGAATGGACACGTATGAGGAGGAACCACCCAGTGCTCCGCAAATCCCGAGTGAGACTTAGGCCGGAGGGTGACGTGCTGGGTTAAAACTCCGCGGATCCCGTGTTGGACTTGGGCCGGAGGGTTTGGTCGTAGAAATGGGATCGTCACAATCCCACATCGTTTGGAGAAGTATGTGAAAATGAAACATATGTAAGGAAACCCTCCCAAAAATAGTAAGACGCGTTTTGGAGCACAATTGGCAACGGATCTCATAAGAACTCCAAAGTTAAAAGTGCTTCGGCGAGAGTAGTACCAAGTTGGGTGATCGACTGGGAAGTCCTCGCCAAACAAAGTCGTGAGGGGAGGATATTGGGCTACGGCCCAATCCCCAGAGCGGACAATATCTTACTGGAAAAAGGGGTCGTTACAGACATTTTGGACGTTAAATTTTTTCAACTTTTAAAACTCTTGAACATTTAAAATGGCCAGATATAAAATCAAAGGCATAAAATGGAAAACAGAATTGGACGACCGAAGTCAGAAGGCATGATAATTAGAAGACTTAAAACTGGAGTAGACAACTGAAATAGTCAACAGAATAGACAACAGGAATGGACAATAGAAGTGCAGAAGCTGTGGACAACAGGAGTGGATGACAAAAGCTGTGGACGACTGTTTTAAAGAACAGCGTGGACAACTGTTTTAAAGAACAGCGTGGACGACAGTTTTAAAGGACAGCGTGGACGACTGTTTTAAAAGACAGCGTGGACGACTGTTTTAAAGAACAGCGTGGACGACAATTTTAAAGGACAGTGTGGACGATAGTTTTAAAACAATAAAGCAAGGTTTTCGGTCGACAAGACACAGTACTTGAAGAGCCATGACTGTAACACCCGACATTTCGGCCAGGTGATTCTCTGACCATTTTCATTGTCACCCTCTTATTTAACCTTTATGATTTAAATTTAATGTTAAGACAAATTTATTACAAGTAGAGTAAAACTAGGTTGGGTGGCAGTTTTGTAATTAAGATTGATGGGTTGAGTATAAATAGAAAATGGAAACCTTAAACCTCATTTTATTACCACTGTAGCCGACATTCCCTCTCGGCGATTCCTTCTCTCCCAAGCTTTTGCTCTCGGCTACCAGAATCTTCCCTTGCTGACGGCTGGTTTCAGCCTGCTTTTCTCTGCAAATCCGCACCCGAGGTATGAAATGGACAATGTAGTCATTTATTAGTGATTAAAGTTCTGCTTTCAGCTCGGCATTTGAGTTCGGAATTTTCTTAGCAGTGGCCGAGTAGTTTAAGACCCTTTTAAGTCTGAGAGTAGAAATGTCATCCCAATCGATTCTGAACATTTCAAAGTAACCAACTCGGATTTAATCAATGGTAAAACCTGTCCACCTAGTTTCAGATTTCAGACTGCAGTGTGTCAAACAGAGGATTCGGAGTAACCTTAGCTATTAGAGTCCTAGGACGATTTATGAATAGAACTATTAGGACCTTTGTTTTAACTACTGTAATGTACATGTTTTAGGTGAAGAAGTTTAAAAGGAAGAAGCTCGGATTGCTAAGGAAACCAGGTAAGTGAATGTATTAAGATTTCCGGCCACTAGGGCCCTACACCGCAAGGGTATTAGGAAATCATTGAGATGTCTGTCTGTTGACTATGACTAGTTATTGCCATGATATGAAGAAATTGTGTAAGAAGATGTTAAGTTACAGGATGTTTTGCTTGCCCTTACGGTATGATTTCTCTCTGTGAACTTCATGTTTATGTATTGAGTCCACGTTTATGACTGAGTTAAGAACATGAAAAGTAAATGTAATCATGATTAAGTGCAGGACGGGGAAAAAGAGACCATGACAAGTATAGCTCGCGGATTCTCCTCCTGGTCGAGGCTGAGCTGATGATATGTATGGCTCGCGAATTCTCCCCCTGGTGGAGGCCGAGTTGATGATGTGTATGGCTCGCGAATTCTCCCACTGGTGGAGGCCGAGTTAGTTGTTACTATGATTGCCGCGATAGGCAAATGACTATGAAGCCCTGTCTTTCTCTCTCGTCTCCTGCCTTAATACATGCCATGTAAATAATGAAAATGAACATGAATGAAGAAAGGTTTATGAACTTGTGTTCTTTAATTTGTGCACTCATGTATATCTGTCAGCATGCATTCCTTACTAAGCATTAGGCTTATAGTTGAACCTTATGGTGTAGGTGAAGGAGGTTCAGGTGAGGATACTTTGTTCAAAGAGGATGCTTAAGGCTGGTTGCTGGAGGAAGCTCAAAATGACAGTGCAGGACTGGAAAGGCGATTTAAGACCCCTGGTTAACGCTCTTTTGTTTCAGTAAAATAAAGGATATGGTAGTTTAAGTAGGATGAGATTATTTTATAATGTTGAGCCTTGAGACTGTCTAGTTGATCACTGAGTCAGGGAATGATTATATAGATTTATAAATGATCTGTAGCTTAAGTCTTCCGCTATATGCATTCTGAATGAGTTGTGGTTTCTTTCTGTTGGAAGGAGTCATTTGATGATTTAGTGTTTTCTACCGTAAGATGGAAGATGGATGAGGCAATCGTCCGGCTGACGTCATCGGCAGATGCCGAATGATAGTAGTTTGAGGGTTTAGTCTTCCGGCTGACGTCATCGGCAGATGCCGAATGATAGTAGTTTGAGGGTTTAGTCTTCCGGCTGACGTCATCGGCAGATGCCGAATGATAGTAGTTTGAGGGTTTAATCTTCCGGCTGACGTCATCGGTAGATGCCGAATGATAGTAGTTTGATGGTTTAGTCTTCCGGATGACGTCACCGGTAGATGTAGAATGTGTTTTGTCGTTTAGCGACCGGTGGATGTTGGCTGACGTCACCGGAAGTTGTAAATGTTATCTTGTCGTCTAGTGACCGGTGGATGTCACCGGATGATGTTTTAATTGAGCACGCGAGGCCCACGTGCCCACCGGAAGATGTCTCCTTTTAGGCAGTGTTAAGCGAGTCACGCGCAATGCACGTGATGACCGGACGATAAAATCTCTGTAGATTGTCAACACATGCAACCCATGCAAACCCGAGTAGAATCATGTTAAGAGAGATGAGGGCATTCCTTCCTTGCCCGAATTTTGTCAAGAAACCGATGACCGAGCCTAGTTGTTCGACTCTGTGAGAGTTTGAGCCGACGAGGTGTAGGAAATCGTGCACGAGAGGATTCGTCTTCCTTGATGGTTCTACGTCTCTGTTTCCAGTTTAAAAAAAAATATGTAAGATGCAAATGTGAATGTCTGTCGAGAGTTAGAGAAGATGTAATAATAGTAAAAGTCAAGCGAACGAATAATGAAAGATTATGAATACGTGACGGCTCCTGGCTGGGGTCGTTACAATTATGGTATCAGAGCAAAACCAGGTTCTAAAACCGATTCTGTAGACTGCCTTCCAGCACTGACTGTCACATGGGCACACCTCAGCAACTGTAAGTATTTATGATTTCATGTATGTCATTAAGTTAAGTTATGCCTGTAATGATTTGTCTAGGAATCCCGAGATTATTAGAGGTCAACAGAGGGAGACCAATGAGGATAGCAATGCTATTGCTCAATTGACTGAGTTAGTCATGCGCCAATCTCACCAGATAGAACGACTGATGACAGCTAGAGAAGAACAAGGCAACTCCAGTACTAACGCAACTCATGATCATGGGGGTGAACGCTTTCACCGGCTTCGACCCCCGGTGTTTAATGGGTATGTTTCCGATCCTATTCATGCTGAGGAGTGGATTCGAAAGATAGAAGACATGTTTAAGTATGCAAAGGTTGATGAAGGGGATAAGGTCACCTATGCTGTCTTTCATTTGGAGTTAAGCGCAAGGCATTGGTGGGACTCGATCCAGAACACCGCTAATGCCGAAGCTATGACCTGGGGGATGTTCAAGACTGCCTTCTTTGACAAGTACTTTAATAGGACTGTACGGGCCAACAAGAAGAAGGAGTTCATGAATCTTCGACAAACTGGCTCTGTGACGGATTACATATGCGAATTTGATGCCTTAGCACGGTTTGCTCCCCGTATGATTGAGGATGAGGAAGACAAGATTTATCAGTTTGTTCAAGGACTGAAGCCAAGTCTGTACATGAAAGTGAAGACTGCCGGCATACATAATGTACCTTATGGTGAAGTGACGGCTAAGGCCTTGGAGCTGGAAGAGGCAGAAATGAGAGCATATGCACAGCGCGAACAGCCAAAGAAACTCATGAAGGACGTTCCACCGCCACCACGTCAGAACAAAGGTTGGCAGCCGCGACAGAACAAGGGACCACAGCAACAACAGCAGGGAATAAAGAGGCCCCTCAACCTGAATGGTGACCAGGGAAAGGGAAAGAGACCTCTGGCACCTCTATGCCCTACATGTCAGAAGAACCACCCTGGTGAGTGCAAGTTGCTTTCTGGCCGCTGTTTCAGGTGTGATAAGACCGGACACTTAGTCAGAGACTGCCCCATGCCACCAGACCCAAATCGTGCAAGAGTTGTACCCAGAGTGTATGCGTTGATGGAAGATGAGGGAGCTATTCAGCATACAGTCATATCAGGTACTATCATGATCTGTGGTTTTGCTGCTTATACACTCATAGATACAGGGGTCACACACTCGTTTATATCAACCTTGTTTGTATGCAAACATAACATAGGACCTTTGCTAGCTGAAAGGTCATATAGTGTCGTGTTACCATCAGGGAAGTCCCTACATTCAGAACAGATTGTTAAGGGTGACGTCGTGTCCTTAGGGGATAAGAATCTCTATAAGGAATTAATTGTCATTGACATAAAAGGGTATGAAGTGATATTAGGGATGGATTGGTTATTTAGACATCATGCCACGATAAGTTGTAGATCTGGAATAGTTGATTTTAGACCCCCAAATGGCAATCATTATTCTTTCCAGGCTATTCCTAAAATAAGTAAGATACCAATTATATCCTCACTAGAAGTATATCGAATGCTGAGATGTGGTTGCGAGAGCTACCTGGCTAGTGTGAAGGATGACCGGGTGAAGAATAGAATTGAGCTGCAGGATATTCCTATAGTCCGAGAGTTTCCCGAGGCATTCTTGGATGACTTACCGGGTATACCACCCGATAGGGAAATAGAGTTTGTAATTGATACATACCCCGAGGCATCACCTGTATCTAAGAATCCTTACCGTATGGCACCTGTTGAGTTGAAAGAATTGAAGGTCCAACTGCAGGAATTGGTTGACAAGGGATTTATTCGCCCCAGCAATTCTCCTTGGGGTGCACTAGTCTTATTTGTAAGGAAGAAAGATGGTTCCCTTAGAATGTGCATAGACTATAGGGAACTAAATAAGTTGACAATCAAGAATAGGTACCCCTTGCCTAGGATTGATGATTTGTTTGACCAGTTGCAAGGAGCTAAGGTATTTTCAAAGATAGATCTACGTTCGGGTTACTACCAACTGAAGGTTAAGGAAGGAGATATACCAAAGACAGCCTTCAGAACCCGCTATGGACATTATGAATTCTTGGTCATGTCGTTTGGATTGACAAATGCCCCTGCAGCCTTTATGGACTTAATGAATCGAGTATTTCGGGAGTACTTGGACAAATTTGTGATTGTGTTTATAGATGATATCCTGATATACTCGCGGACTGAAGCTGACCATGTAGAATATTTAAGAGTAGTTTTGACGACATTGAAGGAGCACCAGCTTTATGCCAAATTGTCTAAGTGTGAGTTTTGGTTGGACAAAGTTAATTTCCTTGGCCATATAGTTTCTGCTAATGGAATATCAGTGGACCCGACCAAAATTCAGGCTGTAAAGGATTGGCCACAACCAAAGAATGCCAGTGAAGTCCGCAGCTTCCTTGGATTGGCAGGCTATTACAGAAAATTCATCAAGGGATTTTCTATGATAGCTAAACCCCTGACGAGTTTGACGAAGAAGGACATTAAGTATTCTTGGACCGAAGCCTGTGAAGATAGCTTTCGGGTATTGAAACTGAAGTTAACAACAGCCCCTGTTTTGACCCTCCCAACCGAAGAAGGAAAATTTAGTGTTTACTGTGATGCGTCTAAAGTCGGTTTAGGTTGTGTCCTGATGCAAGAGGGTAAAGTTATAGCGTATGCTTCTAGGCAGCTAAAGAATCACGAGCAGAATTACCCCACCCATGATCTAGAACTAGCTGCTGTTGTTTTTGCCCTGAAGATTTGGAGACACTATTTATATGGACAGCAATGTGAGGTGTTTTCTGACCATAAAAGCCTAAAGTACCTCTTCACACAGAATGAGTTGAACATGAGACAGAGACGTTGGTTGGAATTTGTCAAGGACTACGATTTTGAGATCAAGTATCACCCGGGGAAGGCTAACTTTGTAGCTGATGCACTTAGTAGGATGTCAACAACAATGCAGCCCGTGGTTTCAACCATGTCTATACCTTTGAGAACAGAAGTTCAGATGTTTGACTTGGAGATAGTTCCAAAGTTATCAATCCTGCTCGCTGAGTTAACTATTCAACCAACAATTTTGGAAAAGATCAAGGATGCGCAACAGAGGGATTCAGAGGAAAATATCAGCATGATGAACAAGTTGAAAGACACCACCTCCGAGTTCAGTCTCTCCAAGGATGGAATCCTGAGGTTTAGGAATCGGTGGTGCATTCCTAATGATGTGGAATTGCGTAAGTTGATCTTAGCTGAGGCGCACTCCTCTTCCTTTTCTGTACATCTTGGCTGCACCAAGATGTACCGAGACCTGAAGTTACTGTACTGGTGGCCTAACCTAAAAAGGGATGTTGCTAAGTATGTAGAGTCCTGTTTAATATGCCAACAAGTCAAAGCCGAGCACCAACGTCCAGGAGGTACTCTTCAGCCTTTGCCCATTCCCGAATGGAAGTGGGAACACATAGCTATGGATTTCGTAGTAGGACTACCTAAGACGACAAAAGGACATGATTGTATTTGGGTTGTGGTGGATAGGATGACAAAATCAGCCCATTTCTTACCAGTAAGGACCACCTATACGATGGACCAATTTGCTGATCTCTATGTTCAGGAAATTATTAGGTTACATGGAATCCCTGTATCCATTGTCTCAGACCGTGACCCCAGGTTTACCTCTCGATTCTGAAAAAGTTTGCAAGGCACATTAGGTACAAAGTTATCTTTCAGCACGGCTTTTCACCCACAGACCGATGGCCAATCAGAAAGGACTATTCAAATACTTGAAGATATGTTGAGAGCATGTGTACTTGACTTTCAGACAACTTGGAGTAGACATTTACCGCTAGTTGAGTTCTCCTACAATAACAGTTATCAGTCCACCATTGGTATGGCACCATATGAAGTACTGTACGGTAGGAAATGTAGGTCACCTCTTTACTGGGACGAGGTTGGTGAAACAAAACTTCTTAGACCCGATATTCTGCAGCAAATGTCAGATAAGATTGCCACTATTCGGAAAAGAATGATGACTGCACAAAGCCGGCAGAAGTGTTATGCAGATCAAAGGAGGACGGAACTCAAGTTTGCAGTAGGAGATGAAGTATTCTTAAAGGTGTCACCATTTAAGGGAGTTTTAAGATTTGGCAAGAAAGGAAAACTTAATCCGAGATTTATTGGACCCTTCCCTGTCTTGGCAAAAGTCGGGAGTACAGCGTACAGACTACAACTGCCTCCATCATTGGATAAAGTTCATAATGTCTTCCATGTGTCAATGTTAAGGAAGTGCATGCGTGATCCAATGCAAGTCATCCAGCCATCAGATATTGGTTTAGAGCCGACACTGGAGTATGAGGAGAAACCAATACAGATTTTGGAATATACAATCAAGACTCTGAGAAACAAGGAGATCCCATTGGTGAAAGTTTTATGGACGAATCACGGCATTGAAGAAGCCACATGGGAAAGACAGCAGGAGATGTTGGACAATTATCCAGAGTTATTTGCTTGAGCAATTTTCGAGGACGAAAATTTTGTTTAAGGAGGGGTGGATGTAACACCCGACATTTCGGCCAGGTGATTCTCTGACCATTTTCATTGTCACCTTCTTATTTAACCTTTATGATTTAAATTTAATGTTAAGACAAATTTATTACAAGTAGAGTAAAACTAGGTTGGGTGGCAGTTTTGTAATTAAGATTGATGGGTTGAGTATAAATAGAAAATTGAAACCTTAAACCTCATTTTATTACCACTGTAGCCGACATTCCCTCTCGGCGATTCCTTCTCTCCCAAGCTTTTGCTCTCGGCTACCAGAATCTTCCCTTGCTGACGGCTGGTTTCAGCCTGCTTTTCTCTGCAAATTCGCACCCGAGGTATGAAATGGACAATGTAGTCATTTATTAGTGATTAAAGTTCTGCTTTCAGCTCGGCATTTGAGTTCGGAATTTTCTTAGCAGTGGCCGAGTAGTTTAAGACCCTTTTAAGTCCGAGAGTAGAAATGTCATCCCAATCGATTCTGAACATTTCAAAGTAACCGACTCGGATTTAATCAATGGTAAAACCTGTCCACCTAGTTTCAGATTTCAGACTGCAGTGTGTCAAACAGAGGATTCGGAGTAACCTTAGCTATTAGAGTCCTAGGACGATTTATGAATAGAACTATTAGGACCTTTGTTTTAACTACTGTAATGTACATGTTTTAGGTGAAAAAGTTTAAAAGGAAGAAGCTCGGATTGCTAAGGAAACCAGGTAAGTGAATGTATTAAGATTTCCGGCCACTAGGGCCCTACACCGCAAGGGTATTAGGAAATCATTGAGATGTCTGTCTGTTGACTATGACTAGTTATTGCCATGATATGAAGAAATTGTGTAAGAAGATGTTAAGTTACAGGGTGTTTTGCTTGCCCTTACGGTATGATTTCTCTCTGTGAACTTCATGTTTATGTATTGAGTCCACGTTTATGACTGAGTTAAGAACATGAAAAGTAAATGTAATCATGATTAAGTGCAGGACGGGGAAAAAGAGACCATGACAAGTATAGCTCGCAGATTCTCCCCCTGGTGGAGGCCGAGCTGATGATATGTATGGCTCGCGAATTCTCCCCCTGGTGGAGGCCGAGTTGATGATGTGTATGGCTCGCGAATTCTCCCACTGGTGGAGGCCGAGTTAGTTGTTAATATGATTGCCGCGATAGGCAAATGACTATGAACCCCTGTCTTTCTCCCTCGTCTCCTGCCTTAATACATGCCATGTAAATAATGAAAATGAACATGAATGAAGAAAGGTTTATGAACTTGTGTTCTTTAATTTGTGCACTCATGTATATCTGTCAGCATGCATTCCTTACTAAGCATTAGGCTTATAGTTGAACCTTATGGTGTAGGTGAAGGAGGTTCAAGTGAGGATACTTTGTTCAAAGAGGATGCTTAAGGCTGGTTGCTGGAGGAAGCTCAAAATGACAGTGCAGGACTGGAAAGGCGATTTAAGACCCCTGGTTAACGCTCTTTTGTTTCAGTAAAATAAAGGATATGGTAGTTTAAGTAGGATGAGATTATTTTATAATGTTGAGCCTTGAGACTGTCTAGTTGATCACTGAGTCAGAGAATGATTATATAGATTTATAAATGATCTGTAGCTTAAGTCTTCCGCTATATGCATTCTGAATGAGTTGTGGTTTCTTTCTGTTGGAAAGAGTCATTTGATGATTTAGTGTTTTCTACCGTAAGATGGAAGCTGGATGAGGCAATCGTCCGGCTGACGTCATCGGCAGATGCCGAATGATAGTAGTTTGAGGGTTTAGTCTTCCGGCTGACGTCATCGGCAGATACCGAATGATAGTAGTTTGAGGGTTTAGTCTTCCGGCTGACGTCATCTGTAGATGCCGAATGATGGTAGTTTGATGGTTTAGTCTTCCGGATGACGTCACCGGTAGATGTAGAATGTGTTTTGTCGTTTAGCGACCGGTGGATGTTGGCTGACGTCACCGGAAGTTGTAAATGTTATCTTGTCGTCTAGTGACCGGTGGATGTCACCGGATGATGTTTTAATTGAGCACGCGAGGCCCACGTGCCCACCAGAAGATGTCTCCTTTTAGGCGGTGTTAAGCGAGTCACGCGCAATGCATGTGATGACCGGACGATGAAATCTCTGTAGATTGTCAACACATGCAACCCATGCAAACCCGAGTAGAATCATGTTAAGAGAGATGAGGGCATTCCTTCCTTGCCCGAATTTTGTCAAGAAACCGATGACCGAGCCTAGTCGTTCGACTCTGTGAGAGTTTGAGCCGACGAGGTGTAGGAAATCGTGCACGAGAGGATTCATCTTCCTTGATGGTTCTACGTCTCTGTTTCCAGTTTAAAAAAAAATATGTAAGATGCAAATGTGAATGTCTGTCGAGAGTTAGAGAAGATGTAATAATAGTAAAAGTCAAGCGAACGAATAATGAAAGATTATGAATACGTGACGGCTCCTGGCTGGGGTCGTTACAATGACTCACAACAAAATCGGTCGAAGTGCAAAAGAGTAGTAAGACTGAATTTCGATCAAAGTGACCTCGGTGATGAAATCGGTTGAAGTGACCTCCGTGATGAAATCGGTCGACAAGTTTGGACGACAGATTTGGAAGGCAAAATGGACGACAGAAACAGAAGACAGAATGAACGACAGATTTGGAAGTCAGAATGGACGACAGAAACAGAAGACAGAATGGACGACAAGTTTGGACGACAGATTTGGAAGGCAGAATGGACGACAAAAACAGAACACAGAATGAACTATAGAAACAGAAGACAGAATGGACGACATTATCGCCCACAACTTTGGACGATAACACTTTGCCTTAGTTGACAGACTAAGTCTCTGGAATTACTTTCTACACCATTCAGTCGACAATTTCGACCGAATGAAACAGAGGGACTTAAAAAAACACGAAAGGAATATATACATCGCCGATCAATTGGCTACCCCAGGGGATCGATCGGCTACCTCTCTATTTGATAGTTTACATCTTTTGACACAAAAACTTCAAATTTCAAAACCCAATTCAAAACATAATTTTAAAACATGCTTGAAAACATGACAGAAGTTCAAAAAAATCTAACTGCATGGATAGCTCTAAAACTCAAGACAATCCATGCGTAACCTAAAAGGAAAGACTCCAAGCAGTTCCAGAATATTTCAAAACATACATACAACTGTCAAAACAGAGGTTTTAAAACTTCAACACAATACCTATACATTATCCAGAATTCCAACAGAATCCCAACAAAGGCTATACAAACATGACATTCTTTTTTTTTAAAAAAAAAAACTTCACCCTCGGATTAGAAATATGTCTGGCTGCCGCAACCACCCCCGAAAGCTCGCGTCACCAACCACCTATTCGTTGGCCTGAAGCACAAAGTCCTCATCCACGGGGTCCGTACCTACAACAGGGAGTTCAACTATGAGCCTAGAGCTCAGTAAGAACATACAATGCAGTGATGCGTATGCTATGCTTGAACATTTCAAATACATGAACATTACTTTACATTTCACTGGACAAGGAGGTATAAGTGGGGCTTATAGAGGAAATGGCGCAACAGGGGTGCACTATCAGGCACGGTGTACTATCAGGCACATAACATGGATACAGAACAGGTTGTCAATCCTCGTGTAACGACCCCTTTTCCCAGCAAGATATTGTCCGCTCTGGGGATTGGGCCGTAGCCCAATATCCTCCCCTCACGGCTTTATTTGGCGAGAACTTCCTGGAAGGTCACCCAACATGGAATTGCTCTCGCTGAAGCTGTAACGACCCCAACCCCGTAGGGCCGTCACAGGACATGACCTGACGTTGACTTTACTTTGACCTAAGCCCTAGTATTTTCACGTAAAAATTTCTTTTTTTTTTCTCTCTCATTGTATTTTCATTTGTTCATAGTTTCATTCATCATTTGTCCATTTATTTTCTTTCGTTTCGCTTGTTAGAGAACGGACACGGGCATTACAATCCATATCTATCGACATTTTGGCTCTAACTTAAACGGACCCAAAATGACTCATCTAAGGTTTCAATCCTTTACCCTCACTTGTTTAGAGGCAATTAACCTCATTCGACGGAAGACTACTGTGCGTGGTAGACTCGTTACAAGATAAACTTAACCAAAATCTCAAGTTTAACACTATAAAAAGGCACTTTGGTCGACCCCCAGAGCTTTCGGTCGACACTTCATAACAGTGGTCGACCCCTAAAAAGGTTCTGATTTTTGGTTGTACTGAAACCGGTCGACACCTTGCAATAGCGGTCGACCCCTAATCTAAGTGGTCTACAGTGCAAAAACAGTTTTGCTCTCGGGTTGCATTCCTTTGTAAGTTCGGTCGACACCTTGCAATAGCGGTCGACCCCTAGTCTAAGGGATCTACAGTACAAAAACAGTTTTTACATTTTATACATAATCAACACCTCCAATTCCAAACTTAACCAACTCTACCTATTCGATATCAATTCCATCACCATCCATCACCACCCATAAACCGAACATTCAAGCTCATCAAATCTCGACACAAAACACCCATTTCGATTTAAAATCGCAAACCTACTTCCAAATCACCAAAACTCATCCAATACTCCGTTCTATTTCATCAAAATGCACATCAAACATCTTCCAAATCACCTACCCATTCACATTAATCTTTCCAAAAATCATTCCCCACCACATTGAACACACGATACCTCAAACTCCTGAAAAACCTGACTCAAAAACATATCCGAACACGTGTTTCATGAAAACCAACTACATGGATCACTCTAAAAACCGAGCAAATCCCTACAGCTTTAAAAACATCCAAACAATTCCAGTATATTTTCCCAAATAACGACTTCACATCCTAAACATTCTACAAACACCATATTCACATCAAAACCTGACTTTCCATACGTTTTTCCATCAAAACCGTTCGATCCACATACATAAACATTTCCATGCTTTCTTCAATCACATTTCAATACACATACTAAAAACTCCCTAATCATTTCCAACAAAACAGACACCTCACTCATACCAACCACGGTCAGAATCGCCCTAACAATGTTGCCGGGTTACCGCCATGGTCGCACTCCTCCAACCGCGTCCGTAATCCTAACATGCTCGTGAGACTCACCGTACCTGTTCTTCTTCACCTATATCACAGAACTCACACTATAAGCCTAATGCTTAGCAAGTAATGCAAATATGAATTTAAAACATATAACTTAACATATGCAGTTTCTACTATTTCATCGTACATAGTCATTTCGTTTCCGTTCTAGCATTTTCATTGTTTCTATCATTCATTCATGTTTTATCGTACATAATCATTTTGTTTCTATCATTCATTCATGTTTCATCGTACATAATCAATTCGTTTCTATCATTCATTCATGTAATCCTCTACCAATGGAGGGCAGATTAGTTTCTCCATCTCTAGACGTTCCATATCTTCATCCGAAGGTTGAACCACTTCCTTCGGACACCATACATTTTCTGGACGTTCCACAATCTACATCTGAAGGGTGAACCACTTCCCTCAGACACTATACATTTTCTGGACGTTCCACAATCTACATCTGAAGGGTGAACCACTTCCCTCAGACACTATACATTTTCTGGACGTTCCACAATCTACATCTGAAGGGTGAACCGCTTCCCTCAGACACTATACATTTTCGTTTTACATCGTTGTAATTTCTACATTCAAATCGTGAAAACATATGCCAAAACATTTTCGTACTTTTTCTAAAACACAATGCATAGACTGAACATATATAAAACATGCAAGCAAACCTAGCGTTCTGTGATGTAGGCCAAACGGGCAACACGTAAACATACACTACTTACCTGGCGTCCTTAGCAATTATCTCAATCAGAAATCTTAACCGTGGAACCTGAAAAACCTAAACACCAAAATGTTACATTAGCACTCGCTCGGGATAACTAAACTCTCATTTTTGTCAAAACATCATAAGTGCAATTAATCCACTACCGACACCTCGAAACATAATTCTCACGTCCATAACTAAATCGGAGCTCAATTCCTCATAATTTCCATCCAAACCCATTCAACTATTCATTCAGGCAATTTATCGAACACCTTACATGCGCACATTCAAATGCAAATTCCTCCCTAATCCGACATCCATTCTCAACAATTCAAACACCTATACGTCCCCCATAATGTCTACTTTAATATACCACAGCTAATTTTCAAACTACACATAGCGATCAAGCCTAGAAATCTCGATTTCCAACATACATTAAAACGTTATTTCCAAACACCAAAAATCTAACCTTAAATCCATTCTCATTCTAAAAATCATCAATAACTATTAATCTATCATCAACAATCATCAATACTTTCAAAACTGACGGTTTCTAACCAAAAAGCGTAATTTACACAAACCCTAAATCGATAAAATCTAACGAATAACAACCCTAAACTGAAAACTAAACGTGTCTAGAGCTTAGGGCTTACCTAGAGGATCGATTGGAGAAAAGAAATCGGAAGAAGAAATGTTGTTGAATCGCCGGCGTGAGAGGAGTCGTCGTGGGATGGAGATCACAGGGAGAGGGAGAGAAAAGGGAGAGAGAGAGAGAGAGCTACGTGGGAGGGAGGAGAAATGTGAGGGGGAGAGGGGTTATTTCTATTTAATAAAACTTTGACTTGCAAATTACATAAATGCCCTTCTAATTAACTTTCTACTTAACTTGTTATTTAGTTTAAGGATTCGGTTTCTCTGAAATTTCTTATCTCTCCAAATATTCCAACTTATTTCTAGGGTTCTAACGAAACTTCCCGTTTGTAAGATGAGCTTATTTTACTATTTTCACGAATTAAAACCCTAAAAGGCTAAAAACGGAAACTCTAGCGTTACCCATCGATTTGGATCTCTAAAATTTTACTTATTCATCTACATATCCTCATAAATTCCTAAGGCTCTAATAAAACCATCCGCTCACAAAACGGGCCTAAATCAAGAATTTACGAAAATAACCCTAGAACTCAGAAAACCTGAAAAATCGAAAACCCGGGTGTTACAAAAGAACTTTTAACTTCGGAGTTCTTATGGGATCCGTTGCCAATTGTGCTCCAAAACGCGTCTTACTATATTGGGAGGGTCTCTTTACATATGTTTCATTTCCACATACTTCCCCAAGCGATGTGGGATTGTGACGACCCCCTTTCTACGATCGAACCCTCCGGCCTAAGTCCAACTCGGGATCTGCAGAGTTTTAACCTAGCACGTCACCCTCCGGCCCAAGTCCCTCTCGGGAATCGCAGAGCACTGGGTGGTTCCTCCTCATACGTGTCCATTCGGGTCATCACAATCACCCCCCCTCGGGGCCCAACGTCCTCGTTGGCCACATTTTCGGTTGGGTACAGGCTCTGATACCATTTGTAACGACCCCTTTTCCCAGCAAGATATTGTCCGCTCTGGGGATTGGGCCGTAGCCCAATATCCTCTCCTCACGGCTTTGTTTGGCGAGAACTTCCCGGACGGTCACCCAACCTAGAATTGCTCTCGCCGAAACACTTTTAACTTCGGAGTTCTTATGGGATCCGTTGCCAATTGTGCTCCAAAACGCGTCTTACTATATTGGGAGGGTCTCTTTACATATGTTTCATTTCCACATACTTCCCCAAGCGATGTGAGATTGTGACGACCCCCCTTTCTACGATCGAACCCTCCGGCCCAAGTCCAACTGGGGATCCGCAGAGTTTTAACCCAGCACGTCACCCTCCGGCCCAAGTCCCTCTCGGGAATCGCAGAGTACTGGGTGGTTCCTCCTCATACGTGTCCATTCGGGTCATCACACCTCGTCCCACACTTAACCGTACATTACATTACAGATTTTATCTTTCTTAACTTCAAACCTCGTGCATAAAACATTTATATGACTTTTAGGAAAACGTGTATGCATGAACATTTACGGTGCTTAAACATAACTTAAACAGGCTACAAGATAACAAGCAAAACAGAATGCAAACTCATTCAACTTAGAACTTAACCTACCACCTAACTACCCGACAACCAATAACCTAGTATCTCCGTGCTGTAGGGCCTTAAGGGCCAAACATACGCATGAACTTACCTGATGTCCGTAGAGTTGCAAGCTTTGTTCGTGTAAATGTCCTCGGCGATTCACGAACCTATATTTGTGTATAATCGGATATTAACTCTAAACTTCAACAAAACTAACAAATAAATAACCTAAACTCTTTAACTATCTTGGATGATTACCTTTAACGGAGAAACTGGGAGGAAACAGGAGAAAACAGAGTTTTTTTTTTTAGAATTTGCCAAGGTTGTTTGGAAGAGAGAATACAGAGAAGAAATTCACGTAGAAGTGAAGAGAAGAGAGGAAGAGGAAGAGAAAGAGAAAGCTTGTCCTCTTCCACAAACCAAAACACTTGGCATCCATCCATTGGCTTCCTCCCACCAACCTTAATTGGCTTCCTAATTTGTCATTCCATTGGTTTCTAACTAAATTGTTATTTAGTTCATCGATTTGGTTTTCTCCGAAACCCGCTTTCCGTAAAGCATCACAACAATTCAAATAAAATACACATTGTATTAATGACAAATAATTTCTCGTTTAATAATTCAAGGAATATTTACATGGTAAAAATACTGGGTGTTACAATTCCTCTATATTTAGTAGGGATTCAAATAAAAAGTATACAACAATTACTAGCCTTTTATAAGTGTGAGGGAAGGTTCTAGATAGAATTACAATTAAAGAATAACAGAATAATCATCTGATACAGAATATATACTAATATCTTCCCGTAAGCTCAAGGGGGTAGCATGCAAAGATTGATACGACACTATAAAAACTTCGAAAGGAGAAGAGCCTTCACGAGCCCATCAACCACTCGAATTGAAAAGATTTCATGTCTGTTTTTCCTATACAGCATGCACAAGATAGATTTTAGTGTAATAAAAATCTTAGATCTCTTAGAAGAGTAGCAGATAAATTATCAATAACTGAAGAAACTCGGAGTTAAATTTATGCAGGTCTAAATTTTTCTAACAACGTTTCATGAGCTTTTCCTCTCACATTTTTAAAACATGTAGAACTCCAAACATATTTGCCATCAATCATAATACGTGTTCCCATTTGAGGTTATTGGTATGGTCAAAGCATTGAGAGTATCTTTGTATGTTTTCAAAATATCTTTTGTAATTTTTTTTTCAATACATTCATTTTGGGGTCATAATCACTTGAGTTTTGGCTTGCGATTTTCAAAATATAGGAGATTCCTGAAAGTGTTTCTTTAAATTACAAACTCAACACGTACAACTATAATTTTTTTACATAAGTAACTGCATCATGAAGTTCGATCCCGTTAGTACGTTAATTTGTTCATATATTTGTTTACAATTATTTTAATTTAGCAATTAGCAATGATATTGAACATTGATAGTTGCATGATTGCAACACAAATCACGCGGGCTGATAAGAAGGGAATAATCATCAGTAAAGTTGAAATGCAAGTATTTGTTATTTCTATGTAATTTATAGTAGGGGTGGGTGCGGTCCGGTTCAGTTCTAGAGCTGGAAATGTGTCCACGGTTCTGGAACCGAAACTGGAACTACTTCAGGTTTGATTCTGATATATTTACATAATTTTTTAAATTTTAAAATAAATAAATAAAAATAAAATAAAAAAAGAAAAATTTTGAAAACAACTCTAACAAAATACTTTCACAACGTTACCTATTCACCCATAACAAAATTGAAAGTTATCGCAACCATACTCTCAGTATTTGATATTGTCAAATGGTTCAATGAATTCTGTTAAATTCATTGCCCAACAACAACCTATCCTAAAACAAATTTGCTTTAATCAATAGAATTGGGAAGATTGATTTTTCTATTAATGAATTGTTGAAAAAAATTCAAAATTAAATAAATTGTTTAAAGAACACCAAATCATCTATATTTTTATATGTTGTTAGATATATTTTATTTTTTTTGCTAATCAAATTTCATTATTGATTTTTGTCATATTTACGTTTAATATCTTATTATACTTTCTTAAAATACTCGATGATATCAAACAATAAATAGTACAATTAATAAAATTAATTAACTATTTATACTTAATTATATTTTAATTATATCAATAATTATCTGACACGTTAGCGAATATTTTAAAAGAATTGAATAATAAAATAAATAAAATATTATTATAACGTACGTAGTAGTTCCTTCGTAGGGGAGACCGCGCATGAAGTGGAATAATAATAAAAGTTATGATTATAAAAGGTGAAACAATGGCATCAATGATTAAGTTAAATTAATGCCATTACACTTTCAAATGCATGCTTACCACGCACCCATTTATATGCATTGTTTGAAAGCTCGGCTACTTTGGCAATGGAAATGACCCATCAACGCTTTTAGGGACACTGAGCTTTTGTCTCCTAAATCGACACATGAACCAGAAATATAGACCAAATTTTAAATACCAGACATGAACAAATAATACACAATAGTGACACGCAAAGTTCACTGTTCGAGGTTTAAATTGGTAAGGATTGATAGTATGAAGTTTGAATTTTCAAAAAAATAAAGTATAGAATATCAATTATAATTACCTCCAAAGTACATAATCTAAATTGTGACAGCCCAGAACCGAACCCGAACGGAGTCCGGGATCGGAGCCATCATTCCGGGACAGATAACAGGAAACGGGGACTATTTTTTTTTGAACATTATGCTTTTAAAACATTGACGGGGAGGGAGTTCTCTAGAGTTAAAAGCAAAACAGGTTTCAATAATGGATAGCAGAAGAAACCAAAATGCAGAAAGGGTGACTGAGGGAAAGCAGGAAGACAGGGACATTAAAGAGAACTTAAACGGGAGAAGAAGTGAGCAGGAAATATAAATGGACCGGACCGGAAAAGGTAAGGCAAAAGATGTATTTAAAACGGGGCGGAAAGAATAATTAAACTGGGCGGAAGACTGGCGGAAGATGTGGATGACGTCATCGGAAGATGTAATGACGTCATCGGCAGATACAGATAGTAAACGTAATCGGCAGAAGGTGATGACGTCAGCCGGAAGATGGATGACGTCACCGGAAGATACAAGCAAATAACAAAATCGGCAGAAGGTGATGACGTCAGCCGGAAGATGGGTGACGTCAGCCGGAAGATGTGTTTTAAAACAGGCGGAATTGCACTACTCACAGGTGGATCGAGTAAGACAAAATAGATGACGTCATCGGAAGATGTGATGACGTCATCGGCAGATATAGTGACTATCGGTGGATGCACACATAAAACAGCAGTGAACATGATCGGAAGATGCAGTTTTTAAGGCAAAACTTGACAACTTTGATAGGAAGGCATACGAACAGAGGGCATAAAAACAGAAGACATATACGTCTCAGATTCTCAAACCACATCAAAACATGGTTCTCGATCACAACAGAAGGAATACAGGTTTTAGACCTTCATTACAAAGGACGAGTTTCAAGAAAACGAACTGCATGGATAGCTCTAAAACCAGAAACTATCCATGCACAGACTAACAAAAAATATTCCAAACAAATTCCAGAATACTTCAAACATAATTCAACTGTCAAATACAGAGGTTTTAAACATCAACACAGGTTCCATACATCGTTTTACAAACCACAAGTAGTACAGAACTGGACCTACATTTCAAATGTTTTAAAACTTCAAAAGATGGTACAATATTGGACATAACTTCAGAAAACGTATTCTTACAGGATTAACTATTGTCTGACTGCAGCAGCCAAACCCCGTGAGCTCGATCCTCCAACTACATCAACTCATCATTTTGAGGCACAAGGTCCTCACCTGGAGTATCCGTACCTACAACTGGGAGTTCATCTATGAGCCTAGAGCTCAGTAAGAACATACTAGAATGCAGTGTGCATATGCTATGCATGAACATTTTCAAATACATGAACATTACATTACATTACATTTCACTGGACAGGAAGGTATAAGTGGGAAGAGGAGCTGGCGCAACAGGAGTAAATGCCACAACAGGACATAACAGGAGTACATGACAGGATGCCAGTCCTCGTCCACACTTAACCATACATTTCATTACAGGTTTTATCTTACTTAACTTCAAACCGTGTGCAGAAAACATTTTCATGACTTTCAGAGAAAAATGTGTATGCATGAACATTCATAGACAGGCGACAGAATAATAAGCAGAATATAAAACAGAACACACTTAACCTAAAATATAACCTATGGTTTAACTACCCAACAGAAATCCTGTAACAACCCCAGAAGGATCGTCACATAATCCGTATCTTTCTTAATCATCTAATCCTTGTTACTCACACATGATTCATTATCAGTAGTGTATTTTTTTTTTCTTGAAACATAATTCAACTCGAGATGTCATATGCGATTTGCTAAGCCTCAATCGGCAAAGGAAAACATTACATATCTGCCGGCGGGCAGTACAATGTGTATCGGCTAGTGAAGGGAAAACTTTAAGCCATAGACTGCATCTACCGGTAGAATAATGAACCATATCTACCGGTCACTAGACGACAAGACCGTGTTTATACTATCCGGTGGAGAAACTCTCTACATCATCCGATGAAATAAGGGTACATCATCCGGTGGTCATGTGCATCTCACGTGAATAATTAAAACATGACCCGGACACTAAACGACAAATAACATTCTCATCATCCGGTGACTTATTACACTACATCTGCCGATCACTAGATGACAAAATAACACTCTCATCATCCGATGGCTTACACACTCTACATCTGCCGATCGCTAGACGACAAATAATACTTTCATCATCCGATGGCTTACACACTCTACATCTGCCGATCGCTAGACGACAAATAATACTTTCATCTTCCGATGGCTTACACACTCTACATCTGCCGATCGCTAGACGACAAATAATACTTTCATCATCTGATGGTTATTACACTAAATCTGCCGATCACTAGACGACAAAATAACACTTTCATCATCCGATGGCTTAAACACTCAACATCTGCCGATGACGTCAGCCGGATGATTGTCTCATCCAGTTTCTATCATACGGCAGTAGAACACTATAATCATCAAGCATCTTCATCCGATAGAACATATCACAATTCACCCGATTATTAACTTAGTAACTATAAACCTCAAAGAGTAGCAATCATAAACTCATCTACAATACGCATAGATGAAGACTCAAACAAAACGAACCATTCATTAATCCTTAAAATCGTATTCAGACTCTAAAGACAAGCTCTTCAAATCCAATTCCCATTGTTATAAGAAATTCTGTTCTATTTTAGTCATCTGTTCATGGTAAACTTTTCTGACTTACTATGAGCATAACCAGGGAGTTTAGTCGCCTATCCAGCCTTCACTGTCACACTGAGCATCCTCCAGCAACCAAGCTTAGACATCCTCATTAACCTTGAGTTCCTCACCTGAAAACTCGTCACCTATATCATAAGGTTTAAACTATAAGCCTAATGCTTAGTAAGGAATGCAACACTAACATAGATGCGTGAATGCATAATTTGGGAAAATCACATGCTCATAAGTCTTTTCTTGTTCATGTCTTTGCTCGTAATCATCATTCATAGTCATGGATCATATTCATCATTCATAGTCATTGATCATAATCATCATTCATAATCATTGTTCATATTCATCATTCACAGTCTTTGATCATATTCTTTGTTTAGGTTGTGTGGATCAAGAGAGGATTTGTGCCGGTAAAGGCGGTTCGATAGTGAGTTTGATCTTGTTCCCTACTGCGGGTCGTATTCATATGTCCTTCTTTGGACTGTGACATACGCCGAACCGCCCCCAACCCTCACTTAATCCACGTTGCATAAATCTTATATATATACATATATACATTCATATCTTGTTCATGGAAAACATGTGTTAAAACATTTTCTTATGCTTGAGAAACATTCATGATGCATGAACATGAGAACTTTTAACTCATCAAACTATGACAAGGATCACACCAGAGTAGACAACTTCACATTTACTAGCAGATCATCAAATAGTATAACTCGCAACATACATAAATCCTTCAAGTGTAGACAAGCTCATTATCATAAGGTAAACATTAGACATCTCAACCTAGTACTCCCACGATGTAAGGCTCTATTAGCCGGAAACCTTAATACATTCACTTACCTGGTCTCCTTAGTACTTGAGCTTCTTTCTCTTCAGATTTCTTCACCTAAAACATTTACATTGCAGTAGTTAAAACAAAATCCTAATAGTTCTAATCTCAAGTTATCCTAAGATTTAATAGCTAAAGCCATTCCCGAATCCTTAGCCTAATACTCTGTGCAGTTTGAAATTCAAAACCAAAACAGACAGATTCTATTATCGATAACTTAGAGGTGGTTGTTCTAAATGTCCAGAATCGATTTGATAAAAGCATTCCCACTCTCAGATTCCAAATGTTTTTATTATAGTCTGCCATTGGAAAATCCAAAACTCCAATGCCGAGTAGAAAACAGGGCTAACAAGCTAACAGATAGCTACATTGACTATTGCATACCTCAGGCACAGAGTAGTCGGGTAGTGGCAGAGAAACCGATCGTCGAAGAGGGTATGCTGGAAGCAGAGAGCAAGAGCTTGGGAGAGAAGGAATCGCCGAAAAGGAAGGTGTCGGCTACAGTAGTTCAAGTGAGGTTTAAAACATTTCCTTTTTCTTTATATATTGGTCATCACCCTCCATTATTACAACTTTGCCACCCAACCTAGTTTAAATCCACATGAAATTAATTATTCTTAGTATAAGTCCTAAACTGTAAAGATTAAATATTCATGACCGTTAATACAGTTAGGAAAATCACCTGGCCATTAAGTCGGGTGTTACAAATCCCGACAACATAAAAACCTAGTACCTCCTTATTGTAGGGCCTTAAAGGCCAAACCTATAAGTATGAACTTACCTGTTATCCTCGATGCAGTTAGCTGGAAAGTCTTGGAATAGGCAGATCTGTAACATGCACTTAGAGAGGTAAACAATGCTGCGAATGTTAACTAAAAGCTTGAAAACTATGCAGCAGACTCAGTTCAGATTTGTAGAAAACAACAAACGTGTTTCGATACAAAAAGACCGAGAGTTTTCTCTAAACTAACTTAACCTAAAACTTCAGCAAGCACATACTTTTACTTGTCCAGACTCGTTAGCATTAGTAAATGTTTACCTTAACGGAGGAGCAAAAGAAAATCTGAGGAGATCGAAGTAAATCTCCGATGGTTGCTTGTCGACAAGCAGAGAGAATGCCAAGAAGAGAATGGAGAGAGAGCAGAGCAGAGAAGTGAAGAGGGTTTCACGTAGGAGGAAGAACTTAGCTTCTTCACCAAGTCGCCAGATATCACTTAACCGTTGGCTATCTCCCACCTACTTTAATTTCTCCCCAATTTACCCTTCTATGCCTTTTAAACTTAGTGTTTTTGTTAGTTACACATTAGTTAGGTTCTCCCCACACTAAATGCTCCAACATTTTATAATGAAGTTGTTATCGTATTTATGGCAATTTAAATCCATACAATAATTCAACAAAATATTACACGGCCAAAATGCTGGGTGTTACATTCCACCCACCTTAACAGAAATTTTGTCCCCAAAATTTGCCTAAGCAAAGAGGTCTGGATATTGTGCTCTAACATCCACTTGTTTTTCCCATGTGGCCTCCTCCACATTGTGATTTCGCCATAAAACTTTTACCAATAGGACCACCTTGTTTCGCAATATTTTGAGTGACATATCCAATATCCGTATAGGCCTTTCTTCATATGTCAGCGTCGGCATGATATCAAAGTCCACCTGCTTCACGATCTGAGTTGGGTCTCGTACGCACTTTCTCAGCATTGACACATGGAAAACATCATGAACACCATCCATTGACGTTGGTAGCCGTAATCTGTAAGCCATGTTCCCAATCCTCTTCAAAATGGGAAAAGGCCCAATAAACCTTGGGCTTAGCTTCCCTTTCTTGCCAAACCTCATCACACCTTTGAAAGGTGACACTTTCAAGAACACTTCATCACCTTCAGCAAACTCTAAGTCTCTTCTTCTGTTGTCCGCATAACTCTTCCGTCGACTCTGAGCAATCTTTATTCGTTGTTTGATAGCAGCTATCACCTCAGACATTTGCTGTAATATCTCAGGGCCGATAAGCTTGGTTTCTCCGACCTCATCCCAACACAATGAGGATCTACACTTCCTGCCATAAAGTGCTTCATATGGGGCCATGCCAATCGTAGCCTGATAGCTATTGTTGTAGGCAAACTCCACGAGTGGCAAGTATCTACTCCAAGGAGCATGAAATTCCAGTACGCACGACCTTAACATATCCTCTAGTATTTGAATTGTTCTTTCAGACTGCCCGTCCGTCTGTGGATGAAACGCCGTGCTGAAATCCAACTTGGTGCCCAGAGAGTTCTGCAAACTTTTCCAAAATCTGGAAGTGAATCTAGGATCACGGTCTGAGACGATCGACACAGGAACGCCATGCAGTTTAACAATCTCACTGATGTACAGTTCGGCGTACTGATCCATGGAGTACGTTGTCTTCACAGGTAGAAAATGGGCTGACTTCGCCAATCTGTCCACTATGACCCATATGCTATTGTGGCCTTTAGCTGTCCTTGGAAGGCCAACAACAAAGTCCATTGTGATGTTCTCCCACTTCCATTCGGGAATCGGAAGAGGCTGAAGCATTCCACTTGGTCATTGATGTTCAGCTTTGACTTGTTGACATATCATACAAGACTCCACATGGAAGTGGAGAAGTATGTATAGGCTGAAGCATTCCACGCGTTTTGACCCGTGGGGAAGTATGTATAGATTTTGGGCTTTCTGTGACGTATGGGCTGATGTTAAATTGTATAGAACATATTAGGGTGTTTGGTTCTGGATAGGGGTTAGATAACATTTTGGTAATTGTCTGTAAAACGCTTTGGTTTAAACTGTTTACTGAATGTTTTGAAAATGTTTTGATTGGTTTAGGTTGTTACGGATAGCTCGGTTTTTAGAACTATCCACGCAGTTGGACTTCGCAAAGTCCGACGTGAGTCGATTGAGTTTAGATTATGTTTTAATCGGTTGAGTGCAAGTTGTGAGTTATGGTGATTACTGGTGAAGGAAAGAAGATGATTTGCTCTCTGGAAATCGGATTCCAGAGAACAAATCGATGTGTTAGATGCTGTGAAGTACGAAAAGTATGAAGTGCTAAAGTCTCTGGTATTGATGAAGGAAGGGAGGGATCGCTGCATTATATGCAGCGATCGATCTCTGCTGAAAAAGCAGAGATCGATCGCCGCCCTTGCTACATGCTGCAGCGATCGATCTCTGTAGTTTGCAGAGATCGATCGCTGCCTCCTGGCCGCGATTGGTTCCGATTCTACTCCGGTTTTAATTTTTATTAAATATTTAAATGTTTTAAGTTTTATTTAAATTGTTTTAGTTTATGTTTTAAATGATTTCAAGGTTCGATTTCAATTCCGTTTTCAGTTCTGATTTCAACCTCAGTTTAGATTCCGCATTAAGTTTTATTTAAAGCATAGAAAAGTAAAGAGTATAAAAAATATATATATAATACGGTAAATACGGGTACGGTATTAGGGGTGTTACATTTATGGTATCAGAGCCCCCGGGTTTTAAAATCGATTCTGTAGACTGCTTGACTGCACAGCCACTATGCGGACATCCTACATCAACTGTAAGTTTGTTTACTGCTTTGTTTGATTTCAGTTTCTTAGGATTTCTTGTTTTTAAATTTTATAGGAGTTTTTAGAAATATGACTCGAGGAAGGGATCCGAGAGATGACGCGATGGATCGTCTTACGGAGTTGATCGATCGCCAGTCTCAGCATATGGACAGGCAGGCGCATAGATTACGGAATTAGTAAATCGGGAGAACCAGCGAGAGAATCAGAGGGCCCAAGACTTGGTAGTTCCTAGTAATCAGGGTATGCAGAGGTTTCAAAGCTTACGGCCTCCAGTATTCGAAGGCCAGTCATCGGATCCGACACGTGCCGAGGAATGGATCCGAGTTATGGAGGACATGTTAGCTTACGCCGAGGTAGGGAACGGGAGCAAGGTGGCGTATGCTACCTTTCATTTAGCGATGGATGCCCGTTTCTGGTGGGATTCGATCAAGGTGACGACGGACGTATCTATTATGACTTAGGATCGGTTCAAGTTTCTATTCTTCGATAAGTATTTCAGCCGCACGGTGAGGGTGGCCAAGAGGAACGAGTTTATGCAGCTGAAGCAGACTGGTTCAGTTGCTGATTATATTCGGAAGTTTGAGGCATTATCCAGATTTGCACCTCGTCTTGTTTGCGATAATGAGGAGAAGGTGCACCAGTTTATGGAGGGACTTAATCCGGAGATCCGGATGCACGTGGTTGTCTCAGGTATTATTGATGTGCCCTTTTCTGACATCACAGCTAGAGCTTTGGATATCGAGGCCGCCAGGGCCACTTGTGTTAGACCGAGGGAGCCAGCGAAGGGCTTCTTTCGAGAGATCCGTCCTCAGTCACAGAACCGAGGATGGCAGCCTAGAGCACAGCCGCCTCAGCAGCAGCCGAGGGGTGTGAAGAGACCTCTTGAGGGAGGTAATGATCGGGGCAAGGGGAAGCAAGTTCAGGGGGCTTCTCAGATGCCATGGTGCCCCTTGTGTCAGAGGGAACATAGTGGAGAGTGCCGTGTGGGCTCTAACAAATGCTACAGATGTGGTGGAGTTGGCCATTTTGTTAGAGACTGCCCCCACCCGGGCCGAGATCAGTTGGGCGGAGATCAGAGGAAGGTTATGCCCAGGGTTTTCGCCTTCATCGAGCCTGAGAATGTTGATGACGATGCTCAGCCTGCCGTGATTGCAGGTACTATTTTGCTTATGGGCGCTACTGTATTTACTTTGATGGATACCGGAGCTACGCACTCCTTCGTATAGACTGCATGTATGGCTAGATTGGGGTTAGAGTCTGAGTCGGCAGAGTGCGAGTATAGTGTATTGCTGCCCTCAGAAGAGCGTATGCAGTCCAGTCATGTTATTCAGGGGAATATTATTTCAGTTCGGAGCGTTACCCTCTACGCACGTCTGATCGTTATGGGCATAGAGCGGTACGACCTTATTTTGGGGATGGACTGGCTAGCACAGCACTTCGCCGCCATCGATTGTCGCTCCGGGATTGTGACCTTCCGACCCCCGGACAGAGCCGAGTTTTCCTATCAGGCGATGAACCGACTGAGTAGCTCGCCTATTTCTTATTCCATGATGGTCAACGAGCAATTCAAAGGTGCGTGCTCTATTTATTTGGCCTCGGTTTTTGATATTCAGTTGCTCAGCGGAGTAAAGCCGAGCGACATTCCTATTGTTAGAGAGTTCTCTGGCATATTCCTCGATGATCTTCCCGGTTTACCACCAGACCGGGAGATTGAGTTCACTATTGATGTCTATCCAAACTCCGCGCCAAGGTTCAAGAACCCGTATCGGTTGGCACCAGCTGAGTTGAGAGAGTTGAGGACTCAGCTTGATGAGTTGCTAGAGAAGGGTTTTATTTGACCCAGTGTTTCTCCTTGGGGTGCGCCCGTTCTGTTTGTTAAGAAGAAAGACGGGACCCTCAGAATGTGCATCGATTATAGAGAGCTGAACAAACTGACAGTGAAGAATAAGTATCCACTGCCTCGGATAGATGACCTATTTGATCAGCTACAGGGTGCCCGAGTGTTTTCCAGGATCGACCTGCGCTCGGGTTACAATCAGCTGAAGGTTCGGAAGGATGATATACCGAAGACGGCGTTCCGAACGAGGTATGGGCACTATGAGTTCCTTGTTATGTCTTTTGGACTCACTAATGCCCCTGCAGCGTTCATGGATTTGATGAACCGTGTTTTCAAGGAGTATCTGGACAGGCTCGTGGTGGTTTTCATCGACGATATTCTGATTTACTCCAAGACGAAGGAAGAACACGAGGAGCATCTGAGGATTGTTCTGAGTATTCTATGTGAGCGCCAGCTGTATCCAAAGTTATCTAAGTGCGAGTTCTGGCTTGACAGAGTGAGTTTTCTGAGCAATATTATATCACAGGACGGAGTTTCTGTGGATCCGAGCAAAATACAGGGGGTCAGAGATTGGCCACAGCCGAAGAACGTACGTGAGGTGCGTGGATTTCTCGGATTGGCCGGTTATTATCGGAAGTTTATAGAGGGATTCTCGAAGATCGCACTTCCTCTTACACGATTGACTCGGAAGAACGAGAAGTTTGTATGGTCGGCTGCTTGTGATAGTAGTTTTATGGAGTTGAAGCAGAGATTGACCACCGCTCCAGTACTGGCGCTACCTGCGGAAGGTGTCAGGTTCAGTATTTATTGTGATGCATCTGGAGTCGGACTCGGTTGTGTGTTGATGTAGGAGGGGAGAGTTATTTCTTATGCTTCTCGGCAGTTGAAGCCGTATGAGCAGAATTACCCTACGCACGACCTTGAGTTAGCAGCTGTGGTCTTCGCACTGAAGATATGGAGACATTATTTATATGGGCAGCAGTGCGAGATGTTTTCTGACCACAAGAGCCTGAAGTACTTATTTACGCAGAAGGAGCTGAACATGCGACAGAGACGATGGCTTGAGTTCGTCAAAGATTATGATTTCGACATCAAGTACCATTCGGGGAAGGCAAACAAGGTTGCTGATGCCTTGAGTAGAGTGCCTTCTGCGAGTCAGCCTTCACTTGCAGCGATGTCAGTTACGCTGCGGTCTGAGATTGAGAGATTTGATGTGGAGATAGTGGCAGAGTTGTCCTATATGCTTGCCAACATTTCTCTCAGGCCGACTATTCTTGATCGTATACGCGAGGCTCAGCAGAGTGATACGGAGTGTATGGAGCTTCGATCGAGCATGACGTTGGGAGACTCGTCAGACTGCATGGCGTGCCAGCTTCTATTGTCTCAGATCGAGATCCGAGATTTACATCGAAGTTCTGGAAGAGTCTGCACAAGGCTATGGGGACTCAGCTTAATTTCAGCACCGCATTTCATCCTCAGACTGATGGACAGACAGAGAGGACTAATCAGATTCTGGAGGATATGCTCAGAGCATGTGTGCTGGAGTTTCAGGGATCGTGGAGCAGGTATTTGCCACTGATCGAGTTCTCTTATAATAACAGCTTCCAGGCTACTATCGGCATGGCTCCATATGAGGCGCTGTATGGTCGAAAGTGTAGATCTCCGTTGTATTGGGACGAGGTTGGCGAGGCCAGCATCGTTGGTCCTGAGATTCTACAGCAGACGGCAGAGAAGATTGCCATCATTCGACAGCGTATAGAGGTAGCACAGAGCAGGCAGAAGAGCTATGCTGATACCAGACGGAGAGAGCTGGAGTTCGAGGAAGGCGATGAGGTCTACTTGAAAGTTTCTCCGTTCAAAGGCGTAGCGAGATTTGGAAGGAGGGGTAAGCTAAACCCTCGTTATGTGGGGCCCTTTCCTATTCTGAAGAGGATCGGGAAGTTGGCGTACAGACTGCAGCTTCCAGCTTCTATGGAGGGTATCCACGATGTGTTCCACGTATCTATGCTTCGGAGATGTCTACGTGACCCGTCACATGTCGTGGAGGCTACAGAGATCGAGGTACAGCCTACCTTGACTTATGAGGTGAGGCCGGTACGTATTTTGGTGCATTCCATCAAGGTTCTACGCAACAAAGAAATTCCGCTGGTCAAAGTTCTATGGCGGAATCACGAGGTGGAAGAGGCTACATGGGAACGACAGCAGGATATGATGACTAAGTATCCTGATTTGTTTGTATGATTTAATTTTGTGGACAAAATTCTGAATAAGGAGGGTGGAATGTAATATCCGGCTTGTACGGACTTTTTGGATATATTATATTATATTATTATTTCATTGTTTAATGGCATTTTTAGTAAATGTGTCAAATCAAATCAGTTTCGTAAATGGAAAGCGTCATGATGATCCTAACGAATAATTGGAATTTTAAGGAAATTACGAGAATTTTCGGAGTTTAAACGCTATATTTCGAGTAATTGTGTTTCTCGAAACTTAAAGGACGTTTTAGTAAAAATAGTAAATGAAGTCCAAATTGCGAACGGACAGTTTTAATAAAGCCCTGGTGATAAATATGAGTTATTGGCAAAATATGGAATTTTCGAGAATCCGAATCGTTGGACGATTAACGAAACGAACGACGAAACGAACGACGAAACGAATTGAATTAAGTGAGAAGGGCAAAATGGTAATTTGAAAATCAATTTTTATTTAAACATCACAAATTCTTTCTCTCCCTCACTTTCTCTCTTTTCTTCTCTGGATCGCACGACAGAGAGCTCTCTCCTCTCTCGGCCGCCGACGATTCCAACAGTTCTGACCTCCGTTTCTCTTCCGTTTCTCCTCCGTTCTTCGTCATTTCTTCTCCTCTCGCTATCCTCGGTATGTACCTACAATCTTAGAGCTTTTATTTCAACGTTTACGCCGTTTTAGATAATTAGGGTTTCGATTAAATCTCGTTAAAAACGCGAATTAGGACTCGTAATTAATAGGTTAGCCGTGATTAGGTATATATTGAACGTATCGGACGTTATTGGACGAAGATAAACCAATTTGTGAAAAAGTATAAATCTGAGAATTTTCGAGTTTTCGGAAATTTCTCGTAATAGGAATTTCAAGTTATCGAGCATTAATTGACGTTCTAAATGCTTTGATTAGCTAAGTGAGGAATTTAGGAAAAATGCAATAGTTAAGGATTTTGTAATTTGGACGTTAATAGCTTAAATTGGTTTTAACGACGAATATCGTGTTTTGTCTCAGACACACGACTCCCGTGGACGAAGCTTGAGATTCTGCGTGCTCGAGGTAAGTTTTCGTGACTTACTTTGACCAATCGG
Organism: Begonia masoniana; assembly: GCA_022432975.1. Lineage (NCBI taxonomy): Eukaryota > Viridiplantae > Streptophyta > Magnoliopsida > Cucurbitales > Begoniaceae > Begonia > Begonia masoniana. The sequence continues at coordinate 33,001,978 of CM039506.1, forward strand.
TCTACACCATACTTCGATGTCGTATCGAGGATCCCTGAAGAGTTGTTTGTTTAATCTGCTTTCGGTTGGGTAGTTAGGTTTAATTGTTTATAGGTTAGTTTATTTCGGTCTTGATGGTATACATATGTTTGTTTATTGTATGGTTACATTATGCTTATAACTGTTCATGCATCACGTGTTTCAAAATGGCATGAAAAAGGATTTCTGCACAAGTTTTCAAATGAAATGAATAATGAACGAAAATACATAATCTGTATCTGGTCATGCGGGATGGGGCTCAGGCATGGCTGTAGGGTTTGTGAGCATGTACCCCCCTCCTCTAAATCGAAAGTGGTAGTCCGACCGCGGGATGTATCCTTTCCATTTAGAGGGCTGATATCTCGGTGGCAATCTGTATGAAATGACCTGATATGTCTGATATGCATGTTTTCTGAACTTCATATGCACTGCACGCATGCATCTGCATTTACGTAGCTTACTGAGATTTCAATATCTCATATGTGTCTGTATGGTGTAGGTGATATTTTAGGAGATATTGAGTCAGGTGAGGACGACGTTCCTCCTCCTGACGTAGGTGCAGTTGATGGATGATGGCCGTGGGAGTGCGCTGAGCAGTCGAGGTGCGTTTTGACCCGTGGGGAAGTATGTATAGATTTTGGGCTTTCTGTGACGTATGGGCTGATGTTAAATTGTATAGAACATATTAGGGTGTTTGGTTCTGGATAGGGGTTAGATAACATTTTGGTAATTGTCTGTAAAACGCTTTGGTTTAAACTGTTTACTGAATGTTTTGAAAATGTTTTGATTGGTTTAGGTTGTTACGGATAGCTCGGTTTTTAGAACTATCCACGCAGTTGGACTTCGCAAAGTCCGACATGAGTCGATTGAGTTTAGATTATGTTTTAATCGGTTGAGTGCAAGTTGTGAGTTATGGTGATTACTGGTGAAGGAAAGAAGATGATTTGCTCTCTGGAAATCGGATTCCAGAGAACAAATCGATGTGTTAGATGCTGTGAAGTACGAAAAGTATGAAGTGCTAAAGTCTCTGGTATTGATGAAGGAAGGGAGGGATCGCTGTATTGTGTGCAGCGATCGATCTCTGCTGAAAAAGCAGAGATCGATCGCCGCCCTTGCTACATGCTGCAGCGATCGGTCTCTGCTGAAAAGCAGAGATCGATCGCTGCCTCCTGGCCGCGATTGGTTCCGATTCTGCTCCGGTTTTAATTTTTATTAAATATTTAAATATTTTAAGTTTTATTTAAATTGTTTTAGTTTATGTTTTAAATGATTTCAAGGTTCGATTTCAATTCCGTTTTCAGTTCTGATTTCAACCTCAGTTTAGATTCCGCATTAAGTTTTATTTAAAGCATAGAAAAGTAAAGAGTATTAAAAAAAATATAATACGGTAAATACGGGTACGGTATTAGGGGTGTTACACAAGGTCCTCATCTGGAGTATCCGTACCTACAACTGGGAGTTCATCTATGAGCCTAGAGCTCAGTAAGAACATACTAGAATGCAGTGTGCATATGCTATGCATGAACATTTTCAAATACATGAACATTACATTACATTACATTTCACTGGACAGGAAGGTATAAGTGGGAAGAGGAGCTGGCGCAACAGGAGTACATGCCACAACAGGATATAACAGGAGTACATGACAGGATGCCAGTCCTTGTCCACACTTAACCATACATTTCATTACAGGTTTTATCTTACTTAACTTTAAACCGTGTGCAGAAAACATTTTCATGACTTTCAGAGAAAAACGTGTATGCATGAACATTCATAGACAGGCGACAGAATAATAAGCAGAATATAAAACAGAACACACTTAACCTAAAACATAACCTATGGTTTAACTACCCAACAGAAATCCCGACAACATAAAAACCTAGTACCTCCTTATTGTAGGGCCTTAAAGGCCAAACCTATAAGTATGAACTTACCTGTTATCCTCGATGCAGTTAGCTGGAAAGTCTCGGAATAGGCAGATCTGTAACATGCACGTAGAGAGGTAAACAATGCTGCAAATGTTAACTAAAAGCTTGAAAACTATGCAGCAAACTCAATTGAGATTTGTAGAAAACAACAAGCGTGTTTCGATACAAAAAGACCGAGAGTTTTCTCCAAACTAACTTAACCTAAAACTTCAGCAAGCACATACTTTTACTTGTCCAGACTCGTTAACATTAGTAAATGTTTACCTTAACGGAGGAGCAAAAGAAAATCTGAGGAGATCGAAGTAAATCTCCGATGGTTACTTGTCGACAAGCAAAGAGAATGCCGAGAAGAGAATGGAGAGAGAGCAGAGTAGAGAAGTGAAGAGGGTTTCACATATGAGGAAGAACTTAGCTTCTTCACCAAGTCGCCAGATGTCACTTAACCGTTGGCTATCTCCCACCTACCTTAATTTCTCCCCACTTTACCCTTCCATGCCATTTAAACTTAGTGTTTTTGTTAGTTACACATTAGTTAGGTTCTCCCCACACTAAATGCTCCAACATTTTATAATGAAGTTGTTATCGTATTTATGGCAATTTAAATCCATACAATATTTCAACAGAATATTACACGGCCAAAATGCCGGGTGTTACATAAATTATCAAATACCCAAAGAACAACATAGTTTATAATGTGAAACTTGTTGTAAATATACCTAAGTATAAGTGTACATAATAGTAACAAACAATATAATGATTAAGATCGAGTACCGTATCTTAGAGAAAATTTTATAAAAGTTTTTTATAAAATTAATTTTAAAACTTCTATTTTGAAAGATAACCAAATATTATATTTGTTATGATTAGATTTTAAAAAAGAAAGAAAAATAAACAAATGATAGAAATATATAGAAAAAGCAGTTGATATTCAATTTCCTGCCACTTATACTTTTCCGTTTAGGTGTCACAAAAATAATTCAACAATATCAATTTACTAACTTAGAATTTAATATATAACACAATAATTTGTTGATCTATGTAACGCAATTCGGCCCCCGAACTATGAGGATTTTTTAATTTTGAGGCCGAACAATTTTTTTCGCCAATTCGGCCACCGAACTATGAGGAGTTTTCAATTCAGACCCGAAACAATTTTTTTCAGCAATTCGGCCACCGAACTATGAGGAGTTTTCAATTCAGACCCGAACTATGAAGTCTTATCAATTCAGATCCTGAAAAGTTTCTTTTGTCAATTCGACCCTTGAACTATGAAGCTTTTTCAATTCAGACTCCAAACAATTTATTTCTACAATTCGACCATCGAACTATGAAGTTTTTTCAATTCAAACCCCGAACATTTTCTTTCGTCAATTCGGCCCCCAAACTATGAGGAGTTTTCAATTCAGACTCCGAACAATTTGTTTCTGCATTTCGACCCTTGAACTATGACGTTTTTTTTCAATTCAGACCCCGAATAATTTTTTTCGGCAATTCGGCCACCGAACTATAAGTATTTTTCAATTCAGACATCGAACATTTTCTTTAGTCAAACGGCCCCGAATTATGAGAATTTTTCAATTCAGACCCCGACCAATTTGTTTCTACAATTTGACCCTTGAACTATGAAGTTTTGCAATTCAGATCCCGAACAATTTATTCGGCAAATTCAGCCACCGAACTATGAAGTTTTTCAATTCGACCCTTGAACTATGAGGTTTTTCAATTCGACCCTTGAACTATGAGGTTTTTCAATTCAGACCCGAAACAATTTTTTTCAGCAATTCGGCCACCGAACTATGAGGATTTTTCAATTCGACACCGAACTATGAGGCGTTTTCAATTCAGACACCAAACAATTGTTTGGGCATTTCGGCCACCGAACTATGAGATTTGTTCAATTCATATCCCGAATAATTTTTTTCGCCAATTCGGCCACCGAACTATGAAGTTTTTCAATTCAAATATCAAACAATTTTTTCGCCAATTCGGCCACCGAACTATGAAGTTTTTCAATTCGACCCTTGAACTATGAGGTTTTTCAATTCGACCCTTGAACTATGAGGTTTTTCAATTCAAATATCAAACAATTTTTTCGTCAATTCGAACCCGAAACTATGAGGATTTTTCAATTCGACCCTTGAACTATGAGGTTTTTCAATTCGACCCTTGAACTATGAGGTTTTTCAATTCAGACACAGAACAATTTTTTTAGTCCTATCGGCCACCGAACTATGAAGTTTTTCAATTCAAATATCAAACAATTTTTTTCTTCAATTTGGCCACCGCACCTGTGAGGACCTTTCAATGAAAGACCTGAACAATTTTTTCGTCAATTAGGCCACCAAATTATGAGGTTTTTCAATTCAGTCACGAATAATTTATTTTGTCAATTCCGACACCAACTCTGAGATATTTCAATCACACGTAGAACAATTTATTTCTTCAATTCAGACGCCAAAATATGAAGTTTTTTCAATTTAACACACCGAACTCGTCAATTCGATCCCCTAACCGTTTTTCCATTTACACACCGAACAAATTCTTTTGTCATTTTGACACCAAACCATGAAGTTTTTTCAATTCAGAGACGAACAATTCTTCGTCAATTAGGCCACCAAATTATGAGGTTTTTCAATTCAAAGATCAAACAATTTTTTTTTCTTCAATTGGCCACCGAACTGTGAGGACCTTTCAATTGAAAGACTGAACAATTTTTTCGTCAATTTAGCAACCGAACTATGAGGGTTTTTCAATTCAGTCACCGAATAATTTATTTTGTCAATTCCGACACCAACTATGAGATATTTTCAATTCACACGTAGAACAATTTATTTCTTCAATTCAGACGCCAAAATATGAAGTTTTTCAATTTAAACACCGAACTCGTCAATTCGATCCCCGAACGTTTTTCAATTTACACACCGAACAAATTCTTTTGTCAATTTGACCACCAAACAATGAAGTTTTTTCAATTCAGAGACCGAACAATTTTCTTCGTCAATTAGGCCACCAAATTATGAGGTTTTTTCAATTCAAATATCGAACAATTTTCTTCATCAATTCGGCCACCAGACCCTGAGGTTTTTTCAATTCTGACACAAGACAACTTCTTTCGTCAATTCGAACACGAAACTATGAAATTTTTTCAATTTTACATCGAACAATCCTCATAGTTTAGGATATATGGTTTTAAATGAAAGAAAGTACTCTCCCCGAATATGTAGCATGTGTTAGACTTGCTACAAACAATTAGTAAATGTAAGACAACAATGAAGTTGTCGCTGTAACGACCCCTCATCCCAGCAAGATTTGTCCGGCTCCGGGGATTGGGCCGCAAGCCCAATATCCTCCCCTCACGGCTTGTTTGGGAGAGCACTTCCCGGAAGGTCACCCACCTGTGAATTACTTCGCCGGAGTACGTTTAACTTCGGAGTTCTTATGGGATCCTGTTGCCAAATTGTTGCTCCAAAAGCGGTCTTCCTATGTTAGAAGGGTCTCTTTACATATGTTTCATTTCCACATACTTCCCCAAGTGATGTGGGATTGTGACGAATCCCTTTTGATGAACTGTCACCTTCCAGGTCGCCCCGCGCGACGTTACCGCCATCGGGTTTCGGGTTCGGTGCAGCCATCGTACCCATACGGCATCTTCGGGGTCATCACAATCACCCCCCCTCGGGAGCCCAACGCCTCGTGGCCACATTTCCGGTGGGTACAGGCTTTGATTTGATACATTTGTAACGACCCATTTCCCTGCAAAGATATTGTCCGATCTGGGGTTGGCCGCAGCCCAATATCCTCCCCTCACGGCTTTGTTTGGCGAAAGCACTCCGGAAGGTCACCCAACCTGGAATTACTCTCCTCGGGGCCGGGTAACGTTTAACTTCGGAGTTCTTATGGGATCCGTTGCCATTGTGCTCCAAACGCCGTCTTTGCCTATGTTCGAAGGGTCTCTTACATATGTTTCATTTCCACATACTTCCCCAAGTGATGTGGGATTGTGACGACTCCCTTTTTATGAACCTGTCACTTCTGTTCGCCCGCTCGGACTAAACCGCCATCCCGGGTGTCCGGTTCTGCAGCCATCGGACCCTACGTGCATATCGGGCATCACAATCACCCCCCCTCGGGAGCCCAACGTCCTCCGTTGGCCACATTTCGTGGTTAAAGGCTTGATCCATTTGTACGACCCATTTTCCCTGCAAGATATTGTCCGCTCTGGGGATTGGGCCGCAGCCCAATATCCTCCCCTCACGGCTTTGTTTGGCGAGAACTTCCCGGAAGGTCACCCAACCTGGAATTGCTCTCGCCGAAGCACTTTTAACTTCGGAGTTCTTATGGGATCCGTTGCCAATTGTGCTCCAAAACGCGTCTTCCTATGTTAGAAGGGTCTCTTTACATATGTTTCATTTCCACATACTTCCCCAAGTGATGTGGGATTGTGACGACCCCCTTTTTACGACCTGTCACCTTCCGGTTCGCCCGCGCGGACGTACCGCCATCCGGGTTCCGGTTCGTGCAGCCATCGTACCCATACGTGCATATTCGGGTCATCACAGTCGCAACCTTACTCTCAGTATTTGATATTGTCAAATGGTTCAATGAATTCTGTTAAATTCAATGCCCAACAACAACCTATCCTAAAACAAATTTGCTTTAATCAATAGATTTGGGAAGATTGATTTTTCTATTAATGAATTGTTGAAAAAATTCAAAATTACAATCAATTTCGCAGCACCAAGAATGGTAAATTCACAGATCCACTTAGATATTAGAGTCTTTTTAGTAAAATATTTTTTTGTTTATTTTGTTTTATCAATGACCTCATCATTTTTTTCAAAAGCATGGTAAATTAATCATATATATATATATATATATATATATATATATATATATATATATATATATTTTTTTTTTTTTTTTAATTTAAACCACAAAGTGTGACAGCCCCCAACCCGATCGGGGTCCGAGAAGTCAACACTCCGGGACTAATTTTTTTTTTTTTTTTTTTATATAAACAGATTAGACTAAACTTTTTAAAACAAACCAACCCTTAAAACTTTACAGAGACAGGGAGGGAACGTTCTCTAGAATTAAAAGCGAAACAGGAAACGAATTAAAATCAGACTACGGGACGAATGACAGAAGGGGAAAACAGGATAACTGGAACACTTAAGGGTTTGGACGTAAACCTTATCTGGACGAGTGCAGGGAGACAGGGAGAAATGCAAACGGGGAGACGGAAATGGACAACTTAACATGCATTGGGGAAACCTAATAATATGGAAAACAGAACTGAAAATCATGCTGGAAGAAAGGCTACGGTGAATGTCAGGGTCGAGTAATGTAAAGCAAAAGAAGTAAATAAACTGGGCGGTGGACGTTTGAAATAAAAGACAGGGACAGTGGACAACAGAAGTTCGTGGACGTTTACACCAAAAGACAAAAGCAGTGGACACAGGAATCCGTGGACGTTTGCACTAAAAGACAAAAGTAGTGGACACAGGAGTTCGTGGACGTTTGCACTAAAAGACAAAAAAAGTGGACACAGGAGTCCGTGAACATTTGCACTAAAAGACAAAAGCAGTGGACACAGGAGTCCGTGGACGTTTAAAATCAAAGACAGACTTTGGACTTTTAAAATAACAGACAGACTCTCGGCGACGTTATCTTTGACACTAACTTTGGATGATAACACTTAGCGAAATAAGAGAACAGAAACCGAAGGCAAAATAGACCATTATTTTGAAGGCAGAATGGATGTGGACGACTAACACTTAGCCAGATACTTGAAAACTCGAAAGACAGAAACTAAAGGTAGAATAGACAACATTTAACAAAAGAACTTATAGACAGAAGGCACAAGGACAGAAGACCTAAAAACTTCAAACCCTCAAAACTCGATTCAAAACATAATTTTAAACGCGCTAGAAAACACGACAGAAGTTATAAAACATGACAGAAGTTTAAGAAAACAAACTGCATGGATAGCTCTAAAACTCGAGACAATCCATGCACAACCTAAAAGAGAAAAACTCCAAGCAGTTCCAGAATATTTCAAAATGTATATACAACTATCAAATGCAGAGGTTTTAAATACATTGACAGATTCAATACAACGTTTAAAATCACAGAGGCTGTGCAGAACTTGACATATGTTTCCAAAAATTTGCCAAAAACAGAAGATTTAAAACATAAACGCAAATTCTATACATCGGTTTGAGAATTTCAAAAGCTATATAGGACTCGACATAAACTTACAGAAACACACTCTCACAGGAATAACCCTTGCCTGACTGCAGCAACCACCCCGTGAGCTCATCCCGCCAACTACATCAACTCCTCATCCTGAGGCACAAAGTCCTCATCTGGAGGATCTATACCTACAACAGGGAGTTCAACTATGAGCCTAGAGCTCAGTAAGAACATGAAATACAGTGATGCACATGCTATGCATGAACATTTTCAAATACATGAACATTACATTACATTTCACTGGACAGGGAGGTATAAGTGGGGCTTATAGAGGAATTAGCGCACATACATACTTGACATAACTGGACATGACATTGGTTAGTAATTTTGTTGGGTCCCAGGGAAGGACAAGGTACAGGGTATGTAACACCCGGCTTTTTACGGGTTTTAGTAATCATATATATATATATATATATATTGACAATTTTTTAAATATGTCAAATTAAGTCTGTTTTGCAAATAGAAAATGTTATTAGGATCCTAATGATTAACTTGGATTTTGAGAAAGTCCCAGAAATTTTAGGAGTTTAACGCTAATTTTACGAGAATTACGTTTCTCGTAATATAAAAGACATTTTAATAAAAATAGTAAACGAGGCCCGTTTTGCAAACGGACAGTTTTAATGGGACTCTATTAATAAGTTGGAATTATTGGTGAAATAAGAAAATTAAGAGAAACCCGAATCGTTAACAATTAACGAAACAAAGGACGAAACGAATATAAAAATAATGGGAGGGAAAAACGGTAATCGGCATTTATTATTTTGTTTGTTTTAAAAGAAAACATTTATGTTTTCTTTTAAAAAAATCGAATGGCTTCGCGAAGAAGCCATTCGATCGTTTCTTGCGGGCAGCGAACAGGGCCGAGTAGAAGAGGAGGCGAGCGACGTTTCCGACGCTTTCCGGCAAGACGACGGCGGCGAACCAAGGGCTAGCTGTAACACCCGGCATTTTTGCCATGTAATAATCTGTTGAATTGTTGTATGGATTTAAATTGCCATAAATACAGAAATTATTTTATTGCAAAATGTTGGAGTATTTAGTGAGGAGAGAACCAAACTAATGTGTAACTAAACTAAACACTAAGTTTAAAATGCATGGAAGGGTAAATTGGGGAGAAATTAAGGTTGGTGGGAGATAGCCAATGGTTGAGTGACATCTGGCGACTTGGTGAAGAAGCTAAGTTCTCCCTCCTGCGTGAAACCCTCTTCACTTCTCCGCTCTGCTCTCTCTCCATTTCTCTTCTCGACATTCTCCCTTCCTGTCGACAAAACAATCGTCGAAGCTACTTCGATCTCCTCGGTTTCTTTCTGTTTCTCCGCTAAGTTAAGCCTCTTTTATTGCTAACAAGTTTGGACAAGTTTAATGTGAGTTTTTACTAAAGTTTAGGGTTATGGTATTTGGAGAAAACTCACTGTTCTTGGATGAAAACACACCGGTTTGTTTTCTAAGAGTTTGAATGAATTTGGAAGAAATTCTTCTAACTTATTTGTTAGCATTTGCTGCTTGTTTATTTTCTGAACGTGCATGTACAGGTTCGAGCATTTCCGAGACGTTCAGGACTTCTGACACCGCAGCAGACAGGTAAATTCATATCCGTAGGTTGGCCCTTAAGGCCCTACATCTCGGAGGTACTAGGTTTTCTGTTCTGTTGGGTTGTTTCGGGTAGAAAAGTTATAGTTATGTTCTGAGTTGTCTATGTTCTGTTTCACCGTATGTTCTGTTATTTCTGTCATCTGCTCTCTGCCTGTTTAAGTTCAAGCACTGTTCATGCATACACGTTTTCTCTGAAAAACATGTAAATATTTTCTGTACACTGTTTGAAACTAAATAAGATAAAATCTGACTGAAATGTGCCGGTTAAGTGTGGGACGGGGACTGGCCCTCTGGTTTTATCCCTCCCTGGGATTCTAAAAAATTATCCTTGCCAAGGACCCTCTGGTTTTATCCCTCCCTGGGAATCTGAAAACTACTGAATGTGCCTGATAGTGCACCTTACTGTCGCCTGCTCCCCTATAAGCCCCACTTATACTCCTCTGCCACTGAAACGTAATGTTCTGTACTGCCACTGTATTTCTGAAAACCGCATGCATAGCATTTTGCATCACTGCATATCTATATGTTCTTACTGAGTTTTAAACTCATAGGTGAACTCCCTGATGTAGGTACTGAACCCGAACGTGAGGACTTTGTGCCTCAATCTGAAGAATAGGTGGCTGGTGGCTCGAGCTCTCGAGGGTGGTTGCTGCAGTCAGACACAATTTTCTGTCCCGAGGTTTAAGTCTTAGTCTTTTAAGTAATGTTCATATCTGTAAACTCTTCTGAAATTCTGGTGTGTTTGTTTTAAAACTCTGTTGAGGTCCTGTGTTTTGTTTTAAAAACTCTGTAGGAAATTCTGTTGGACATATATATAATGTATAAGTTCTGATGATCGAGTTTTAAATCTCTGTTGACAGTTGTTAGTTGTTTCCTATGAAATATCTTGAAAACATTCTGGAACTGCTTGAGTTCTCCATTTTCAGGTCATGCATGGATGGTCTCGAATTTTAGAGCTATCCATGCAGTTTGTTTTCTTGAAATCTGTCATTTGTAATGAAGGTCTGAAACCTGTATGCCTTCTGTTGTGCTCGAGAACCATGTTTTGAATTGGTTTGAGAATCTGAGACTTTCATGTTTTCTGTTCTTTAAGCTCTCTGTCTATATGTTTTCCTCTCAAAAGTTGTCAAATTCTGCCCCTTTTAAAACTGCATCTTCCGATCACGTTTAATGCATCCACCGATAGTCACTGTTCACATTTTGTCTTATCTCATCCACCGGTGAACAGTTGATTTCATTAGTCTTAGTTACTTCTGCCGGTTTCATCTGTCTCTCAGTTTAACTTTATCTTCTGATGATGTCATCACATCTTTCGATGATGTCATCACACATTCCGATTACGTTTACTGCTTTTATCTGTCGATGACGTCATCACATCTTCCAATGACATCATCACACATTCCGATTACGCTTACTGCCTATATCTGCCGATGACGTCATCACATCTTCTGATGATGTCATCTATTTTGTCTTATACAATCCACCGGTGAGTAGTACAATTCCGTCTGTTTTAAAAGTCACATCTACCGACTGACGTCATCCCTACTTCTGTCTTTGCAAATGCATCTTCCGCATGACGTCAGCTCACATCTTCTGCCAGTCTTCCGCCCAGTTTAATTATTCTTCCCGCCCCGTTTTAAATACATCTTTTGCCTTACTTTTTTTGGTCCGGTCCATCTATATTTCCTGCTCACTTCTTCTCCAGTTTAAGTTCTCTTAATGTCCCTGTCTTCCTGCATTTCGGTTCCTTCTGCTATCCATTATCGAAACCTGTTTTGCTTTCAACTCCAGAGAACTCTCTCTCTGTCAATGTTTTAAAAGTATAATATACAAAAAAATATATATAGTCTCTATTTTCTGTTAACTGTCCCGGAGTGATGGCTCCGATTCCCGACCCCGATCGGGTTCGGTCTCGGGCTGTCACAGTTGTGGTATCAGAGTGACAAGGTTTTAAAACCGATTCTGTGAAATGTCTGACTGCGCAATCCGCCACGTGAGATCGCTCCACCAACTGTAAGTGTTTAAATTCCTGTCAAAGTTCTGTTTATTAAATTAGGTTATTCTGTTTATAGGGTTTATTAGAAATGGTGAGAGGACGTCAGAAAGAGTCAAGTGAAAGCTCTCGTGCCATAGACCGACTAATCGAACTGGTGGGTGCACAGTCACGCATGGTTGAACGCATGATGGCCCGAGAAGATGATAGAAACAATAACCATGGGAATAACAATCATGATAATGCGCCGCGAGACAACAATGGAGATAGATTCCGGCGACTCCAGCAGCCTTCATTTGATGGACTATCTACAGACCCGACCCGCGCAGAGATTTGGATTCGAACAATAGAGAAGATGTTCAGTTATGCAGAAGTAGAAGACAACAAGAAAGTTGTTTGTGCCACATTCTATCTCACCGAAAGTGCTGGATTTTGGTGGGACACAATGCAGTCGACTACCGTGGCATTGAGCTGGGAAGGGTTCAAGAAAATCTTCTACGAGAAGTACTTTGACCGGGGAGTGAGGAAGGAAAAGTTGCTTGAATTCTCTCGGCTGCGACAATATGGGTCAGTGGCTGAATATGTTCAGAAATTCGAGTCACTGTCCCGATATGCAACACATATGGTGGCCACCGATGAGAACAAGGTGCACCAATTCATTCAAGGGTTAAAGATGGACCTTCTACGAGGGATCACAACCGGAGGATTCGATGAGGCACTGTATGTGAAGGTGGTGGCCAAGGCTTATCAGTTAGAGGCCTTAGAAATGAAGTCCCAGAGACAGAGAGATCCACCAAGAGGGATTATTAGAAATGTTCCTCATCAACAGCAACAGCAACAGCAAAGAGGCCAAAATTTTCAATCTCAGCAGCAACAAAAAAGGGGCATTAAGAGGCCCAATGAGACCATCACTTACCCAGACAAAGGGAAGAGACCGATGGGAGATCCTCAGCTCATCGTATGCCCACGATGCCAGAAAAGTCACAAGGGTGAATGCAGGCTTCTTACGGGTGGCTGCTTCCGATGTGGCAAAGGAGGCCTTCACGTCCGTGATTGCCCGATACCCGACACGAGACAAAATCAGGCCGTGCCAAGAGTCTTTGCAATGATGGAGGACGTTGATGATGCTGATCTGCACACAGCAATTACAGGTACAATTTTGGTGTGTGACATACCTGCATATACTTTGTTAGACACGGGGGCCACTCATTCATTTGTGGCCATGGACTTTGCGGGTAGGGAGAACTTGTGTCTTGTATCATCAGATCAGCCCTACAGTGTTATGCTACCATCCGGAGAGTTTATACACTCCGAGCAGGTAGTGCAGGGTGATATAGTGTCAGTTGGAGACCATAAATTGTATGCCAATCTTATCGTCATCGGTATGAAAGGATACAAAGTGATTCTGGGGATGGACTGGCTATTTAGACATCATGCCACCATCGACTGTAGGTCCGGGCTCGTGACTTTTAAGCGCCCGAACGAAGTAGAGTTCTCCTATCAGGCAATACCAAAGAAACATAGTATGCCTGTCATATCCACCTTGAAAGCTCAACAACTGATGAGGTCAGGATGTGTCGGATTCTTTGCCCACGTAGTAGATGTTCAAAGACAAGGTGAGGGGGAACTTCAAAGTATTCCGGTAGTCCGAGACTTCCTAGAGGTTTTCATAGATGACCTACCGGGATTGCCACCTGATCGCGAAATTGAGTTTGAAATTGACGTATATCCAGGTGCGGAACAAGTATCGAAGAATCTGTACCGTATGGCATCGATTGAGCTGAGGGAGTTAAAGGCTCAGCTAAAGGAATTGGTGGATAAGGGTTTTGTGCGCCCTAGTTTTTCTCCGTGGGGTGCTCCCGTCTTGTTTGTTAAGAAGAATGATGGGTCCCTACGGATGTGTATTGACTACCGTGAGCTGAACAAGTTAACGATCAAGAATAAGTACCCGTTGCCGAGGATCGATGATTTATTTGACCAACTACAAGGGGCTCGGGTATTCTCTAAGATTGATTTGTGCTCCGGTTATTACCAGTTGAAGGTCAGGGCTGATGATATTCCAAAGACTGCCTTCAGGACCCGGTACGGGCATTACGAGTTCTTGGTGATGTCGCTCGGGTTAACTAATGCTCCGGCAGCATTTATGGACCTAATGAACAGGATATTCCAAGTTGTCTTAGATAAATTTGTGATCGTTTTCATCGACGACATTCTGGTTTATTCCAGGAGTGAGGCCGAACATGAAAAGCACTTGGCTATTGTATTGTCAATCCTAAAACAACATCAATTGTATGCCAAGCTATCAAAGTGTGAATTCTGGTTGAATAAGATTAATTTCCTGGGCCATGTGGTGTCAGCCGAATGAGTGTCCGTGGATCCAGCCAAGATTCTGGCTGTGAAAGAATGGCCAAGGCCGAGGAATGCCAGTGAGGTACGGAGCTTTATCGGGTTAGCTGGTTATTACAGAAAGTTTATCAAAGAATTTTCGGTGATAGCGAAGCCTATGACCAGCTTAACGAGGAAGGAAGTCAAGTTCAAGTGGTCTGAAGCATGTGAGGTGAGCTTTCAGACACTTAAGCAGAAATTGACCACTGCTCCTCTGTTAGTGTTGCCAGTTGAAGACGACAAATTCAGCGTATACTGTGATACTTCCAAGATTGGATTGGAGTGTGTGCTAATGCAGGAAGGGAAAGTAGTGGCATACACATCCCGACAATTGAAGAACCACGAGCAAAACTACCCTACTCACGATCTTGAGTTAGCGGCAGTTGTGTATGCGCTGAAAGTATGGCGACACCACTTGTACGGACAATCCTGTGTAGGGGTGGGCACGGGCCGGTTCGGTCCGGTCCGGAGCCGGGACCGAACCGGCCAAAATAGGTTCGGGATTTTTTTTCCGGAACCTGGACCGGTCCGGTCCGGGACCGGGACCGAACCTGGACCGCACCCGAAATCCCGGTCCGGTCCCGGTCCGGTCCCGGTTCCGCCCGGCCTTTTTTTATTTTATTTTTTTCTGAAAAAATTCAATTGGGAGAAAATGCTACACACTCCCGAACCTGAAAATTAATACATTAAAATGCATGGTAACAAGCTAAATAATACTATGATAATAACGTTAAAAAGTTATCTTGTAAATAAATAATACTATGGTAAAAAATAATACTATAATAGTAATAAGTAACAAAGCTAAATAATACTATGGTAAATGGTAATAATATACTCAGTAGCCTCAATGCACGAACTTTCCTGCAAAAAATATGGGAGGAATTGAAGTTGAAAATTACACTTCCACTGTCTGAACTCTGAAGGGTGTTTCTCAGTCGTGGGTAGAGAGAGACTGATAGAGACAAACTATTGGACAGATTATATATTAATAAAAATCCAAAGTTGATAAACAAAGCAGTATATTTATCCCACATGATACATCAATTCCTCAATACCTGGTAAACCATCTCATGCAGAGATGATGAGGTTTCCAATTAGACAGACACAACAACACATTATCTAATATCTACAGAATAATTCTACATGAAACAGACAACATGTGCAATGAAATGAAGCAGACTTGGAAAATCAAAGTAAAAACACACAGTTCAATTAACATTGTCCAGATTATAGAGATAGAATACTACGCTAATAAATGCAAACTAAGAAAATAAAGTTAATATCCAAATGTATAATATCCAAGTACTTCAAAATTTAAAAATACAAGCTAAATAATAAATTGAAGTACATAGTAAAATTCATCATAGTAATCAAGCTATCAATCATCGATATCAATTATCAAGTCATCGATATGTCATCTTGTACTTCTAGAAAATTATCATCGGAAGTGTCAATGTCAACGACATCTGCAAAATGACAAATTAAAGACATTATTTAATACTTAATTTAGAGATATACTTGTAAAACTAAAAAATATTATAATGTTCGAACCTTCTTGTATTGGTGTCAATGTCGTAGTACTACTATCTTGTAAATTATCTGGAGAAACTTTAAAAGGATTGAAAGTTTTGATCCAACTCTGTGAGCATATGAGAGCTTCAACACTTTGTGGGCTTAGAGAACTACGAAAAGCGTCAAGAACACGACCTCCACAACTAAAAGCAGACTCTGACGCCACCGTAGAAATTGGAATGATCAATATATCTTTGGCAATGGCACTCAAAATTCGATACTTCTCGGAGTGTCTCTTCCACCACGATAAAATGTCAGAACTATCTTTAACAATCTCTAACTTCTCAGACAAATATAAATCAATCTCTGTCTCAATAGTTTCATCCCCCATCTCAAAAGAATTGTTCGGATCATAAAACATGGAGTACACTGCACTTGAACGAGCTTCCTCCAAAAAACTCTTTGACTTTGGAGACCTTTGTTGTCTACTACTGCTAGGAGGTTGGTCTTCATTAGTTGTATCACCTTTATATTCTGTATACAACCTTTGAATTACATTCTCTACTTGCTTTACGTAGTCTGCAGTTCTTTCACTTCCAAACAAAATGTTTAAACAATGTCGTAGAAATTTTGTTTTGCAGCTTGGATCAAGAACAAGTGCAACATAGGCAAACATGTTTATTTTTTCGAAAGATCCCCAATATTTGTCAAATTTTTTAATCATCTCGTTTGCCATTCTCCTCAGCATTATATTCTCACTTCTACCATAGCTCTCAATGGCAATCTTCAAATTGCATACTTCTCCTACATACATATTTGCTGTAATATGCAAAGAAGCAGAAACATGAAGTGTCATTTTATAGAATGTTTCTAAGAATTTAATAAATTCTCGAATGCATCCCCAATCTTCCATTGTTGGTGCACCTTCTACTCCCATTTCTTGTACAAAAGAGCTTTCATTCTGTGCAAGTTTTTCAAATGCCGCTTCAAACTTCTCAGCGTTTGCCAGCATCAAATATGTTGAGTTCCAACGAGTGGGAACGTCGAGTGACAAATTACACTTGCAAGTAATTTTCACTGCATCAACGCAGGCTTTGAACTGTTGCAATCTTCCCGGAGAAGACCTTACATACTTGACAACTTTTCTTACTCGGGCTATGGACGTTTGATGTTCTTTCAAACCGTCAGAAACAATCAAATTGAGGACATGTGCAAAACAACGCATATGCATATGCTCGCCATCTAAAATCAACCCCTTCCAATTTCTAATTGTCCTCGTCAAATAAGAGATAGCAACGTCGTTGGAAGACGCATTGTCAACGGTGATGGCGGTAACATTTTCAAGCTCCCACTTTAGCAAACAATTTTCAACTTCCTTACCAATGGTCTCACCCTTATGGTTCGCTATCAAACAAAAATTCAAAATTTTCTTTTGCACATGCCAGTCTTGATCAATGAAATGGCATGTCAACACCATGTAATTCAAATTCTGGATAGAAGTCCACGTGTCAGTGGTCAAACACACTCTCTGTGATGTTGAAAAAAAATACTCTTTCAACTTTTGTTTTTCTTTCTGAAATATTCCTTGAATATCTCGTGCTATTGTCCTTCGAGATGGCATAATAAACTTCGGATTTAGATACAGACAAAATGTCTTGAAACCAACTCCTTCTACCACTTTCAATGCCAATTCATCCATTATAATCATCTTAGCCAGAAATTCTCTAGCCCCCATCATAGTAAATATAGGTGTAGGTGTACTAACACTCTTGCCCTCAACAGCTTTAAAGGACAAAATTGGTTGCCTACTATCCAAATTTCGTGAATACTTTTTGCATACTTTGATATGTTTTATCATACTTGAAGTCCCATTCTTCGTCGGATGTGCTGCATATGTTTTCCCACAATAATTACATTTTGCTTGATCTGTTCCCGGTATCTTACTAAAGTGAAGCCAAGCCATAGACTTAGATTTATTCGAATCCACGTGAGAACTTTCACTTTCTGAAGGATCCATCCTACCATAAAGCAAAATCACATTGAACAAACAACCACAACATTAATTAACAGCTAACATACAGCACACGAATCAACTGAACCAACAAACAAGACATACAATTAAACAACCAGCAAATTAATTAACAAAATCTTAAATTTGATTTAGATACACAACAAGACAACCTAACAAAGTCACAAGCATAAAAGTATACAATAAAAACAATCTAAAATTCTAAACAGCAAACAAAATGCTCTCGGTCAACAGTTCCGAAGAGTCTCCCACCAATTCTATTTTTAAGTTTTTACTAACACAAAAATTACATAAATAAAGAATAAACACATACAGTGAGCCGGAATGAACAAATTTCAAAATGCGACCGAGTGACGAGCTGGGAAGTGAACAATTGAGCACCTACATAAGTTAATTTCAAGATTACACAAGTTAATTTCACAATTCACAAACATACACTATGCAATAAGCAGTAATGCACAATTAAATTCACAATTCACAAACATACACAGGTTAATTTACACAATTTAATTTCACAATTCAATTCACAAACACAAACATACACTTTAAAGTTTAGTCTTCACACTAACAGTGAGCAGTCACTTACAGTGAGCAGGCAGAGGAGGGTCGGCGAGGTTCTCTAGCAGTCGTGGTGGGAGCTGCTGACTGCTGTCTGCTGCGCCGGGACTGTGAGAACTGAGGAGTAGGTGTGAGTGCCGAGTGGACACTGGACAGAGGTCCCCTGAATTGGAGGTCGCCGGTTTGGGGACACTTCACGGAGTAAGGACTTTCAGCTGCTCAGATTTCGGCCCTAAGAACAGCCGAACAGGGGGGAGAAACTCTGGGGTCGGAGTTCGGCGCAGGGGAAACGACACTTCGCCGTTCGCACTTCGCCGTTCGCACTTCACCGTTCGGGACTCGGTTCGACTTCGCACTTTGCCGTTCTCACCCAAACTTCGACGTTAAATCTTCGCCGTTCGGGACTGGGAGTGGTAGTTCTCGACTTCGAGTTCGATCGACGAGCAGAGAGCGAGCTAGGTCGGGGGAGAATCGGGAGAGTTTAACGAGCAGAGGGCGAGCTAGGTCGGGGGAGGCTCGGGAGAGTTTAAGTTTATTTAGGTGCTTCGGTCCGGTCCGGTTCCTCGGGATTTATGTGCGCTGGACCGTGGACTGGACCGAGCTCCTCGGTTCCTATTGCTATGGACCGAGGACCGGACCGCGGTCCATTGATTATGGACCGAACCCGGACCGAACCCGCCGGTCCGGTCCGGTTCTCGGTCCACGGTCCGGTCCTGCCCACCCCTAATCCTGTGAGGTGTTTTCTGATCACAAGAGCTTGAAGTACATCTTTACCCAGAAAGAGCTAAACATGAGACAAAGACGGTGGTTAGAATTTGTTAAAGACTACGACGTTGAGATTAAATACCACCCGGGTAAAGCTAATGTGGTGGCCGATGCGCTAAGCAGGATGCCAGCTACTATGCAACCAGTAATGTCGGCCGTATCTATGCCTTTGAGGACGGAGATACAAAAGTTCGATATGGAGATAGTTTCTGGGCTATCGGCCATACTAGCAGACTTAACACTACGGCCCTCCGTCCTGGACCGAATTAAGGAAGCCCAGAAGATCAATTCAAAGGAGATGGCTGATATGGTGGGCAAGGTACCAATGGCCTCTTCCGATTTCAGTTACTCGGGAGATGGAATTCTGAAGTTCAAAAACAGATGATATGTTCCGAAAGACGAAGAGCTACGGATGCACATCTTGTCGGAAGCCCATTCATCTTCTTTCTCTGTACATCCTAGAAGCACGAAGATGTATCAAGACTTGAAACTTCACTTCTGGTGGCCGAATATGAAGAATGAAGTGGCCAAGTATGTGGAGTCTTGTATGATATGTCAACAGGTCAAAGCTGAACATCAACGACCGAGTGGAACGCTTCAACCTCTTCCGATCCCCGAATGGAAATGAGAGAATATAACAATGGATTTTGTTGTTGGCCTACCAAGAACAGCTAAGGGCCATAATAGCATTTGGGTCATAGTGGACAGATTAACGAAGTCGGCCCACTTTCTACCTGTGAAGACGACGTACTCCATGGATCAGTATGCAGAGCTGTATATTAGCGAGATTATTAAACTGCATGGCGTTCCTGTGTCGATTGTCTCAGACCGTGATCCCAGATTAACTTCCAGGTTTTGGAAAAGTTTGCAGAACTATTTGGGTACGAAGTTGAATTTCAGCATGGCATTTCATCCACAGACTGACGGACAAACTGAGAGAACAATCCAAATACTAGAGGATATGCTAAGGTCGTGCGTGCTGGAATTTCATGCTCCTTGGAGTAGATATTTACCACTTGTGGAGTTTGCATACAACAACAGCTACCAGGCTACAATCGGTATGGCTCCGTATGAAGCTCTCTATGGCAGGAAGTGTAGATCCCCATTGTGTTGGGATGAGGTCGGGGAAACCAAGCTTATCGGCCATGAGATATTACAGCAGATGTCTGAGGTGATAGTTGCTATCAAACAACGAATAAGGATTGCTCAAAGTCGACAGAAGAGTTATGCGGACAATAGAAGAAGAGACTTAGAATTCGTTGTGGGCGATGAGGTATTCCTGAAAGTGTCACCTTTCAAAGGCGTAATGAGATTCGGTAAGAAAGGAAAGCTCAGCCCACGGTTCATTGGCCCTTTTCTCATCCTGAAGCGTGTGGGAAACATGGCTTACGGACTACAGTTGCCGGCATCAATGGATGGAGTTCACAATGTCTTCCATGTTTCGATGCTGAGAAAATGTGTGCGAGATCCAACTCAGATCGTAAAACAGGTGGACTTTGATATCATGCCGACGCTGACCTATGAAGAAAGGCCTATACAGATATTGGATATGTCACTCAAAGTGTTGCGCAATCGAGTGGTCCCATTGGTGAAAGTTTTGTGGCGAAATCATAATGTGGAGGAAGCCATGTGGGAAAGACAAGAGGATGTTAAAGCCCAATATCCGGAGTTATTCGCTTAGACAAATTTTGGGGACAAAATTTCTGTTAAGGTGGGTGGAATGTAACCTCCGGCATTTTTGCCATGTAATAATCTGTTGAATTGTTGTATGGATTTAAATTGCCATAAATACAGAAATTATTTTATTGTAAAATGTTGGAGCATTTAGTGAGGAGAGAACCGAACTAATGTGTAACTAAACTAAACACTAAGTTTAAAATGCATGGAAGGGTAAATTGGGGAGAAATTAAGGTTGGTGGGAGATAGCCAATGGTTGAGTGACATCTGGCTACTTGGTGAAGAAGCTAAGTTCTCCCTCCTGCGTGAAACCCTCTTCACTTCTCCGCTCTGCTCTCTCTCCATTTCTCTTCTCGACATTCTCCCTTCCTGTCGACAAAACAATCGTCGAAGCTACTTCGATCTCCTCGGTTCCTTTCTGTTTCTCCGCTAAGGTAAGCCTCTTTTATTGCTAATAAGTTTGGACAAGTTTAATGTGAGTTTTTACTGAAATTTAGGGTTATGGTATTTGGAGAAAACTCACTGTTCTTGGATGAAAACACACCGGTTTGTTTTCTAAGAGTTTGAATGAATTTGGAAGAAATTCTTCTAACTTATTTGTTAGCATTTGCTGCTTGTTTATTTTCTGAACGTGCATGTACAGGTTCAAGCATTTCCGAGACGTTCAGGACTTCTGACACCGCAGCAGACAGGTAAGTTCATATCCGTAGGTTGGCCCTTAAGGCCCTACATCTCGGAGGTACTAGGTTTTCTGTTCTGTCAGGTTGTTTCGGGTAGAAAAGTTATAGTTATGTTCTGAGTTGTCTATGTTCTGTTTCACCGTATGTTCTGTTATTTCTGTCATCTGCTCTCTGCCTGTTTAAGTTCAAGCACTGTTCATGCATACACGTTTTCTCTGAAAAACATGCAAATGTTTTCTGTACACTGTTTGAAACTAAATAAGATAAAATCTGACTGAAATGTACCAGTTAAGTGTCGGACGGGGACTGGCCCTCTGGTTTTATCCCTTTCTGGGATTCTGAAAAATTGTCCTTGCCAAGGACCCTCTGGTTTTATCCCTCCCTGGGAATCTGAAAACTACTGAATGTTCCTGATAGTGCACCTTACTGTCGTCTGCTCCCCTATAAGCCCCACTTATACTCCTCTGCCACTGAAACGTAATGTTCTGTACTGTCACTGTATTTCTGAAAACCGCATGCATAGCATTTTGCATCACTGCATATCTATATATTCTTACTGAGTTTTAGACTCATAGGTGAACTCCCTGATGTAGGTACTGAACCCGAACGTGAGGACTTTGTGCCTCAATCTGAAGAATAGGTAGCTGGTGGCTCGAGCTCTCGGGGGTGGTTGCTGCAGTCAGACACAATTTTCTGTCCCGAGGTTTAAGTCTTAGTCTTTTAAGTAATGTTCATATCTGTAAACTCTTCTGAAATTCTGGTGTGTTTGTTTTAAAACTCTGTTGAGGTCCTGTGTTTTGTTTTAAAAACTCTGTTGGACATATATATAATGTATAAGTTCTGATGATCGAGTTTTACATCTCTGTTGACAGTTGTTAGTTGTTTCCTGTGAAATGTCTTGAAAACATTCTGGAACTGCTTGAGTTCTCCCTTTTCAGGTCATGCATGGATGGTCTCGAATTTTAGAGCTATCCATGCAGTTTGTTTTCTTTAAATCTGTCATTTGTAATGAAGGTCTGAAACCTGTATGCCTTCTGTTGTGCTCGAGAACCATGTTTTGAATTGGTTTGAGAATCTGAGACTTTCATGTTTTCTGTTCTTTAAGCTCTCTGTGTAATACCCGGCTTGTACGGATTTGTATATTATATTATATATTATGGCATTTTTGTAGATATGTCAAATCAGGTCCGTTTCACTAAAAGAAAGCGTCATTGAGATCGTAACGAATAATAAGAATTTTAAGGAATTTACGAGAATTTCCGGAGTTATAACGCTATGTTCCGAGTAATTACCTCTATCGTAACGTAAATGGCGTTTTAGTAAAAATAGTAAACGTGGTCCAAATTACGAACGGACAGTTTTAATAAAGCCCTGGTAATGAATAGGAGTTATCGGCAAAATAAGGAAATTTGGAGAATCCGAATGGTTAGCCGATTAACGAAACGAAGAACGAAACAAATAGAAAAATTAGAGAAAGGGCATAATCGTCATTTAAGCATTTAATTGATTATCATTTATTTAAGGCGAAAAGCCTTAATCGATTTTCATTCTGAAAATCGATTTCCAGAGAAGAACTCCTCTCGGCTTCTCCCTCTGCCCGCGGCGATTCAACTTTCTGACTTCCGTTCTTCCTCCCGATCGTTCCGTTTCCTTCACGTTTTCTCCTCCGGTCAACGCTCTAGGTATGATTCCATAGTTTTAGAGCGTTAAAATTCGAGTTTCGTAGAGTTTATCGTTAGGGTTTCTCGTTAGGTTTTCGATTAAAAACGCGATTTAGGGTTCGTAATTAATAGGTTTGCCGTAATAAAGGATATATAGGATATATTGAACGTTATTGAACGAATTTAAACCGTTTTGTGAAAAAGTTAAAAATTAGGGATTTTCGAGATTTAGGGAAAAACTCGTAAATTGGAATTTAAGGTGCTGAGCGAGTATTGTCCAATGGAATAGCTCGATGAATTGAATTAAAGTTATAGGAAATTTCTTTAGTTAAGGTTTTATTTATTTGGACGTTAAGTACCTTAAATTAGTTTTAACGGCAAATATTGTGTTTTGCTTCAGACAAACAACGCTCGTGGACGGAGCTTGAGCTGCTTTGGACACGAGGTAAGTTCTCGTGACCTTCTTTGGCCGATTGGCCTACACCGTACGTCGAATGTCGTCTCGAGGAGTTTTGGAGATGCGTTTGTTTAATTGTACTTGGTTTGGGTAGCTAGATTTTAGGGGTTTATAGTTTACGCTTTACAGTCTTGATGGTACACGTTATTGTTTGTTTCCTTTAAGATATTGAACTGTTCACGCATCACTTGTTTTAAAGAAAAGCATGAAAATGAACTTCCGCACAGAGTTTTAAAGATAACGTAAAGCATAGCATTGGCCGAAAGGCTTGTTGGCCGAAAGGCGTATTGGCCGAAAGGCGTATTGGTCACGCGAGGTGGGGCTCAGGCACAGCTGTATGTGTTGTAAGCGTGCACCCCCCGCCTCTAGCTAGAAAGAGTAGTCCGCCCGCTGGATGAGCTCTCTCTGGTTAGAGGGATAGGATCTCGGTGACACCTATTGAACATTGCATAGTAAAGAAAACATACATGATTAATAAACTCA
This sequence comes from Begonia masoniana, assembly GCA_022432975.1. NCBI lineage: Eukaryota > Viridiplantae > Streptophyta > Magnoliopsida > Cucurbitales > Begoniaceae > Begonia > Begonia masoniana. The sequence goes on from CM039506.1 coordinate 33,025,975, forward strand.
TATGCACAACATGCATTGCATTTACGTAGAGCTTACTGGGATTTCATCTCATAGTGTATTGTATGGTGTAGGTGACTTAGACATCAAGGCAGGTGACGACGATGTCCCTCCTCCTGAGGCATGAGTCCAGTTGACGAGGGATGGCTGCGGTGGTGTGCTGGTACAGTCGAGGCTTACCTGACCCATGGGGACAGTATGTATAGATTTTGAGGGTTTTGGGACGTTTTGGACAGCTGACTGTATAGAAATTATAGGATGTTTGGTACTGGTAGTTGATAGGTTTTATGTTTAATGTTTCAAATGTTTTGGTAAACTGCATATAGAAAATGTTTTGGTTTACACTGTTAATTAAATGTTATGGGAATATTTTGATGATTTTAGGATGGTTACGGATATGCTCGGTTTTTAGAGCTATCCACGCAGTTGGATTTCGCAAAGTCCGCTGTAAGTTGGTCGAGTTTAAGCTATAAGTTGATGGTTGTTATTGTTGATAAATGGTGTTAAGTATATAAGGTTTGCTCTCTAAAATCGGATTCCAGAGAGTGTTGAATTAGTGTCTGCTCTCTGGAATTCCAGAGAGCATTTTATAAAGAAGCAAAGGCAACTGGGCGTGAGGCGTGTAGCGATCGTGTGCTGCCAATGCAGCGATCGGGCGCTGCGATCGCTGCAGCACGCAGCGACTGATCGCTGCATATTGCAGCGATCGGGCGCTGCGATTGCTGCAACGCGCAGCGACTGATCGCTGCGATCGCTGCACATTGCAGCGATCGAGCGCTGTGATCGCTGCAATTTGCAGCGATCGAACGCTGCTCTTTCCCTCGACAGAATGTCAATTCTGCCCTCCCATTTGTTTTAATTTAAATTGGTTTTAATTTAATAGTTTTTAATTGTTTTAAATGTTTTAAAAAGTTAGATTTAAATTCCGATTTCGATTTCGGTTTAGGTTCCGCCTAGAGTTTATTTAAAGTAATTATTAGGATAAAATATATATATATATATAGTACGGGTAATTAGGTACAGTATTAGGGACGTGACACTCTGTCTATATGTTTTCCTTTCAAAAGTTGTCAAATTCTGCCCCTTTTAAAACTGCATCTTCCGATCACATTTAATGCATCCACCGATAGTCACTGTTCACATTTTGTCTTATCTCATCCACCGGTGAACAGTTGATTTCATTAGTCTTAGTTACTTCTGCCGGTTTCATCTGTCTCTTAGTTTAACTTTATCTTCTGATGATGTCATCACATCTTTCGATGATGTCATCACACATTCCGATTACGTTTACTGCTTTTATCTGTCGATGACATCATCACATCTTCCAATGACATCATCACACATTCCGATTACGCTTACTACCTATATCTGTCGATGACGTCATCACATCTTCCGATGACGTCATCTATTTTGTCTTATACAATCCACCGGTGAGTAGTGCCATTCCGTCTGTTTTAAAAGTCGCATCTACCGACTGACGTCTTCCCTACTTCTGTCTTTGCAAATGCATCTTCCGCCTGACGTCAGCTCACATCTTCCGCCAGTCTTCCGCCCAGTTTAATTATTCTTCCCGCCCCGTTTTAAATACATCTTTTGCCTTACTTTTTTTGGTCCGGTCCATCTATATTTCCTGCTCAATTCTTCTCCAGTTTAAGTTCTCTTAATGTCCCTGTCTTCCTGCATTTCGGTTCCTTCTGCTATCCATTATCGAAACCTGTTTTGCTTTCAACTCCAGAGAACTCTCTCTCTGTCAATGTTTTAAAAGTATAATATACAAAAAAAAAAATATATAGTCTCTGTTTTCTGTTAACTGTCCCGGAGTGATGGCTCCGATTCTGGACCCCGATCGGGTTCGGTCTCGGGCTGTCACACTAGCGCCTTCGGCTGACTCCGCGCGCGAACCGACAGTTAAGGCTCGATTTCACTCTGTTCTGTCTCTGTTTAAGGCCGAGAGAGACGAGCTCGATTGAGCTCCGATTTCTAGCTGCTTTTGGCCGTTCTTGGCGTCAAATGGCCGAGCTTAACGCCGGCGATGGTTGCCAAGCAATGGTGAGCTCAATTTGAGCGAAAATCAGATAACTCCAAAGTTGGGAGTTTCGGTTTTCGGTGTGAAGTCTCAAGATTTCGATTAGTTTATGCTAATTAGGGCTATTTAAGGTTAATTGGTGAGCAATCGGGTGAGAATTGATGGAAAATCGAAATGGGAAAATTTCCCGAGTTAGGGCAGTTTGGGTTTTGCCTGATTTGACCTAGCCACGGTCGTTTGTTTTGAAATTCCTTTTGGCAAGTTAAAATAGGTTATTAGAGGAGTACGTGGCCGCTGGAATCGTTCGATTCCGATAACCGACGTGAAAATTACGCGCATTTGAAGTTTTGGGTCGGTTTTTACCGAACCCAAATTAGTGGCCCGTTTAATTAGGTTTTAGTTGTATTAGGCTTGAAATAGTAGTTTGAGAGTAAATTGGTGAATGTAAGCGTGATTTTAATGAAGCTTGAATATTTGTCATAGGTCGAGCCATAGGCGACGTGATGTGCCAAAATCAGCGAGCTACGGACGACAGGTAAGTTCTCGTGATCTTCTCTGGCCGATTGGCCTACACCGTACGTCGACGTCGTGTCGAGGAGTTTCGGAGATGTATAGGCTTAAATTTATTTTGGTTGTGTAGTTAGGATTAGTTCTGTATAGGTTATGCTTTAATTGCTTTATTGTCTCGATGGTACAAATCATGTATGTTTACTTTATGTCATATTGAACTGCCCACGCATCACGGGTTTTATAAAGCATGAAAACGAATTTTTGCACGATGTTTTAAAGAAAATGGCGATGTGGCCTGGAGAGGGGCGATTGATCTATTGTGTAGATCGACTTACGGGTCTGTCACAATACCACATCTAACACGTACTCATATAGTTACAGGTCACGCGAGATGGGGCTCAGGCACGACTGTACGTGTTGTAAGCGTGTACCCCCCCTCTAGCTGGAAAGAGTAGTCCGACCGCTGGATGTGCTCTCTCCGGTTAGTGGGAAGAGATCTCGGTGACACCCACAGAGTAAAGTAAAGTAATGAAAATGATGCATGATTATGAACTCATACGCACAGCATGCATTGCATTTATGAGAGCTTGCTGAGATTTTTATCTCATAGGTGTCTGTATGGTGTAGGTGACTACGAGGAGACAGGTGAGGACGAGATCCCTCCACCTAAGGAGTGACGCAGTTGACAGAGGATGGCTTGCGGTGGTGTGTTGCGCAGTCGACACTTACCTGACTCGTGGGGACGTATGTATGTATAGATTTTGGGGTTTTTGGGATGATTTTGACTGATGGTTGTATAGAAAATTTTAGGATGCTTGGCTCTGGATAGTTGATAGATTATATATTAATGTTTTAAACGTTTTGGAACTGTTTTGTGATTTTAAAATAGGAGGATATGTTAAACTTTCAAACGGAACCACGCAGTTTATTTTCGTGAAAATGTACTTTGTTATAGTTGTGTTTCGAGTCGGTTTTGGGGTGGTATTTCGGAAGACGTATGAGTATCGGGTGCTTGATGTTAAGTTGTATTGTGAAGTGTATGTTTGTGATGTGGATAGAAATTGTGGTATAGATAGAATTGTATTAGTGAAATGGTGAGGTTGTATTTTGTAGGTGTTTGGGTACGTATTGTTTTAAATAATTGGTTTTTAATTAAATGGTTTTTAAGTTTTGTTCTAAATTGATTTTAAGTTTTAATTAAGGTTTTCCTTAATTTTTTTAGAGTTTTAATAGATGGTTTTCAAAATAGATTCAAACATTTTACGGAAAATGGGTACAGTGCTAGGGTCGTCACAATTATGGTATCACAGCCCCGGGTTTTAAAATCGGTTCTGTAGACTGCTCGACTGCACAGCCACTACGCGGACATCCTTCATCAACTGTAAGTATGTTTATAGTTTTATTTGATTTCAGTTTCTTAGAGATGTTTGCATTTAACTTTTATAGGAGCTGTTTATAAAAATGGTGCGTCGAGGAAATGACCGAGACGACCAAGACGATACGATAGATCACTTTAAGGATTTCATTGCCCAACAATTCCAACTCATTGACCGACAAGCGCAGCTTATAGATAGATAATCTCGTCAGCTTGGGATGTTGACGAACCGAGAAAAAAAAAACATAGGATCCAAGGACTAGTCACTCCCAATGACCACGGCACGAAGGGGGGTGGGCAAGGAAGAAATTAAACAAAGCCGACAAAAGCGCGTACAAGGAACTTCTCGTAGACCTCTGTGTTCTGAATGCCAGAAGGAACACTATGGCAATTGTAGATTAGGCACAGGCAGGTGCTTTCGATGTAGAGTGGTTGGCCACTATGTCAGGGATTGCCTGAAGCCAGGCAAAGACCAATCGGGCATGGATCAGGAAAATTTTACACCGGGGATACTCGCCCTGACTGGGGAAGAGAAAAACTGCCCAACATTCAGCTGTTTCAGGTAGAGCTTTATCTCAACAGTTATTGGAGTTAGAACGTTAGAGTGAAGATGTAGTATAGAGTAAGGATTTGACTATAATAATTATGCGATAGATCAAAGTAGGTTGGAAAATAGAGAGGTAAAAATATAATAGAAGGTGGGTAAGAAAGGTTACTAAGCAAACTAGTAAGAGAGGACAATAGGCTAAATATAGAACGATGGGGACCTCATAGAAAGGGAATTGTGCGTTAGTAGGACTAACCTGACTTAACCACAAGAATTGTGCATTTAGAAATTCGGGTTACTATTAGAGGGGTGCAATTTATGAGATCTAAAAATTAAGGAGATAGAAACTGAACCTAGTTGACAAATCCTGGAGTTTTATAGTACGACGAATCAGAGATAAGTTTGAAACTTAGATATGAACGTATCGAGTAATGCTTTGGATTGCCAAGGTATAATAAGTGCACGTAAGCAAATAAGAAAATATAGTAGAGCCTTGTAGGTCCTAGACCTGCGTGAAACTGGAAGTATCTAGATGAAAATGATATTCAAGAATTAAAGCATAGATTAATTGATGAGAGGATATAGGAAGAGGCTATTTCCGCGATGATTCGGTGGACGTAATGAATCAATGCAAAATCGTGATGTGAGATCTAAGCGATTGCATCGGGGTATGCATATGAACCCATATCGATGATAATAATAATAATAATAAGGGTAATTACTCGGAGTTGGAAGGTTAACGAATTCGAGACAATAAAGGGTTAGAGTTATATGAAAAGTAATATCCAAGTGATACTCAGATTACTGAAATTGGTCATTTTCTAGGAAATAGGTGTCGTCTTAGAAAACTGACCCATAAAGGATAATTGCCAACTCGTGAAAAGATTTTGACCGACACACCGTAAGGGGGAGACTTAGAGGAGTTAAGAATAATCGACGAGTTGTGGACACGTTAGGCAATTAGAGTTGCTTGATTAAAGTATGAAGCAAAAGATATAGGAGTTAAGTTGTGAATCTATAGTTGGTACAATTTAAGTTAGGAGCCACAAACATAAGGCTACCTCCAGGGTGAAGGTAGAAGCATTAGTGTTTGAGGAACTAGGAAGGTTATCATTAAAGAAAAGATGTTTCAAATTATTGGAGAATAAAAATGGTAGGATTTGAGGACTTAAGGAGAATTGGAATAAAGGCGTAAACTTACCTATAACAAGTCCGCAAACAAGAAGATGGTTGGAAGAATCGTCGCATGCGAGTCAAGTAGACAAGTAGAATATTCAAACCCGACTAGGGGGAACGAGAGAGGATAGACCATTGTGTAACTTTGAAGAAATCCTCGTGCGATATTAGAGGTAAGTGCAGGGGATTGTTAAATTAAAAGAAGAGTTAAGATTAGAAGCCTAGCTCAGTGGCTAATGTTGTGCGATTTGTAAAATTTGCAATATGTTGAATAAAGAGAATGTGGGTTTGCTTGGGAAGCCATTTAAGTGAACTTAAGTAGAATGATGATTTTCAACGGTTTGACTCGTATTTGACAAGTCGAGCCCAATGGATACATAGATAACTCAAAGCTAGAAGGAATAGTTTAGAACACATCCATAACGAGACTTAGGGACTTAACTGTGCTCAAGGATAACAGGGAGTTAAGTTAGACGAATAAGCACATTGAAGATAGAATAAACGTTTCGGTTAGAACATAATGAAAGAACTCCTTAACGTGACGTAGAATGAAATGTGAGATTTATAGGATCTAACTTACAAGTGAGCATTGGTCTTAAGATAGTAGCAACTTAAGCTCTCGGTTAAACCTGCTGAGGCCTTGAATGTATTTTCGGGGATATAGTTAGCGAAAAATAGCGATGGAAAGAGTTAAGTTGTGAGAACCGCGTCAGAAAAGGGATCGGGGTTGGTGAGTTACCCAAGGAAGAATGTGACGTAGGATATCATTGGTGGGATACCTTGCGAAACATAGAGAATAGAATTCTAGTTGAGAAAGCTTTGAGGGCTTGAAGTGGTTAGGCATGTATTCGAAAAACACAGGATTAAGAAAGTTAGGAATTAAAGGAACTCAATTCGAGGAATTTAAGTTAAATAAAGGGGAGCTTGGATTACAAGCTGGATGATGTTAGGAATCCTTGAACGGTAGTCAACCCAAATGACATTGGAAGTTGATGTTATTTCGAAGATTGAGGATAAGAGACAATGTTTAGTGGAGACCAATTAATAAGTTAGAGTGAGTTTAACGCTTTGGGTGGCTAAATGCGAACCAACATGTGCTCGAGACGTTCAGTGTCGAGAACCCAGTTAGAGATCGCTCGATTGAGGACTTAGGAAATTTTGTAAGACTCGATGCGTAAGCAAGGACATGTATAGGCCAATTAAAAGTGAGGAATACGATTATGAAGTTAATATAGAAATTGAGTTGGTGTGTATCCCGACTGGAGACGAAGTTGATGAAACTATGTTTAAGTTTGGATTACAGCCCAAGAATTGGGAGAGATTTTAGATGATATTCAATCTAACTGATGTTAGGAAATTTGGATGTAGATGCGATATAAAGTAATGGCTGAGAGAAACTTCGATGGGAGAAGATTTTGAGGTTGCTTCGTTAGGAAATTGAGGACTTGAATTAGGCTTAGATTGGGGGAGCCTGAACATAAGGCCTAGTCAGAAGAGTAAGGAAGTTTAACTTATGGACGATTTAGTGGAAACTAACGTGTGTGTAAATTATTTACGTGCATATCAGTGCAGTTGGGTTATTAAAATTTGAGACGTGAGGATTACTAGCACGTGGTGCACAACCAAAGACTTAGTTAATCAAATCAAACGCAGTAGACGTGGTTAGGAGGTTAACTATGCGTCATTTGGTTTTATGGATTTTGGTTTAGAAACATAGAGATTGACCCTAAGTATGGGCTAGAATCGAAGCCCTTGTGTGGGAAGTTCAGAATTTTGGAGGGATGGAGAAAGGTGACTCGAAAAGAACGGAGCGATTGTAAATCATAGAATAAGGCCGCAAGACATGAGACAGTAATGCCAAAGACTGCAAGCTAAGTCAAATTTTGAGGACAAAATTTTAATAAGGTGGATGGAATGTAACACCCGGCTTTTTACGGGTTTTAGTAATCATATATATATATATATATATTGACAATTTTTGTAAATATGTCAAATTAAGTCTGTTTTGCAAATAGAAAGCGTTATTAGGATCCTAATGATTAACTTGGATTTTGAGAAAGTCCCAGGAATTTTAGGAGTTTAACGCTAATTTTACGAGAATTACGTTTCTCGTAATATAAAAGACATTTTAATAAAAATAGTAAACGAGGCCCGTTTTGTGAACGGACAGTTTTAATGGGACTCTATTAATAAGTTGGAATTATTGGTGAAATAGGAAAATTAAGAGAAACCCGAATCGTTAACAATTAACGAAACAAAGAACGAAACGAATATAAAAATAATGGGAGGGCAAAACGGTAATCGACATTTATTATTTTGTTTGTTTTAAAAGAAAACATTTATGTTTTCTTTTAAAACAATCGAATGGCTTCGCGAAGAAGCCATTCAATCGTTTCTTGCAGGCAGCGAACAGGGCAGAGCAGAAGAGGAGGCGAGCGACGTTTCCGATGCTTTCCGGCCAGACGACGGCGGCGAACCAAGGGCTAGCGCCTTCGGCTGACTCCGCGCGCGAACTGACAGGTAAGGCTCAATTTCGCCCTGTTCTGTCTCTGTTTAAGGCCAAGAGAGACGAGCTCGATTGAGGTCCGATTTCTGGTGGCTTTTGACCGTTCTTGGCGTCAAATGGCCGAGCTTAATGTCGGCAATGGTTGCAGAGCAATGGTGAGCTCAATTTGAGCAAAAATCAGAGAACTCCAAAGTTGGGAGTTTCGGTTTTCGATGTGAAGTCTCAAGATTTCGATTAGTTTATGCTAATTAAGGATATTTGAGGTTAATTAGTGAGGAATCGGGTGAGAATTGATGGAAAATCGAAATGGGGAAATTTCCCAGGTTAGGGCAGTTTGGGTTTTACCTGATTTGACCTAGCCACGATCGTTTGTTTTGAAATTTCTTTTGGCAGGTTAAAATAGGTTATTATAGGAGTACGTGGCCGCTGGAATCGTTGGATTCCGATAACCGACGTGAAAATTACGCGCGTTTGAAGTTTTGGGTCGGTTTTTACCGAACCCAAATTAGTGGCCCGTTTAGTTAGGTTTTAGTTGTATTAGGCTTGAAATAGTAGTTTGAGAGTAAATTGGTGAATGTAAGCGTGATTTTAATGAAGCTTGAATGTTTGTCATAGGTCGAGCCATAGGCGACGTGATGTGCCAAAATCAGCGAGCTACGGACGACAAGTAAGTTCTCGTGATCTTCTCTGGCCGATTAGCCTACACCGTACGTCGAAGTCGTGTCGAGGAGTTTTGGAGATGTATAGGCTTAAACTTATTTTGGTTTGGTAGTTAGGATTAGTTCTGTATAGGTTATGCTTTAATTGCTTTATTGTCTCGATGGTACAAATCATGTTTACTTTATGTCATATTGAACTGCTCACGCATCACGGGTTTTATAAAGCATGAAAACAAATTTTCGCACGATGTTTTAAAGAAAATGGCGATGTGGCCTGGAAATGGGCTATTGATCTATTGTGTAGATCGACTTACGGGTCTGTCACAATACCACATCTAACACGTACTCATATAGTTACAGGTCACGCGAGATGGGGCTCAAGCACGGCTGTACGGATTGTATGCGTGTACCCCCCTCTAGCTTGAAAGAGTAGTCCGACCGCTGGATGTGCTCTCTCCGGTTAGTGGGAAGAGATCTCGGTGACACCCACAGAGTAAAGTAAAGTAATGAAAATGATGCATGATTATGAACTCATACGCACAGCATGCATTGCATTTATGTGTAACACCCCTAATACTGTACCCGTATTTCCCATATTATTATTATTATTTTTTTTTTTTTTTATCTTTACATTTTATAAACTTTAAAACTTGACGTTAACCAGAATTGAAATCGAAGCCGAAACCGGAATCGAAATCGAAGTTCGTTTGGTAAATCATTTAAAACATAAACTAAAACAATTTAAATAAAACTTAAAACATTTAAACATTTAATAACATTAAAAGACAGAGGGGCAGAATCGGAAAGCAATCGCCAAAAAGGGGGGCGGCGATCGATTTCTGCAATCTGCAGAAATCGATCGCAGCTTGCAATATAGCAAGCGATCGATCTCTGTAGTTTGCAGAGATCGATCGCTGCATATGTTAATAAGAGCAGCGATCGATCTCTGCAAACTGCAGAGATCGATCGCTGCACTACATATAAAGGGCGGCGATCGATCTCTGCAGTTTGCAGAGATCGATCGCTGCCCATGCAGCGATCCTTCATGCTTCAAATACAACGATCGTTCTCTTCCCCTTTCCTTCAGTAACACTTCAATTAGCTCTCTGAAATTCTGAATTCCAGAGAGCAATTTCTATACCTCACGCCTATAATCACAACAGCAATCTCAATTAACATACTTTCAGCTCTCTGGAATCCGATTCCAGAGAGCAACCCTTTTTCAATTCCCTTCCCACTTTCTCATCTTTAAACTTAATCATCTTATACGTTAACTCGACCGACTTACAGCGGACTTTACGAAGTCCAACTGCGTGGATAGCTTTAAAAACCGAGCTATCCTTAACAACCTACAAACAACATTTAAACTTAATTTAAACAACCAAACAGTTCCAGAATTTCTATAACGTTTAAATAGCGGTTCTAAACCAAAACATTTTATAACGTTCATCAAACAGTTTAAACCAAAACGTTTTACATACAATTACCAAAACGTTATCTAATCCCTATCAAGATCCAAACAACCTAAATATTCTATACAGTTATCAGATCACACATCCCAAAATAACCCCAGAGTCCATACATACATCCCCACGGGTCGTATCGCGCCTCGACTACTCAGCGCACTCCCACGAGCATCATCCATCAGCTGCTCCTACATCAGGAGGAGGAATATCATCCTCACCTGGGTCAACGTAACCTAGAACGTCACCTACACCATGCAGGCACATATGAGATATTGAAATCTCAGTAAGCTACGTAAATGCAGATGCATGCGTGCGTATGCCATTCAGAAATCATGCTCAGATTCAGATTACAGATACAGAATTACAGATTACAGATTCATTACGTCACAGACAGACAGAATTGTCACCGAAACCTCTACCCACTAAGCGGAGAGGGCCCATCCAGCGGTCGGACTACCCTTTCCACCTAGAGAGGGGGGGTACACGCTTGCAACACGCACAGCCGTGCCTGAGCCCCATCCCGCGTGACCAGATACAGACAGATTACGTTTATTCATTCAGATTTCGTTACAGATTTCATTTCAGATATACGTTCCTTTTCTTAAAAACACGTGCAGAAATTCCTTTTCATGACTTTCGAAAACCGTGATGCATGAACAGTTCATATCAGCGGAAAGTAAACAAACAACATACATATTAACCAGACAATACAACATAACCTAGCTACCCAACCTAAACAACGTAAAACAAGGAACCCTCAAGGATCCTTGATACGACGACGAGGTATGGTGTAGACCTTTCGGTCAAGCAAGTCACGAGAACTTACCTTGAGTGCGCTGGAACTCAAGCTTCGTCCACTGGAGTCGCGTGTCTGAGGTAAAACACGATATTTGTCGTTAAACCCAATTTAAACGATTAAATGTCCAAACTAATAAAATCCTTAATTTAACAAATCGAAGCTTTTAAACAACGACACAACGCTCGATAAATCTGGAAATCCATATTACGAGTTATTTCCGAAAACCCGAAAATTCTATAATTTATACTTTTTTACAAATTGGTTTATCTTCGTCCAATAACGTCCAATACGTTCAATATATACTTAATCAAGGCTAACCTATTAATTACGAACCCTAATTTGCGTTTTTCGTCGAAACCCTAATTGAAACCCTAACCCTAAATCGAACCGAAAACTCGAAATAAACGCTCAGAGACCGAAGCTACATACCTAGGGTAGCGAGAGGAGGAGAAACCGTGAAGGACGGAGGATAAACGGAGGTCGGACGTCGTGAGAACGTCGGCGGCCAGAGAAGCTTTTCCTTCTCTGTTCGTGCGATCCAGAGAGAAAAAGAAAGAAAGAGAGAAAGTGAGGGAGAAATGAGGGTTTGTGATGTTTTTAATAGAAATTATTTTGCAAATTACCATTTTGCCCTTCTTACTTAAATCTATTCGTTTCGTCCTTCGTTTCGTTAATCGTCCAACTATTCGGGATCACCAAATTTCCTAATTTCGCCAATAAGTCCAATTAGTTACCAGAGATTTATTAAAACTATCCGTTCGCAATTTGGACCTCATTTACTATTTTTACGAGAACGTCTTTTACATTACGAAAAGTGTATTTACTCGGAATATAGTGTTTGATCTCCGAAAATTCCCGTAAATTCCTTAAAATTCTTATTATTCGTTAGGATCGTAATGACACTTTCCATTTGTGAAACTGATTCGATTTGACATATTCACTAAAAATGCCATTAAACAATGAAATAATAATATAATATAATATATCCAAAAAGTCCGTACAAGCCGGATACTACATTCCACCCTCCTTATTCAGAATTTTGTCCACAAAATTAAATCATACAAACAAATCAGGATACTTAGTCATCATATCCTGCTGTCGTTCCCACGTAGCCTCTTCCACCTCGTGGTTCCGCCACAGGACTTTGACTAGCGGAATCTCTTTGTTGCGTAGCACCTTGATGGAATACTCCAAAATGCGTACCGGCCTCACCTCATAAGTCAAGGTAGGCTGTACCTCGATCTCTGTAGTCTCCACGGCATGTGATGGATCACGTAGACATCTCCGAAGCATGGACACGTGGAATACGTCGTGGATACCCTCCATAGAAGCCGGAAGCTGCAATCTATACGCCAACTTCCCGATCCTCTTCAGAATAGGAAAGGGTCCCACATATCGAGGGTTTAACTTACCCCTCCTTCCAAACCTCGCAACACCTTTGAACGGAGAAACTTTAAGGTAGACCTCGTCACCTTCTTCAAACTCTAGCTCTCTCCGTCTAGTGTCAGCATAGCTCTTCTGTCTGCTCTGAGCTACCTCGATACGCTGTCGGATAATGGCAATCTGCTCTGCCGTCTGCTGTAGAATCTCTGGACCAACGATGCTGGCCTCGCCAACCTCGTCCCAATATAACGGAGACCTACATTTCCGACCGTATAGCGCCTCGTACGGTGCCATGCCAATAGTAGCCTGGAAGCTGTTATTATAAGAGAACTCGATCAGTGGCAAATACCTGCTCCACGATCCCTGAAACTCCAGCACACACGCTCTGAGCATATCCTCAAGAATCTGGTTCGTCCTCTCTGTCTGACCATCAGTCTGAGGATGGAACGCTGTGCTGAAATTAAGCTGAGTCCCCATAGCTCTGTGTAAACTCTTCCAGAACTTGGACGTGAATCTCGGATCTCTGTCGGAGACAATAGAAACTGGCACGCCGTGTAATCTGACAATCTCCTGTACATAGAGCTCGGCGAGCTGATCCATAGACAATGTCATCTTCACAGGCAAAAAGTGAGCCGACTTTGTCAATCGGTCCACAATAACCCAAATGCCGTCATGGCCTCTCGTAGTCCTCGGGAGCCCCACAATGAAATCCATGGAGATCTGCTCCCACTTCCACTCCGGAATCGGCAGTGGTAATAGTGTCCCAGCGGGTCTCTGGTGCTCAGCCTTTACCTGCTGACATACTAGGCAGGTCTCAACGTACTTGGCAACCTCCCTCTTCATGTTCGGCCACCAGAAGTGTTGTTTCAAATCCCGGTACATCTTGGTACTCCCCGGGTGCACAGAATATGTCGAGGAATGTGCCTCGGCCAATATCTCCTTCTTCAGATCCTCGTCGCTAGGCACGTACCACCTATGCCTGAACTTCAGAATACCATCCTCCGATAAATGGAAATCCGACGAGTCACCCAATGTCATACTAGATCGAAGCTCCATACACTCCGAATCACTCTGCTGAGCCTCGCGTATACGATCAAGAATAGTTGGCCTGAGAGAAATGTTGGCAAGCATATAGGACAACTCTGCCACTATCTCCACGTCGAATCTCTCAATCTCAGACCGCAGCGTAACTGACATCGCTGCTAATGATGGCTGTCTCGCAGAAGGCGGCACTCTACTCAATGCATCAGCTACCTTGTTCGCCTTTCCTGGGTGGTACTTGATATCAAAATCGTAATCATTGACGAACTCAAGCCATCGCCTCTGTCGCATGTTCAGCTCCTTCTGCGTAAATAAGTACTTCAAACTCTTGTGGTCGGAGAATATCTCGCACTGCTGCCCATATAAGTAATGTCTCCATATCTTCAGTGCGAAAACCACAGCTGCTAGCTCAAGGTCGTGTGTGGGGTAGTTCTGCTCATACGGCTTCAGCTGCCGAGATGCATAAGAAATAACCTTCCCCTCCTGCATCAATACACAACCGAGTCCCACTCCCGATGCATCACAATAAACACTGTACCTGACACCTTCATCAGGTAGCGCCAGTACTGGGGCAGTGGTCAATCTCTGCTTTAACTCCATAAAGCTGTCATCACAAGCAGACGACCATACAAACTTCTCGCTCTTCCGAGTCAATCGTGTAAGAGGAAGTGCGATCTTCGAGAATCCCTCTATAAACTTCCGATAATAACCGGCCAATCCGAGAAATCCACGCACCTCACGTACGTTCTTCGGCTGTGGCCAATCTCTGACCACCTGAATCTTGCTCGGATCCACAGAAACTCCGTCCTGTGATATAATATGGCCCAGAAAACTCACTCTGTCAAGCCAGAATTCGCACTTAGAAAACTTCGGATATAGATGATGCTGACATAACGTGCTCAGAACTATCCTCAGATGGTCCTCGTGCTCTTCCTTCGTCTTAGAGTAAATCAAGATGTCGTCGATAAACACCACAACGAACTTATCCAGGTACTCTCTGAAGACACGGTTCATCAGATCCATAAACGCTGCAGGAGCATTAGTGAGTCCAAAAGACATGACAAGGAACTCATAATGCCCATACCTCGTTCGGAAGGCCGTCTTTGGTATATCATCCATCCGGACCTTCAGCTGATTGTAACCCGAGCGTAGATCAATCCTGGAAAATACTCGGGCACCCTGTAGCTGATCAAATAAGTCGTCAATCCGGGGCAGTGGATACTTATTCTTCACTGTGAGCTTATTCAGCTCCCTGTAGTCGATACACATCCTGAGGGTCCCGTCTTTCTTTTTAACAAACAGAACGGGCGCACCCCAGGGTGATACGCTAGGTCGGATGAAACCCTTCACTAACAATTCGTCGAGCTGAGTCCTCAACTCCTTCAACTCGGCTGGTGCCAATCGATAAGGGTTCTTAAACCTCGGTGCAGAGTTAGGATAGACGTCAATAGTGAACTCAATCTCCCGGTCCGGTGGTAATCCGGGAAGATCATCAAGAAAGATGCCAGAAAACTCTCTGACAATAGGAATATCGCTCGGCTTCAATCCGCTGAGCAACTGACAATCAAAGACAGAGGCCAAATAAATAGAGCACGCACCTTTGATCTGCTCGTTGACCTCCATGGAATAAGAAATAGGCGAGCTACTCAATCTGCTCATCGCCTGATAAGAAAACTCAGCTTTACCCGGAGGTCGAAAGGTGACAATCCCGGATCGACAGTCGATGGTGGCATAGTGCTGTGCAAGCCAGTCCATCCCCAAGATAAGATCATAGTGCTCGATGCCCATAACAATAAGGCGAGCATAGAGGGTGCGATCCCCAACCGAGATAATATTGCCCTGGACAATACTACCTGACTGCATACGCTCTCCTGAAGGTAGCATCACGCTATACTCGCATTCTGCTAACTTAGGCGCAAGCCTCAATCTCGACACACAACTGGTGGAAATAAAAGAATGTGTAGCCCCCGTGTCTAGTAAAGAAAATACAGGAACGCCAGTAACCAGTATAGTACCTGCTATCACGGCTGGCTGATCCTCGTTGTCAACATCTCCAGGCTCAATAAGTACGAATATCCTCGGCGTAACTCTCCTCTGATCTCCGCCTAACTGATCACGGCCCTGCAGCGGACAATCTCTGACAAAGTGGCCAATATCTCCACATATATAACACTTGTTCGTGCCAACTCGGCACTCGCCACCATGCTCCTTCTGGCACCTGGGGCACCATGGCATCGGAGGAGCCCCCTGTACTTGCTTTCCCTTGCCTCTATCGTTACCTCCCTCAAGTGGTCTCTTCACACCCCTAGGCTGTGGCTGAGGTGGCTGTGCTCTAGGCTGCCATCCCTGATTCCGAGACTGAGGACGGATCTCTCGGAAGAAGCCCTTCGCTGGCTCCCTCGGTCTAACACAAGTGGCCCTGGCAGCCTCTATGTCCAGAGCTCTAGCTGTGATGTCAGAAAAGGGTACGTCGATAATACCTGAGACCACAACATGCATCCGTATCTCCGGATTAAGTCCCTCCATAAACTGGTGCACCTTCTCCTCGTTATCACTGACAAGACGAGGTGCAAACCTGGACAATGCCTCAAACCTCCGAATATAATCCGCAACTGAACCAGTCTGCTTCAGCTGCGTAAACTCGTTCCTTTTGGCCACTCTCACTGTGCGGCTGAAATACTTGTCGAAGAATAAGAACTTGAATCGATCCCAAGTCATAACTGATACGTCCGTCGTTGCCTTGATGGAATCCCACCAGAAACGGGCATCCATCGCTAAGTGAAAGGTAGCATACGCCACCTTGCTCCCGTTCCCAACCTCGGCATAAGCCAACATATCCTCCATCACCCGGATCCATTCCTCGGCACGCGTCGGATCCGATGACTGGCCTTCGAATACTGGAGGCCGTAGGCCTTGAAACCTCTGCATGCCCAGATTACTGGGGACTACCAGCTCCTGAGCCCTCTGATTCTCTCGCTGTTGCTCTCGATTTACTAGGTCCGTAATTTGCTGCGCTTGCCGGTCCATATGCTGGGACTGGCGGTCTAACAACTCCGTAAGGCGATCCATCGCGTCGTCTCTAGGATCCCTTCCTCGAACCATATTTATAAAAATCCTATAAAATTTAAAACAAGTAATCTCTAAGAAACAAAATCAAATAAAGCTATAAACAGACTTACAGTTGATGAAGGATGTCCGCGTAGTGGCTGTGCAGTCGAGCAGTCTACAGAATCGATTTTAAAACCCGGGGGCTCTGATACCATAAATGTAACACCTCTAATACTGTACCCGTATTTCCCATATTATTATTATTATTTTTTTTTTTTTTATCTTTACATTTTATAAACTTTAAAACTTGACGTTAACCAGAATTGAAATCGAAGCCGAAACCGGAATCGAAATCGAAGTTCGTTGGGTAAATCATTTAAAACATAAACTAAAACAATTTAAATAAAACTTAAAACATTTAAACATTTAATAACATTAAAAGACAGAGGGGCAGAATCGGAAAGCAATCGCCAAAAAGGGGGGCGGCGATCGATTTCGGCAATCTGCAGAAATCGATCGCAGCTTGCAATATAGCAAGCGATCGATCTCTGTAGTTTGCAGAGATCGATCGCTGCATATGTTAATAAGAGCAGTGATCGATCTCTGCAAACTGCAGAGATCGATCGCTGCACTACATATAAAGGGCGGCGATCGATCTCTGCAGTTTGCAGAGATCGATCGCTGCCCATGCAGCGATCCTTCATGCTTCAAATACAACGATCGTTCTCTTCCCCTTTCCTTCAGTAACACTTCAATTAGCTCTCTGAAATTCTGAATTCCAGAGAGCAATTTCTATACCTCACGCCTATAATCACAACAGCAATCTCAATTAACATACTTTCAGCTCTCTGGAATCCGATTCCAGAGAGCAACCCTTTTTCAATTCCCTTCCCACTTTCTCATCTTTAAACTTAATCATCTTATACGTTAACTCGACCAACTTACAGCGGACTTTACGAAGTCCAACTGCGTGGATAGCTTTAAAAACCGAGCTATCCTTAACAACCTACAAACAACATTTAAACTTAATTTAAACAACCAAACAGTTCCAGAATTTCTATAACGTTTAAATAGTGGTTCTAAACCAAAACATTTTATAACGTTCATCAAACAGTTTAAACCAAAACGTTTTACATACAATTACCAAAACGTTATCTAATCCCTATCCAGATCCAAACAACCTAAATATTCTATACAGTTATCAGATCACACATCCCAAAATAACCCCAGAGTCCATACATACATCCCCACGGGTCGTATCGCGCCTCGACTACTCAGCGCACTCCCACGAGCATCATCCATCAGCTGCTCCTACATCAGGAGGAGGAATATCATCCTCACCTGGGTCAACGTAACCTAGAACGTCACCTACACCATACAGACACATATGAGATATTGAAATCTCAGTAAGCTACGTAAATGCAGATGCATGCGTGCGTATGCCATTCAGAAATCATGCTCAGATTCAGATTACAGATACAGAATTACAGATTACAGATTCATTACGTCACAGACAGACAGAATTGTCACCGAAACCTCTACCCACTAAGCGGAGAGGGCCCATCTAGCGGTCGGACTACCCTTTCCACCTAGAGAGGGGGGTACACGCTTGCAACACGCACAGCCGTGCCTGAGCCCCATCCCACGTGACCAGATACAGACAGATTACGTTTATTCATTCAGATTTCGTTACAGATTTCATTTCAGATATACGTTCCTTTTCTTAAAAACACGTGCAGAAATTCCTTTTCATGACTTTCGAAAACCGTGATGCATGAACAGTTCATATCAGCGGAAAGTAAACAAACAACATACATATTAACCAGACAATACAACATAACCTAGCTACCCAACCTAAACAACGTAAAACAAGGAACCCTCAAGGATCCTTGATACGACGACGAGGTATGGTGTAGACCTTTCGGTCAAGCAAGTCACGAGAACTTACCTTGAGTGCGCTGGAACTCAAGCTTCGTCCACTGGAGTCGCGTGTCTGAGGTAAAACACGATATTTGTCGTTAAACCCAATTTAAACGATTAAATGTCCAAACTAATAAAATCCTTAATTTAACAAATCGAAGCTTTTAAACAACGACACAACGCTCGATAAATCTGGAAATCCATATTACGAGTTATTTCCAAAAACCCGAAAATTCTATAATTTATACTTTTTTACAAATTGGTTTATCTTCGTCCAATAACGTCCAATACGTTCAATATATACTTAATCAAGGCTAACCTATTAATTACGAACCCTAATTCGCGTTTTTCGTCGAAACCCTAATTGAAACCCTAACCCTAAATCGAACCGAAAACTCGAAATAAACGCTCAGAGACCGAAGCTACATACCTAGGGTAGCGAGAGGAGGAGAAACCGTGAAGGACGGAGGATAAACGGAGGTCGGACGTCGTGAGAACGCCGGCGGCCAGAGAAGCTTTTCCTTCTCTGTTCGTGCGATCCAGAGAGAAAAAGAAAGAAAGAGAGAAAGTGAGGGAGAAATGAGGGTTTGTGATGTTTTTAATAGAAATTATTTTGCAAATTACCATTTTGCCCTTCTTACTTAAATCTATTCGTTTCGTCCTTCGTTTCGTTAATCGTCCAACTATTCGAGATCACCAAATTTCCTAATTTCGCTTATAAGTCCAATTAGTTACCAGAGATTTATTAAAACTATCCGTTCGCAATTTGGACCTCATTTACTATTTTTACGAGAACGTCTTTTACATTACGAAAAGTGTATTTACTCGGAATATAGTGTTTGATCTCCGAAAATTTCCGTAAATTCCTTAAAATTCTTATTATTCGTTAGGATCGTAATGACACTTTCCATTTGTGAAACTGATTCGATTTGACATATTCACTAAAAATGCCATTAAACAATGAAATAATAATATAATATAATATATCCAAAAAGTCCGTACAAGCCGGATACTACATTATGAGAGCTTGCTGAGATTTTTATTTCATAGGTGTCTGTATGGTGTAGGTGACTACGAGGAGACAAGTGAGGACGAGATCCCTCGACCTGAGGAGTGACGCAGTTGACAGAGGATGGCTTGCGGTGGTGTGTTGCGCAGTCGACGCTTACCTGACCCGTGGGGACGTATGTATGTATAGATTTTGGGATTTTTGGGATGATTTTGACTGATGGTTGTATAGAATATTTTAGGATGCTTGGCTCTGGATAGTTGATAGATTATATATTAATGTTTTAAACGTTTTGGAACTGTTTTGTGATTTTAAAACAGGAGGATATGTTAAACTTTCAAACGGAACCACGCAGTTTATTTTCGTGAAAATGTACTTTGTTATAGTTGTGTTTCGAGTCGGTTTTGGGGTGGTATTTCGGAAGACGTATGAGTATCGGGTGCTTGATGTTAAGTTGTATTGTGAAGTGTATGTTTGTGATGTGGATAGAAATTGTGGTATAGAGAGAATTGTGTTAGTGAAATGGTGAGGTTGTATTTTGTAGGTGTTTGGGTACGTATTGTTTTAAATAATTGGTTTTTAATTAAATGGTTTTTAAGTTTTGTTCTAAATTGATTTTAAGTTTTAATTAAGGTTTTCCTTAATTGTTTTAGAGTTTTAATAGATGGTTTTCAAAATAGATTCAAACGTTTTACGAAAATTGGATACAGTGCTAGGGTCGTCACAGGGTATCCTTGGCAGAGATAATTTTACAGGAGTCCCAGATAAGGACAATAACAGGATGCCAGTCCCCGTCCCACACTTAACCGTACTTTACATTCACATAATTTTATCTTTCTCAACTTCAAACCGTGTGCAGAAAATATTTACATGACTTTCAGGAAAAACGTGTATGCATGAACATTTACGGTGCTTGAACATAACAGAGACAGGCGGCAGAATAACAAAGCAAGACATAAAATAAAACACATTTTACCAAAAACATAACCTACGGTTTAACTACCCAACGGCAATCCAGACAACATAACCTAGTACCTTTGTATTGTAGGGCCTTAAGGGCCGAACCTATACGCATGAACTTACCTGTTGTTACAGCAAGCTATGCGCGCACAACAACGGTGGTTCGCGAACCTAAAGCATGCAAAAAAAATCGGACATTAACCTAAACTTCAAAAAAAACTAACGTTTAACTAACATAAACTTGTTAACTAGTGAAAAAGAGTTACCTTTACTGAAGGAAACCGAAAGAAACAGAAGAAACAAAGTTTGGAAATTTGTCTCAGGCGCCAAGAAGAGAGAAAATAGAAGAGTGCTTCACGTAGAGTGAAGAGAAATGAGGAAGAATGGAAGAGAAAAGGCATTGGCTCCTTCAACAAGTTTTGCCAAGTGTCAATCATCTACTGGTTCCCTCCCACCAACCTTAATTCCTTTCTAATTTGCAATTCCATTGGTTTTTAATTAAATTTCTATTTAGTTCGTCGAATCGGTTTTACAATCACTCCCATTCAACTGAACACTCCGACAATTTCATTAAAAATAGTCATTGCATTAATATCGGAGTACATCCGTTTACATATTCGGGGAATAATTACATAGGCAAAATGCCGGGTGTTACATCCCATCCACCTTAACAAAATTTTGTCTCCAAAATTTGCCTAAGCAAATAGGTCCGGATATTGGGCCCTAACATCCTCTTGTCTTTCCCATGTGGCTTCCTCCACGCTATGATTGTGCCATAAAACATTCACCAATGGGACTACTTTGTTGCACAACACCTTGAGTGAAGTATCCAATATCTGTATGAGTCTTTCTTCATATGTCAGCGTCAGCATGATATCAAAGTCCACATGTTCCATGATCTGGGTTGGATCTCGTACACATTTCTTCAGCATCGAAACATGAAAAATATTGTGAACTTCATCCATCGACGCTGGCAACTGCAATCTGTAGGCCATGCTTCCCACACGCTTCAAAATGGGAAAAGGGCCAATGAACCTTGGGCTGAGCTTCTCTTTCTTACCAAATCTCATTACGCCCCTAAAAGGTGACACTTTCAAGAATACTTCATCGCCCTCAGCAAACTCTAAGTCCCTTCTCCTATGGTCAGCGTAACTCTTTTGTCGACTCTGAGCAATTTTTATTCATTTTTTGATAGCAGCAATCACCTCGGACATCTGCTATAGAAACTCAAGGCCGATAAGCTTGGCTTCTCCGACTTCATCCCAACACAATGGGGATCTACACTTCTTGCCATAAAGAGCCTCATAAGGAGCCATGCCAATTGTAGCCTGATAGCTATTGTTGTAGGCGAACTCCACAAACGGCAAATATCTATTCCAAGGAGCATGAAATTCCAGCACACACGACCTTAACATATCCTCCAGTATCTGGATCGTTCTCTTGGATTGTCCGTCAGTCTGTGGATGAAAGACTGTGCTGAAGTGTAACTTTGTACCCAAGGAGTTCTGCAAACTTTTCCAAAACCTGGAAGTGAATCTGGGATCCCGGTCTGAGACGATCGATACAAGAATGCCATGCAGCTTAATAATCTCATTAATAACAGCTCTGCGTACTGATCCATGGAATACGTCGTCTTTACAGGTAGAAAATGGGCCGACTTCGTCAATCTGTCTACTATGACCCAAATGCTATTATGGCCCTTAGCTGTCCTTGGAAGGCCGACAACAAAATCTATCGTTATGTTCTCCCACTTCCATTCGGGAATCAGAAGAGGCTGAAGCGTTCCACTTGGTCGTTGATGTTCAGCTTTGACTTGTTGACACATCATGCAAGACTCCACGTATTTGGCCACTTCATTCTTCATATTCGGCCACCAGAAGTGAAGTTTCAAGTCCTGATACATCTTTGTGCTTCCAAGATGTACAGAGAAAGAAGACGAGTGGGCTTCCGATAAAATGTCCCTTCGCAGCTCATCATCCCTCGGAATGTACCACCTATCTTTGAACTTCAGAATACCATCTCCCGAATAGCTGAACTCGGAAGAGGCCATAGGTAGCTTGTTTACTATATCAGTCATTTCCTTTGAATTGGACTTCTGGGCTTTTTTAATTTGGTCCAGGACGGTGGGCCGTAGTGTTATGTCTGCTAGTATGGCCGACGGCCCAGAAACTATCTCTATATCGAACTTCTGTATCTCTGTCCTTAAAGGCATTGATACGACCGACACAACCGGTTGCATAGTAGCTGGCATCCTGCTCAGTGCATCGGCTACCATATTAGCTTTACCAGGATGATATTTAATCTCAATATCGTAATCTTTCACAAATTCTAACCATCGTTTTTGTCTCATGTTCAGCTCTTTCTAGGTAAATATGTACTTCAGGCTCTTGTGATCAGAAAACACCTCACATGATTGCCCGTACAAGTGGTGTCTCCATACTTTCAGCGCAAACACAACCGCTGCTAACTCGAGGTCATGTGTAGGGTAGTTTTGTTCATGGTTCTTCAATTGTCTAGATGTGTATGCCACTACTTTCCCTTCTTGCATTAACACACATCCCAAGCCGACCTTGGACGCATCACAGTATACGCTGAATTTGCCGTCTTCAACTGGCAATACTAACAGAGGATGTAACGCCTCAAGTACTGTACCCGTATTTCCCATATTATTTTTTTTTTTATCTTTACATTTTATAAACTTTAAAACTTGACGTTAACCAGAAATGAAATCGAAACCGAAACCGGAATCGAAATCGAAGTCCGTTTAGTAAATCATTTAAAACATAAACTAAAACTATTTAAATAAAACTTAAAAACATTTAATTAAAAACATTTAAAATCAATTAAAAGAAGGGAGGGCAGAATTGAATTCTGCCCTCAAAATGAAACAGGCGACCGATCTCTGCACTGCAGCAGAGATCGATCGCTGCCATGCATTACAGCAGGAGCGATCGATCTCTGCTGCAGAGCAGAGATCGATCGCCGCTAGCTGTGCAGCAATCCGATCGCTGCTAACTATAGCAGCGATCGATCTCTGCTCTGCAGCAGAGATCGATCGCTGCAAGCATGCAGCGATCCCTTCTCCCTTTCAGACTTCAAACCACTAACACTTCGCATTTCACAAGCAGCGACCGATCTCAGCATTGCTGCAGAGATCGATCGCCGCACACTTTCAGTGCAACGATCAGTGAAAACTTCGGCGACCACTTCAGCGACCACCTCCTACTTCAATCGCCTTCACTTTTCTTTACACTGCTCTCTGGAATTCTCCAGAGAGCAAAAATAAAATCTTCAAGTCTCTGGAATCCGATTCCAGAGACCATCAACTTCCATTTTCCCTGCACCAACTTCACATTACATTCCTACCATGTTTACATCTTTAAACCAAATCGACTTATGCGCTAACTCAACCGACTTACGGCAGACTTTACGAAGTCCAACTGCGTGGATGTATCTAAACATCGAACATAACCGTATCAACCTAAAACCATTCAAAACGTTTTCAAAACATTCAGTAACAGTTAAAACCAAAACATTTTACATACAATTATCAAAACATTATCTAATCCCTATCCAGATCCAAACAACCTAAATATACTATACATTCATATTAACCATTAATCCCCCCCCCCAAAATACATACATAACTACCCCTCAGGTCATACGCGCCTCGACTGCTCAGCGCACTCCCACGGGCCATTCTCCCTCAACTGCTCACGCCTCGGGTGGAGGGATCTCATCCTCACCTGTGTAGAGGTCACCTACACCATACAGACACATATGAGATATTGAAATCTCAGTAAGCTACGTAAATGCAACTACATGCTATGCGTGTGGGTTCAGAAATCATGCATCGTTTTCTTTACTTTACTTTACTTTGCTTTACTTTGCTGTGCTATGAAGGTGTCACCGAGATCTCAGCCCAATAACCGGGGAGAGCACGTCCAGCGGGCGGACCACTCTTTCCGGTTAATGGAGGGGGGTACACGCTTACAACACGTACAGCCGTGCCTGAGCCCCATCTCGCGTGACCTATGAACTGTATACCGAAGGGTCACATGAACTATATACCGATGGGTCATTTGAACTATATACCGATGGGTCATTTGAACTATATACCGAAGGGTCATTTGAACTATATACCGAAGGGTCACATGAACTATATACCGATGGGTCATTTGAACTATATACCGAAGGGTCATCTTTACTTTGCATT
Source organism: Begonia masoniana (assembly GCA_022432975.1). Lineage (NCBI taxonomy): Eukaryota > Viridiplantae > Streptophyta > Magnoliopsida > Cucurbitales > Begoniaceae > Begonia > Begonia masoniana. The sequence continues at coordinate 33,050,613 of CM039506.1, forward strand.
TACTTTAAAACATTGTGCGGAAATTCATTTTCTATGCGTGCTTTAAAATCGTGATGCATGAACAGTTCATATAAGCAAAAAGTAAACAACCAACGTGCATACATTCATGACAGTAAAGCAGAACCTATAAACAACTAACCTAACTACCCAACCAGAATAACATAAAACAAATAGTTCCTCGAGTATTCTCGAGACGACGACGGAGTATGGTGCAGACCTTTGGGTCAAAGTAAGTCACGAAAACTTACCTGTCGTCCGTAGTTCGCTGAGCTTCGTCCACGAGCGTCGTTCGTCTGGGCAAAACGCAACATTCGTAGTTAAAACCAATTTAAACTACTAAACGTCCTATTTCAATAAAACCTTAACTAAGGCAATTCCTAAAGTTTCAACTTAATTAATCGAAGTAATTAACGACGACTTAACGCTCGTTAATTTGAAATTCCAATTACGAGTTATTTCTGAAAACCCGTAAATTCCCAAATTTATACATTTTCACAAATTGATTTATCTTCGTCCAATATCGTCAAATACGTTCAATACATACTTAATTAAGGCTAACCTATTAATTACGAGTCCTAATTCGCATTTTTAACGAAAACTCTAATCGAAACCCTAACCCTAAATCGAACCGAAAACTCGAAATAAACGCTCAGAGGCCGAAGCTACATACCGAGGGTAGCGAGAGGAGGAGAAACCGTGAAGAAAACGAAACGAACGGAGCTCGAATCGGAGCTCGGAGGAGGAAATCGCCGGCGGTCAAAGGGAGGGAGAACTCCCTGTTCGTGCGATCCAGAGAAGGAGAGGAGAGAAAGTGAGGGAGAGAAAATGATTTGTGATGTTTTATAAAATTGATTTGCAAATTACCATTTTGCCCTTCTTACTTAAATCTATTTGTTTCGTCCTTCGTTTCGTTAATCGTCCAACAATTCGGATTCTCGAAAATTCCTTATTTTGCCAATAACTCCGATTCATCACCAGGGCTTTATTAAAACTGTCCGTTCGCAAAACGGACCACGTTTACTATTTTTACTGAACCATCGTTTACTTTACGATAGCGTATTTATTCAGAACATAGCGTTTAAACTCCAAAAATTCCCAAAACTTCCTTAAAATTCTAATTACTTGTTAGGGTCATAATGACGCTTTCTCTTCGTGAAACGGACTTCGTTTACTAATTTTAATAAAACATTCATTACATTACGAGAAACATAATTACTCGGAATATTGCGTCACTATTCCGAAAATTCTCGTAATATTCTTAAAATTCCTATTAATCGTTAGGATCGCAATAAAGCTTTCTGTTTGCGAAACCGACTTGATTTGACATAATTACTAAAAATGCCACATATAATATATTATATCAATATAATATATTAAATTCGAAATCCGTACAAGCCGGGTATTACATTCTACCCCCCTTATTCAGAATTTTGTCCGCAAAATTTGCTCCAGCTTATAGTCCTTGACATTAACGTCCCATGTTTTGCGATCTTATCCTTCGATTTATCATCAGTACTTACGGTTATATTTGTGATTCTAAACGAAAACCCTGTGCTATTTCTCTTACATCGGCCTTAAATTTGTATTTACTACCTTCGACTAAATCATTTACTTTCTTTCTAAGGTGTTGAGCACAATTTACATCGGAAATCTCACATTCTAATTAATTAACCTGGCGACATATTTGTCACTTTAACGCTTACGCGTATACCAACCTTCGTCCTTCACTTAATCACCCGCAGATTAAATCTCTTAATAATACTAGCTTCAAAATTCACTATTCATTGACGTCTTTCTTCTAGCGCCAGTCAAATTGAAGGTCTATAATTCCGTCCAATTTCTGGGCGATAGCTCACACCTCGACGAAATTTCCTCAATCCTGTTCAAAATCGGAATGCACAACAAACGATTGTAGTCCTTACCTTCAGTTTACGCGTCAAATCTCATCAAATCTATAAGTCTCAACCAAACGACCTCTAACTGCGTACCTGTCACCTGACGACCTGAGCACGCGTTGGTCTATATCCAATCATTCAAACGCTAGGCTTACGAACTTATCAATAGGTCCTTACCCAAAGACTGCCTATTATCCTAAACCCTTAAAATAACTTCTACTTTCTAACATCATTTGGGTTGGCTGTTGTTCAAGGGTTCTTAATAACCTCCAAGTCGTAACCTAACTCCCCCCTATAGGTTTGTATCTAAACTTTCATCTTTCATCGATTAGTCGTATTCTAATACTCCAAGAGGGGTTGTCAATTAGACATAATTGTTATCTATTTAAAATCCATATCTCATCGGGTACATTCCTCGAATTGTTACTAAACCTAAAGTGCGTAAACTCCGTTAATTAGGTCGGAGCCATCCTGCTCGTGGTTTACCTAATAATTCTTCTTACCCGCCTTCTATTTTCTTACTTTTCTATTTTCAAGTCTATCGTTATCGTCATTATTATTATAATCAAAATAATAATATTGCCATACAGGTAATTTAAACAATACCTGCAAACGTAGAAGGCTGGGCCACATCGTCGGCGTCGCCGGGCTCGATAAATGCAAAGATCCTGGGCATGACTCTCCTCTGATCACTGCTTGACTGACCCCGACCCTGATTCGGGCAGCCTTTAGCAAAATGGCCTGGTTCTCCGCACCAATAGCACACGTTCGTGCCTACTCTGCACGGTCCCCTGTGCTCCCTCTGGCATTTAGGGCAAAGAGGTGACTGAGAAGCCCCTTGTACCTGTTTCCCCTTACCCCAATCATTACCTCCCTCGAGAAGTCTCCTCACATCCCGTTGCTGTTGCTGCGGCTGTTGTTGCACACTCGGTTGCCAGTCTCGGTCCCATGACTGAGGTTGGGTCTCACGAAAGAAACCCCTAGCTGGTTCCTTCGGCCTAACACATGTGGCTCTGGCAGCCTCAATATCCAGAGCCCTAGCTGTGACGTCAGAAAAGGGTACGTCAATAATACCTGAGACCACAACATGCATCCGTATCTCCGGATTCAGTCCCTCCATAAACTGGTGCACCTTCTCCTCGTTATCGCTGACAAGACGAGGTGCAAACCTGGACAATGCCTCAAACCTCCGAATATAATCCGCAACTGAACCAGTTTGTTTCAGCTGCGTGAACTCATTCCTCTTGGCCACTCTCACTGTGCGGCTGAAATACTTATCGAAGAATAGAAACTTGAACCGATCCCAAGTCATAACTGATACATCCGTCGTCGACTTGATCGAGTCCCACCAGAAACGGGCATCCATCGCCAAGTGAAAGGTAGCATAAGCCACCTTGCTCCCGTTGCCGACCTCTGCATAACTCAGCATATCTTCCATCACCCGGATCCATTCCTCGGCACGTGTCGGATCCGACGATTGACCGTCGAATACTGGAGGCCGCAGGCTTTGGAACTTTTGCATACCCTGATTACCAGGAACTACCAAGTCTTGGGCCCTCTGATTCTCTCGGTTCACCAAGTCCGTAATTTGTTGTGCTTGCCGGTCCATATGCTGAGACTGGCGGTCCAAGAATTTCGTAAGTCGATCCATCGCGTCGTCTCTAGGATCCCTTCCTCGAACCATATTTATAAAAATCCTATAAAATTTAAAAAAACAAGGAATCCTAAGAAACTGAAATCAAACAAAGCAGTAAACAGACTTACAGTTGATGAAGGATGTCTGCGTAGTGGCTGCGCAGTCGAGCAGTCTACAGAATCGATTTTAAAACCCGGGGGCTCTGATACCATAACTGTAACGCCTCAAGTACTGTACCCGTATTTCCCATATTATTTTTTTTTTTATCTTTACATTTTATAAACTTTAAAACTTGACGTTAACCAGAAATGAAATCGAAACCGAAACCGGAATCGAAATCGAAGTCCGTTTAGTAAATCATTTAAAACATAAATTAAAACTATTTAAATAAAACTTAAAAACATTTAATTAAAAACATTTAAAATCAATTAAAAGAAGGGAGGGCAGAATTGGAATTCTGCCCTCAAAATGAAACAGGCGACCGATCTCTGCACTGCAGCAGAGATCGATCGCTGCCATGCATTACAGCAGGAGCGATCGATCTCTGCTGCAGAGCAGAGATCGATCGCCGCTAGCTGTGCAGCAATCCGATCGCTGCTAACTATAGCAGCGATCGATCTCTGCTCTGCAGCAGAGATCGATCGCTGCAAGCATGCAGCGATCCCTTCTCCCTTTCAGACTTCAAACCACTAACACTTCGCATTTCACAAGCAGCGACCGATCTCAGCATTGCTGCAGAGATCGATCGCCGCACACTTTCAGTGCAACGATCAGTGAAAACTTCGGCGACCACTTCAGCGACCACCTCCTACTTCAATCGCCTTCACTTTTCTTTACACTGCTCTCTGGAATTCTCCAGAGAGCAAAAATAAAATCTTCAAGTCTCTGGAATCCGATTCCAGAGACCATCAACTTCCATTTTCCCTGCACCAACTTCACATTACATTCCTACCATGTTTACATCTTTAAACCAAATCGACTTATGCGCTAACTCAACCGACTTACGGCAGACTTTACGAAGTCCAACTGCGTGGATGTATCTAAACATCGAACATAACCGTATCAACCTAAAACCATTCAAAACGTTTTCAAAACATTCAGTAACAGTTAAAACCAAAACATTTTACATACAATTATCAAAACATTATCTAATCCCTATCCAGATCCAAACAACCTAAATATACTATACATTCATATTAACCATTAATCCCCCCCCCCAAAATACATACATAACTACCCCTCAGGTCATACGCGCCTCGACTGCTCAGCGCACTCCCACGGGCCATTCTCCCTCAACTGCTCACGCCTCGGGTGGAGGGATCTCATCCTCACCTGTGTAGAGGTCACCTACACCATACAGACACATATGAGATATTGAAATCTCAGTAAGCTACGTAAATGCAACTACATGCTATGCGTGTGGGTTCAGAAATCATGCATCGTTTTCTTTACTTTACTTTACTTTGCTTTACTTTGCTGTGCTATGAAGGTGTCACCGAGATCTCAGCCCAATAACCGGGGAGAGCACGTCCAGCGGGCGGACCACTCTTTCCGGTTAATGGAGGGGGGTACACGCTTACAACACGTACAGCCGTGCCTGAGCCCCATCTCGCGTGACCTATGAACTGTATACCGAAGGGTCACATGAACTATATACCGATGGGTCATTGAACTATATACCGATGGGTCATTTGAACTATATACCGAAGGGTCATTTGAACTATATACCGAAGGGTCACATGAACTATATACCGATGGGTCATTTGAACTATATACCGAAGGGTCATCTTTACTTTGCATTTACTTTAAAACATTGTGCGGAAATTCATTTTCTATGCGTGCTTTAAAATCGTGATGCATGAACAGTTCATATAAGCAGAAAGTAAACAACCAACGTGCATACATTCATGACAGTAAAGCAGAACCTATAAACAACTAACCTAACTACCCAACCAGAATAACATAAAACAAATAGTTCCTCGAGTATTCTCGAGACGACGACGGAGTATGGTGCAGACCTTTGGGTCAAAGTAAGTCACGAAAACTTACCTGTCGTCCGTAGTTCGCTGAGCTTCGTCCACGAGCGTCGTTCGTCTGGGCAAAACGCAACATTCGTAGTTAAAACCAATTTAAACTACTAAACGTCCTATTTCAATAAAACCTTAACTAAGGCAATTCCTAAAGTTTCAACTTAATTAATCGAAGTAATTAACGACGACTTAACGCTCGTTAATTTGAAATTCCAATTACGAGTTATTTCTGAAAACCCGTAAATTCCCAAATTTATACATTTTCACAAATTGATTTATCTTCGTCCAATATCGTCAAATACGTTCAATACATACTTAATTAAGGCTAACCTATTAATTACGAGTCCTAATTCGCATTTTTAACGAAAACTCTAATCGAAACCCTAACCCTAAATCGAACCGAAAACTCGAAATAAACGCTCAGAGGCCGAAGCTACATACCGAGGGTAGCGAGAGGAGGAGAAACCGTGAAGAAAACGAAACGAACGGAGCTCGAATCGGAGCTCGGAGGAGGAAATCGCCGGCGGTCAAAGGGAGGGAGAACTCCCTGTTCGTGCGATCCAGAGAAGGAGAGGAGAGAAAGTGAGGGAGAGAAAATGATTTGTGATGTTTTATAAAATTGATTTGCAAATTACCATTTTGCCCTTCTTACTTAAATCTATTTGTTTCGTCCTTCGTTTCGTTAATCGTCCAACAATTCGGATTCTCGAAAATTCCTTATTTTGCCAATAACTCCGATTCATCACCAGGGCTTTATTAAAACTGTCCGTTCGCAAAACGGACCACGTTTACTATTTTTACTGAACCATCGTTTACTTTACGATAGCGTATTTATTCAGAACATAGCGTTTAAACTCCAAAAATTCCCAAAACTTCCTTAAAATTCTAATTACTTGTTAGGGTCATAATGACGCTTTCTCTTCGTGAAACGGACTTCGTTTACTAATTTTAATAAAACATTCATTACATTACGAGAAACATAATTACTCGGAATATTGCGTCACTATTCCGAAAATTCTCGTAATATTCTTAAAATTCCTATTAATCGTTAGGATCGCAATAAAGCTTTCTGTTTGCGAAACCGACTTGATTTGACATAATTACTAAAAATGCCACATATAATATATTATATCAATATAATATATTAAATTCGAAATCCGTACAAGCCGGGTATTACAGAGGAGCAGTGGTCAACTTCTGTTTAAGTGACTGAAAACTCACCTCACATGCTTCAGACCACTTGAACTTAATGTCTTTCCTCGTTAAGCTGGTTATAGGTTTCGCTATCACCAAAAATCCTTTGATAAACTTTCTGTAATAACCAGCTAACCCGATAAAGCTCCGTACCAAACTAGCATTCCTCGGCCTCGGTCATTCTTTCACTGCTAGAATCTTGGCTGGATCCACGAACACTCCCTCTGCCGACACCACATGGCCTAGGAAGTTAATCCTGCTCAACCAGAACTCGCACTTCGACAGTTTGGCATACAACCGGTGCTGTTTCAGAGTCGATAGCACAATTTCCAGGTGCTCCTCGTGCTCGGCCTCACTTCTGGAGTAAACCTGGATGTCGTTGATGAAAACGATTACAAATTTATCTAAGAATTCTTGGAATATCCTGTTCATCAAGTCCATAAATGCCGCCGGGGCATTTGTCAACCCGAAAGACATTACCAAGAACTCGTAGTGTTCGTACCGGGTCCTGAAGGCGGTCTTTGGAATATCTTCAGCCCTGACCTTCAACTGGTAATAACCGGAGCGCAAATCAATCTTTGAGAATACCCGATCTCCTTGTAATTGGTCAAATAAATCGTCAATCCTCGGCAACAGGTACTTATTTTTTATGGTCAATTTGTTCAGCTCACGATAATCAATGCACATGCGTAGGGACCCATCCTTCTTCTTAACAAATAGGACTGGAGCACCCCACGGAGAGAAGCTAGGGTGCACAAAGCCCATGTCCACTAGTTCCTTTAGCTGAGTCTTCAACTCCTTCAGCTCTATTGGCGCCATACGGTACGGATTCTTCGATACCGGTTCAGCACCAGGATATACATCAATTTCAAACTCGATCTCACGATCCGGTGGTAATCCCGGTAAGTCATCTAAGAAGACTTCTGAGAAGTTCTGAACCACTGGGATATCTTGTAGTTCTGCCCCGCCTTGCCTTTGTACATCTATCACGTGGGCAAGAAATCCGACACATCCTGACCTCATCAGCTGTTGAGCTTTCAAGGAGGATATAACAGGCATATTGTGCTTCTTTGGTATTGCCTGATAGGAGAACTCTACCTCGTTCGGGCGCTTAAAAGACACGAGCCCGGACCTGCAGTTGATGGTGTTGTGGTGTCTAAACAGCCAGTCCATCCCCAGAATCACATCGTATCCTTTCATACTGATGACGATAAGACTGGCATATAACTTTTGGTCTCCCACTGACACTATCTCACCCCGTACAACCTGCTCGGAGTGCATAAACTCTCCGGACGGTAGCATAATGCTGTAGGACTGATCTAACGGCGTACAACAAAATCTCTGCCTACCCACGAAGTCCATTGCCACAAACAAATGTGTGGCACCTGTGTCCCACAAAGTATAAGCAAGTGCATTACATATCGAAATTGTACCTGTAATGGCTGTGTGCTGGGCGGCTTCATCATCATCCTCTATCATAGAAAACACTCTTGGCACGGCACGATTCGATCGAGTGTCCGGCACTGGACAATCCCGGACTTGGTGGCCCTCCTTGTCACATCAGAAGCATCGGCCAGTAAAGAGCCTACACTCCCCCGTATGATTTCTCTGGCAACGTGGGCATACAGGAAGCTGAGGAGCTCCCATAGGTCTTTTCCCTTTGTCCTGATAAATGACAACTTCATTAGGTCTCTTAACACCTCTGTTCTGTTGCTGTTGTGGTTGCCCAAACTGACCCCTTTGTTGTTGTTGCTGTAGAGGGGCATCACGTAAGATTTTCTTTGATGTATCTATATACCTCTGAGACTTCACCTATAAGGCTTCCAACTGATAAGCCTTGGCCACTACCTTCGTATACGGGGCCTCGTCAAATCCCCCGTATGTAATCCCCCGCAAGAGGTCCAGCTTCAAACTCTGAATAAATTGGTGTACCTTGTTTTCGTTAGTGGCCACCAAATGAGGTGCATAGCGGGATAGCAACTAGAACCTCTGAACATACTCGGCCACTGATCCAAATTGCCGAAGTCGAGCAAATTCGATCATCTTCTCCTTCCTCACGCTGTGATCGAAGTATTTCTCGTAGAAAATTCTTTTGAATCCTTCCCAGCTCAATGCCATGGTAGTAGACTGCACCGTGTCCCACCAAAATCCCACATTTTTGGTGAGATAGAATGAGGCACATATCACTTTCTTGTTCTTTTCCACTTCGGCATAGTTGAACATTTTCTCTCTTGCTCGCATCCATTCCTCGGCGTGAGTAGGATCTGTTGATAATCCATCGAAAACAGGCGGCTGGAGTCTCTGGAATCTCTCCCCACTTGAGTCACGTGGAGCGTTTGCATGGTTATTGTTCCCATTTTCAGCCATCATGCGCTCCATCATACGTGACTGAACGCCAACCAGCTTAGTTAAACGATCGAGGGCGTCACCTCTGTCATTTGCATCACCTTGATTCCCTCTCACCATTTCTAGAAAATCCTATATGAAAGAACGAACTAGACTTAATAAACAAAACGGGTACAGAAACTAAAACACTTACAGTTTGTAGAGCGTTCTCACGTGGCGGGTTGTGCAGTCAGACGGTTTACAGAATCGCTTTTTAAACTTGATTTCGCTCTGATACCATAACTGTGACAACCCCCGACCCGATCGGGGTCCGAGGAGTCAACACTCCAGGACATTCAAAACGGGGACTAATTTTTTTTTTATATAAACAGATTAGACTAAACTTTTTAAAACGAACCAACCCTTAAAACTTTATAGAGAGAGGGAGGGAACATTCTCTGGAATTAAAAGAGAAACGGGAAACGGATTAAAATCAGACTACGGGACGAATGACAAAAGGGGAAAACAGGATAACTGGAACACTTAAGGGTTTGGACGTAAACCTTCTCTGGACGAGTGCAGGGAGATAGGGAGAAATGCAAACAGGGAGACGGAAATGGACAACTTGACATGCATTGGGGAAACCTAATATATATGGAAAACAGAACTGGAAATCATGCCGGAAGAAAGGCTACGGTGAATGTCAGGGTCGGGTAATGTAAAGCAAAAGAAGTAAATAAACTGGGCGGTGGACGTTTGAAATAAAAGACAAGGACAATGGACAACAGAAGTTCGTGGACGTTTACACTAAAAGACAAAAGAAGTGGACACAGGAATCCGTGAACGTTTGCACTAAAAGACAAAAGCAGTGGACACAGGAGTCCATGGATGTTTGCACTAAAAGACAAAAGCAGTGGACACAGGAGTCCGTGGACGTTTGCACTAAAAGACAAAAGCAGTGGACACAGTTGTCCACGGACTCTGTCTCCTCTGCGATTGTCCACAGCTCCCGATTGTCCACGGCTACTGTAGCCTTCCACAGTATGTCTTCTAGTTTATGTTTCCCATTTTTATTCCCTGTTTTATTTTACATCTCCTTGTCTTTCTACTCTAGTCCTGAGTACTCATCCACATTTTTATGTTCCTGTTCTTTTCTGTTGTATTCTGTTCATTTGTTCTTTCCTGTTTTATTCCGCTTATTCACTCTAGTCGTCCATTTTTGTTTCATGATTTCCTGTCTTCACGTCTTCAGGTTTAAGAGTTTTAAAAAGAGTAAAAGATTTTATGTCTAAAGTCTATTTTGCCTTTTGTTTCTGTTGTGCATTCTGTTGATTATTTCAATTGACCACTTCAGTTTTGAGTCTTCAGAATTTTATGTCTTATCACTTCTATTTTCTTGTTTTACTTCTGTCTTCCTGTTTTCTTCTGTTATTTATTCCTGTAGCCTGATTTTTTTTAATATGCCTTCCGGTCTTAAACTCCAGAGAAGATATACTCTGTGTAAAGTTTAAAATAATAATAATAATAATAATATGTCCCGTTTGAAATGTCCGGAGTGATGCTCCTCGGCCTCGATCGGGTTGGAGGTCATCACAACAAGTGTCAGAAAATCACAAAAATTTTCAAATTATCTTCCCATGGTGTGATAAATATGTGGTAAAAATTTCAAGTAAATTAAATATTGTTTGGTAGTTGTTTTTAAATTAATTGCAAAAAAAAATGGAATGCCGGTACCCAGTCCGGATCATAAAGTTCAAATTGTCGGCGATTCACGAACCTATATTATGCATAACCAGACCATAAACCCTAAACTTCAACAAAACTAAGGAATAACTAACATAAACTCGTTAACTAACGTAAATGGTTACCTTAAACGGAGAAAATGGGAGAAACAGGAGAAGACGAAGTTTGGAAATCGTCGCACGTCGTCTGGAAGAGAGAAAACAGAGAGGAGAAGGAAATGGGCGGGTTTCACGTTGAAGAGAAGGAGGAGGGAGTTCTGGCTTCTCCCACAAACTTGGACAAGTGTCAAGCATGCATTGACTCCCTTCCAACCACCTTAATTGCCTTCCAAAATTGTTCCTCCATTGGTTCCTAACTAATGGTTTTGCTTTGGTTACTCTTTAGTTTGGTTTTTTCACTAAATATTCCAACAATTCCAATAAAATTTACATTATATTAATAGCAAATTAATCCCGTTCAATAATTCAAGGGATAATTACATGGCCAAAAATGTTGGGTGTTCCATTAAGGGCCAACCCAAATGTATGAACTGACCTGATATCTGTAGAGTTGCAAGCACACACGTACGTCCTCGGCGATTCACGAACCTATATTATGCATAACTGGACCATTAACCCTAAACTTTAACAAAACTAAGGAATAACTAACTTAAACTCGTTAACTAACGTAAATGGTTACCTTTAATGGAGAAAATAGGAGAAAACAGGAGAAGACGAAGTTTGAAAATTGTCGCACGTCGTTTGGAAGAGAGAAAACAGAGAGGAGAGGAAATGAGAGGTTTCACGTTGAAGGGAAGAAAAGAGAAGAAAGGAGAGAGAGCATGGCTTCCACAACAAGCTTGGACATGTGTCAAGCATCCATTGGCTCCCTCCCAACTACTTTAATTGGTTTCCTAAATTGCCCCTCCATTGGTTCCTAACTAATGATTTTGTTTTGGTTACTCTCTTGTTTTGTTTTCCACTAAACATCCCAACAAATTCCACTAAAACATTCATTATATTAATATCAAATTAATCTCGTTCAATAATTCGATGGATAATTACATGGCCAAAAATGCCGGGTGTTACAGGTTCAAATTGCCTATTTCCGATATTTTGAGATTTTTTTCGATGAATAGTAAATTTTGAGGTTTTTTTTTTTAAAACCAAACTTTTGGGTTTAAATTTAAAAAAAAAACCCTTAATAATATTATTATTATTCTATCTCTCAATTTATATTTTGTCATAGGATTTTGTTGCGCGTCATTGATTGCATTAAAAATAGATACTTTGGTATGCTTTCAATGAATTAAAAAACATGACATTTCATTAGAACAAAATATCCATTTAAAGGAATGAGGGGAGAATGCCAAAAAAACAAAAACAAAAAAACAAAAAAAAAAACAAAAAAAGAAGTAAAGAACTTGCTGATATTCTATATTGAATTCTTACGTATTAATTTCATTTAGAAACGACATTTGATGTACATCGTTTTAGAATGCACTATAAATTTACAGTGACGACGAAGACCCCATCAGCTTGGTCGAAACGCGACTAAAGTGACAACCAAAAGAAAACAAATTAATTCTCATATTTTTTGTGATGTCATTTGTATTAAAATAATATTTTTCATAATCAATTTCATAGCACCATGAATGGTGGATTTACAGATCCATTTAGAGATCATGGTCTTTTTAGTAAAATATGTTTTTGTTTATTTTAATTTACCAATGACATCATTATTGTTTTCAAAAGTCTGGTAAATTAATATTCTTATTATTTAACATTGAACAAAATATCCATTTAAGGAAGAGGGAGAATGCCAAAAAAAACAAAAACAAAAAAAAAACAAAAAAGAAAACACAAAAAGCAGTAAAGAACTTATGATATTCATATTGAATTCTACGTATTAATTTCATTTAGAAACGACATTGACTGTACATCGTAATTAGAAGGAACTATAAATGTACAGTGCCGACCGAAGACCAACAGCTTGGTCGAAACGCGACTAAAGTGAAACCAAAAGAAAACAAATTATCTCAATTTTGTGATGTCTGTGTATTAAAATAATATTTTTCATAACATTTCATAGCACCATGAATGGTGGATTACAATCAGTAGAGATCATGGTTTTTTATAAAATCGTTTGTGTTTATGTTAATTTACCCTGACATCATTATGGTTTGAAAAAGGATGGTAAATTAATATTCTTATTATTTAACTTATTGTTCATTTTCTCAATTTAAATTTTGTTATAGAATGTTGTTGTGTGTGACTGATTGCATTAAAAGCTTTTGTAACATTTACCACCATGAGGAAGCAGGCCAAAACTTTATACCGCTTGTCTCAAAAATTAGGTGATTGTCTTTATAAATCGAGCTTGAAAGTAGATACTTTGATCTTTTTTTCAACGGGTTAAAAAGTATGACATTTCAATGTAACAATATCCATTTAAATGAATGTGGGAAGAGTGCACAAAAAAAAAAAAAAAACAAAAAAAAAAAACAAAAAAAGAAAGTAAAGAAACTTGCGGATATTCTATATTGAATTCTGACGTCTTAATTTCATTAGAAACACATTGAGGTACATCGTTTTAGAAGGCACTAATAAACATTTAAGTGACGACCGAAGACCATCAGCTTGAGTCCGAAACGCGACTAAGTGACAAGCCAAAAGAAAAAAAGTAATTCTCTATTTTTGTGTGATGTATTTGTATTAAAATAATATTTTTATAATCAGTTTCATAGCACCATGAATGGTGGATTTACAGTACATGGGAATGTGGGAGAGTGCACAAAAAAAAAAAAAAAAACAAAAAAAAAAAACTCTATATTTAATTCTTACAAATTAATTTTATTTAAAAAACACCTTTGATGTAAATTATTTTAGATTGCACTAAAAATTTGCAGTAACAACGAGGTCATGATCAACCAGTTTCTAAAGTGACAAGCAAAATGAAAACTAATTTCATGATTGATTCTTGTTAGAAAATAAGCTAAATATTAATCTCATTTTTTTTTTTTTGATGTCATTTGCATTAAAATAATATTTTTTATAATCAGTTTCATAGCACCAACAAATTTTTCCACGAAAAAGTTAGTTTTTGTATTGATTAATAATAATTACATCATATTTAAATTGTTCTTTTTTTCTTTGTGTGTATAATTTTGTTCTCATGCTATCATATATGTGCTTCTTCCATTGAAATGTCTTTTATGTATAAAAGGGCACTCTCCTCGAATATTTTTCTTATCGTTACACTTGTACAGCCAATTCAATAATTGTTGAAGTAACAATTGAAAGTTTTCACAAATTTGCTCGCGATATTTGATATAACAAAATGCTTCAATGCATATTGTTACAATCATTGTACAACGAATTATCATAACACAAAATGAAATTTGCAACAAACAATAGATTGTAAAATGTTGATTTTTTATTGATAGACGGTAGGGGTGTGCAAAATACGGTTCGATTCGATTTTGGAGAGGAACCGAATCGAAACCGATCATTTAACTGACCAGAACCGAACTGGAACTGAACCGAAAGTTTCGGTTCCAGTTCTTATTCAATTTCGATTCTACCACCTATTTTCAAAAAATTTAAATAATATAAAATATATTATATATATTCTAAAAAAAATATACCCAAATAAAATTATATGAGCGAATCTCCGCCGGGCTCTATCTTCTTCGTTGCCGTAAGAACGAATCTCCGTCTGTAGAATCACTATTCATCTTCATCATCTTGCTTCCCCTTTAATTTTTCTTTAAAAAATTGGAACCTTTTTCGCAATCACATGGTCGGTAATGGCAAACTCTGGTGGAGATTTTCATTTCACTATCATCGTTCTGAACCAAAAAGACCCACCTAAAGAATTTATCTACCCTATTTCCTGCTCTTTAATGACAGATCCAGTTGTCGTTTCTTCTGGCCAGACCTTTGAGCGAGTTTCTGTTCAGGTTTGCAGAAACTTGGAGTTCTTTCCAAAGCTTGGAGATGGATTGAAACCAGATTTCTCCACTTTGAATCCAAATTTAGCTATGAAATCGACGATACTCCACTTGTGTGAAAATTCCGGCGCTGAACCGCCTCGCATACCTGATTACGAATCCGTTGAGAGGATTATCCGTAAGTTAATAGAGGAAGAGGAAGAGGAATCCGGGATTCCAGTTTCCGACCACCGGGAACTCTTCAGAGTTATTCAGTTTTAAAATACAAGAACGGTTCGGTTCGATTTCTATCGGTTTTGACCGTTCCAAACCGATTTTCAAATGCTCAAAACCGATTCGAATTGAACCGAACCAAATCGATTTTATCGGTTTCAATTTGGTTCATCGGTTCTGGTTTGGTTTTGTACACCCCTAATAAACGATTGAAAAATTCAAAATTAAGTAATATTTTAAAATAAAATCATCTATCGTTTTATATGTAGTTAAATATATGTCACTGTTCTCATCAATCAAATTTGATGGTTGATCCTTGTCAGAAATCAGCTACATATCGATCTGATATTTGTTGTGACGTCATTTGCATTAAAGAAGCTTTTTCACATTCTTACTGTTGAGTTCATTTGGTACCACTAGTTAGAATAAAACAATAACCGAAAAAGATACTACGTGAGAAATAATATTTACGTAAAAAAATCATTTTGAAAAAAATTATGGGCAGATGAATAAATTTATTATGAATATTAAAATACAACTGTAAATTTTCCTTCCGACTCTACGGGGCGCCCTCACAGTACGTCATCCCACGTGGCCAGGTGATACCGTTTCTCACGACATTTTTCTCTCTGAAAATGGAGTTTTTGTCTTCCCTAACACTCGAACCCAGGTGCTCCAGACTATAATCCATAGGCTACAAATACTAGTACCACTTGAACTAGAGCATTTATAACCACCATTTTTCCTAGTAAGATATTGTTCGCTCAGGAGATTGGGCCGTAGCCCAATATCCTCCTCTTTTGGATTCGTATGAGGAGGACTTCCCAGTCGGTCACCCAATATGGTATTGCTCTCACCAGAGCACTTTTAACTTCGAAGTTCTTATGGGATCCGTTGCCAATTGTACTCTAAAATACATCTTACTATCTTGGGAGGGTTTCCTTATATATGTTTCATTTTCATATACCTTCCTAAGCGATGTGAGATTGTGACGACCCCCTTTTTTCGACCCGAGATTTATCTATACTCGAGTCTGAGATTCGCCTACACTCGGCTTAGGTCTCAAGGTTTGCCCCGTAACCCAAGATTTGCCCCGCAGACGTGCTCGTACGTACACATTTAAGTAATCACAATCACCCCTCTCGGAGGCCTAATGTTCTTGTTGGTCACATTTTCGGTTGAGTACAGGCTCTGATACCATGTTGGGTGACCGACTGAGAAGTTCTGACCAAACAAATCTGTAAGGGGAGGATATTGGGCTACAGTTCAATCCCTAGAGCGGATAATATCTTACTGCCTTTTTTGTAACGGTCCCCGAGACGCCCTCACAACACGTTATCCCCGAGTTTAACCTCAACCACGTGGCACTCCCTCTCAGAGCACGTCATCCTACGTGGTCAGGTGGCACCGTTCCTCACGACCTTCTCCCCTAGAAAGAGAGTTTTTGTCTTCCCCAGTACTCTAACCCAAGACTTCCAAGCTATAATCCATGGGTTACAAGTGCTGGTACCACTTGAGCTAACTCCCTTTCCAGTAAGGAGAAGATCGTGAGGAACGGTGTCATCTGGCCACGTGGAATCTCTGATAGGGAGTGCCACGTGGTCGAGGTTAAAACAGTGAGATGACGTACTGTGAGGGCACCCCGGAGACCGTTACAAAAAATATCTTTAATGGAATAGACAGAAAATATGTGATGACAAAGCCTGAACGACAATGAGATTATTACGCCTGAACAACAATGAGATGGCTACGCCTGAACGAAAATGAGATGACAAATTCTGAACGAAAATGTTGAGTTCCAACTAGTATGCAATTATTAAGTCTAGATTCAGTAATATATGAAGTTAATTTGCATATGCACGTGTTTTCACTTACTAAATTTTTCTAATAGTTATAATTTTATGATGCAGATGAATTTTTAATTGAGAAAGAAATAATTTTGATAGAGAATCTTTCAGAGACAGACGAACATACAGAGGAAGATAATATATTTGAGTTTGATAAATGAATTTAATTTCATGTTTGAGTTTAATTTGAGGATATTTTCGTATAATTTGGTTTTGTTGAGATTTTAATAAATTATATTGACATTTTAGTTTAATAAAGTTTCATGAAGTATTTTTATGAAATTTTATTGACCCTGTATTTATTTCGACTTTAACTAAGATATTTAATGTATGATTTAAAAAAAAAATTACACATTTTATGTTTTCATTCAAAGACTTTCAACATTATGAAATTTAAGGTTTTCAACGCTCGATTTTAAAACATAAATTTGTCAATTAATTTGAAAAAAAAAATTAGGGTTTTTAAATTGAGAAAAATAAATTTTTAAGAATTTGGGCATTACAAGTAAACTTCACGTATTTGAAACAATACATAGATTCTACTAAAAATATCCACTTACAAATGTAATTATTTAATAACGTGAAATCTTTACAAATCCTATATCTTCTCAATCCTCCCAACAGAATTTTGTGCTACCAAATATTTTTTTTCTTTTGATGTTTCGTCACATCCAACTATCAAAAGAGAATGATAATGTGACAGCCCGAAATCGAACCCGATCGGGGTCCGGGATCGGAGCCGTCACTCCGGGACAGTTATCGAAAAACGGTGACTATTTTTTTTTTGACATTTAAAACATCACACACAGGAAGAAAACCCTTACGGGAACTGAAGGCTGGAAATCATGAAAACAGGAACAGAAAGCAGAAACCTATTGAAATCAGATTGCAGGATGCATGGCAGAAAGAATTCAGAATACAGAATCTCAGATAAAGAGAAGCGGAAACTAATTCAGAGCTGAGGTTTCATAAGTAAATAACAGAAGGGGCTGGGAAGAACAGAAAACAGAGACAGACGATGACAATAAGTCAGCAGAATAAAACAGGAAAATGGGCGGAAGAGCTGGGGCGAATAACTGACGGAAGACTTAGTTTAAAGGAGCAGCGGTGAATTTAGATACGACAAAAATGAACAGGGTTCAGTGGAAGAGGCTGAGTAAAACTGCTCTGAAGAGGTGGTGACGTCAGCCGGAAGATGTAGTTTTAAACTGAATCGAAGGAGAAATCAGTGGATGACGTCATCGGAAGAGGTAATGACGTCATCGGAAGAAGTAATGACAACAGACGAAGCCGGGTGAGATGATGACGTCAGCCAGAAGATGGATGACGTCACCGGTGGATGTAGGCAAAAACTGTAAATAGACTGGGCGGAAGATGTCCAATAAGATAAAATAGATGACGTCAGTCGGAGGATGGGTGACGTCAACCGGAAGATACAAACAGAACTGGGAATAAACTGGGCGGAAGACTTAAGCTGGCAGTGGACTCAGATACGACAAAAGATGCACAGTGATCACCGGTGGATATAGTTTTAAGAACAGCAGTGAACATGACCGGAAGATACAGTTTAAAAGGGGCAGGAATTTAGCAACTTTTGACAGGAAGACATACCAACAGAAAGTCTCATAAAAGAGGGAAAACCTTCAAAACCCGATTCAAAAAAAAAGTTTTCGAAACACACTTTGCAGATGACAGATTTCAACTGACAGATTTAGGAAAATCAGACTACATGGATAACTCTAAAATTCGAGATCATCCATGCAATTCTTAAAACAGAAGAGTATTCTAAAACATTTCAGAACATTCAGAGCATGAGTTCAACTGTCAAATACAGCAGTTTTAAAGCTTTGACTCAGAAACTATACAGTATTTCAAAATCTAAGGATCGATAAGACATACTTTAAAATCTACAGATTCAAGGAAATAAATTACATGGATAGTTCCAAAACAAGATTTCATCCATGCATGAATTAGTAGAAACATTCCAAACAAATTTCAAAATACTTTAGAATATAAACTTAACTGTCAAATACAGTGGTTTCTAAAACTGAAACATCAGAACTTGTACATTGTTTCAAAATCTGAAGGACAGTACAGGACTTAACATATAATTACAGAATTTACCAAAAGATGAGTTTTCTATAGAATTTTTAACACAAAAATCAGGATTTCAGAAAAACTTTACAGAAACCTTTGAACAGAAATCATGTCTGGCTGCAGCAACCAAACCCCCATGAGCTCGATCCACCAGCAACTAATCATCAGACTGAGGCACAAAGTCCTCATTTTCGGGTTCAGTACCTACATCAGAGAGTTCACCTATGAGTCTAAAACTCAGTAAGGACATAATCAGAATGCAGTGATGCAAAATGCTATGCATACAGTTTTTCAGACATACGGTGACAGTACAGAGCATTAAGTTACAGTGCCAGTAGAATTAAGTGGAGCTTATAGGGGAACTGGCAAACAGTGGGGGAGGGGAGGGTGCACTATCAGGCACATTCAGGGATACAGTACAGTAAACGGTAAACAGTAAACAGTTCTGGGGCCAGTCCCCATCTCGCACTTAACCTGGTACATTTCAATCAGATTTATCTTGTTTAGTTTCAAACAGTGTACAGAAAACATTTGCATGTCTTTCAGAGAAAACGTGTATGCATGAACGGTGCTTGAACTTAAACAGGCAGACAGCAAAAATAAGACAACAAAAAGTAAATCGAAGCCAGACATTTCAGAACTTAGACTATAACCTTTCTACACAAAACAACCCGACAGAACAGGAAACCTAGTACCTTCGTGATGTAGGGCCTTAAGGGCCAACCTACGGTTATGAACTTACCTGTTTGCTGCAGTGTAGAATGCTCGAATGTTCCTGGAACGCTCGGATCTGTTGCTGAAATGTAGAGAAATTAAACAAGCTGCAAATGCTAACAAATAAGTTATAGAATATGCAGCAAGCTCATTTCAACTCTTTAGGAAAACACATTAACGTATTTTCATCCAAAACTGTGAGTTTTCACGGAATTAATAACCCTAAACCCCAGTGAAAACTCGCATTAAACTTGTCCAAAATCAATAACTTCCGTAGATGATTACCTTGGCGGAGGAGCAGAAGGGAATCTGGGAAGATCGAAGTAACTTCGATGGTTGTTTGTCGACAGGAAGAGAGAATGCAGAGAGGAAAAAGGAGAGAGAGAGAGCAGAGAAGAGAAGTGAAGAGGGTTTCACGTAGGAGGAAGACTTAGCTTCTTCATCAAGTCGCCAGATGTCATTCAACCATTGGCTCACTCCCACCAACCTTAATTTCTCTCCAAATTGCCCTTCCATGCATTTTAAACTTAATGTTTTGTTTAGTTACACATTAGTTTAGTTCTCCACAATTATTCCAACAGTTCCACCAAAACACTCCTTTGTATTAATATAATATTAATCCCGATTAAATGATCCGGGAAAACTATTACATGGCAAAATGCCGGGTGTTACAGATAATCCTGACTCTGTTAGCAAATTGTTAATATTTGATGGTTCTTCATATATTTTCTACATTAAATCTCAACTACTTAATAACATGCATAAAACCTCTTTGGAGACCTGACATCCATTAATGATTAAACTCACAGCAAAAATATATCATTGCACATATTGGCTAGTGTTTAACCCGCATTTCAGGTTGGCTAATTGCGATATCTTTGTGACAAGAAACTTTAAGTATAATAATCTACAATAAATTGTGTGAGATGTCTGAAAGAATAAAATCAGTTATGCGATGTCACACAGAATGTTTTGTGTGACATCAATAATTAATGCAATGATGGACAATTATAAATATACGAAAAGTAAATAGACAGGAGGTTGATAATACAGTTCGGCAATTTGCCTACGTCTGCAGGGCCACGCTCAGTTATAAAAATATTTCACGAGTTCAGAAAATTACAAGACAAACGGATTTAAACAAATAAAGATTCCCTCTTATCTTTGTCGTCACCACTTCCTAACTTCCCAAATGAAACTATTTTTGCAAGCTCCCCTCGACTTTAGATCGTTCCCTCCCGAGATCTAAATGCAACAAAATTCCCTTATTGTTTATGACTCCTCCCGGAATCCGTGTATGGCAAGATCCTCTTGCCCACGTTCAAAATGACAAAGTTCCCTTGTCGATAAACAGAACTCCTCTCGAGTTCCAATGCAGCCTTCTCTCGAGACTGAGTTTCAATGAAGAATAAAAAAGATTGCCTCCTATGACACCGTCTGTAACACCAGGTTGTTGTCTTCGGATGCAATAAATCAACACAGTTGAATAATCGATGAATTCCAAAGTATAAACAGAGTGTGTAAAATAATCATTCAAAAATTGAATGATCAATCACAAACCTATACGCAGAAGCGTGAGAGAGAGAAAGAACGGCGACGACTTGCCAATCAAGAAATCTCCTGCCAAATCCGTGCGCCCTTCCTTAGGAACGAAAACTTAAATATGATTGGTAACTACCTTATCTGATATTTAATTCAAATACCAAATCGAAATTTAAAGCCACAAAGAATAAGGAAACCAAATCTCACTAAATCGGTTGAGAAACACCTCGTGTGATATTTTAGGAAAGTACCGCCAACTACTTAGATAGGGATCCCGAAAACTTAGAAAAGTATCCCATAATTAATGTGATCTCAAGACTTGATATAATTCATGAAATCTTTTTCAAATCGGCCTTCCAAAACAAAGTTATCCAAAAAACTAAAACCTCTAGATTTTCAACTACTTTTCTTGATCCTCAAGTTTCCTTATTTTAACTTCCACCAATATCTTCTTGATTTCTAAAATCCATCTATTCAATAATAGATTATTTATTGATTTCCAAGAAACAAACTATCAACTTTGAAATCAATAGAATAAAATATTATTTCCACGCTATAACAGATATTCGGTTGACTAGCAGTTAGATATAAGAGACTTCTAATCGTACTTCTATATAAACACGGATCAACAACAATTTCCTTTTCATCTTTGGAGAGTTTCTCATGTGTCCCAATCAGTGTTCTACTTGGTCGTGCATTTTCCAACTTAAACTTTTTCAATAAATTCTTGGCGTATTTGGTTTGAGGAATAAAGATACCATTCTTTTCTTGCTGAATTTGGAGTCCAAGAAAATAATTGAGTTCTCCTACCATACTCATCTCGAATTCTCCAGTCATTTGGGCTACAAATTCATCCACCATCACCTGTGACACTGAGCCAAACACTATGTCATCAACATAAATTTGAGCGAGTAGAAACTGGCATTTGTCACGGCGAACAAAAATAGTTTTATCTACTCCCCCTCGCTCAATAAATATTGCGTAAGTCGTTCATACCACGCACGAGGGTCTTGTTTAAGCCCATATAACGCCTTCTTCAATTTATATACATACTCGGGATGATGAGGGTCTTCAAAACCCTTTGGTTGAGCAACATATACTACCTCTTTGAGAAAACCGTTAAAAAACGCACTCTTCACATCCATTTGATACAACTTAAAACACATAACACAAGCAATAGCCAATAAAAGATGAATGGATTCAAGACGAGCAACCGATGCAAATGTTTCATCAAAATCAATTCATTCAATTTGTGAGTACCATTTAGCAACTAACCGAGCTTTGTTGCGAGTGATGTTTCCATGTTCATCGCTCTTGTTCTTGTATATCCACTTAGTACCAATAACATTCACATCGGGAGGACACGGTACTAAGACCCAATCTTGATTTCGGGTGAATTGACTGAGTTTTTCTTGCATAGCTCATATCCAGTATTTATCTAACAATGCTTCTTTCACATTTTTGGGCTCGATAGTTGACGTAAAACAAGCCATTTGAATCATTTCACGATAATTCACTCTCAGCTTGTCTCTGGTTCGTATGCCATCATTCAGACCTCCAATAACCTTATTTGCAGGATGATTCTTCTGAACACGTGTGGATGGTTGCCTGTTGTTTGAGGTAGTCACCTCCACTATATCAATTGTCTCAGTTTGATCTATGACACCGCCTATGACACCATATGTGACACCGGCTGGAACACTAGTACTTTCATTATTTTAAATCTGGTTTACATCTTATTTTAGATTATATGCTGTTTCTAGAGAGTCGTCTACTTGAACATTTGCAAATTCTATGACAGTTCGAGTTCTTTTGTTGTAAACTCAATAAGCACGGCTATTTGTAGCATAATCGAGAAAGATAGTCTCATCACTCTTGGGATCAAGTTTTCCCCTATGTTCACTGTCATTCAACACATAGTAAATGCTACCAAACACATGAAAATAATTAAGATTCGGAGTCTTACCTTTTCATATCTCATTGGGTGTCATAGAAGTTTTTCCTTGGAGCTACACCCGATTTATGGTATAATAAGCAGTGTTCATGGCTTTAGCCCAGAATTTTTGAGGAACACCCCTTTCGTGTAACATTATGCGAGTCATCTCTGCCAATGTACCATTCTTTCTTTCAACGACTCTAATTTGCTGAGGAGTCTTAGGTGCCAAAAATTTGTGAGCAATCCTCAGTTGTTTACAGAAATCCGAGAATTCAGAATTTTCAAACTTTCTCCCATGGTCACTGCAGATGCGAATAATCTTCATGATGACACAATCTTTTTCACGTTGGAGTCGAGTACACATTGATTTGAAAACTTTGAAAGTGTCGGACTTGTCTCTAAGAAACTCCACCCATATGTAGCATGAGAAATCATCAACAGTAACAAAGACATACTGTTTTCCTCCAACACTTTCAACAGACATTGGGCTCATTAGATCTATGTGGAGCAATTCAAGCACACGTGTAGTTGTAGATGTCTATGACACCTTGGTTTGCTTTCCAATTTGACATAATCCACATATTTTGTCTTCATCAAACTTTATCATGGGAATTCCTCTCACAGCACCTTTTGAAACAATCTTTTCTAGCATTCTGAAATTTACATGTCCCAACTTTCTATGCCATAGAATAGTGTCTTCTATACTCGATCGAAAACAGGTAGATGAGGAAGAAATGAGATAGCAATTGTCTGAAGATCTAACTCCTTCTATAATGCACTTGTTGTCTTAATCGGACACTACACATTTTTCAAGTGTGAATTGCACATTAATATCATGATCGCACAACTGACTAATACTGATTAGATTGGATTTCAGACCATCCACCAGAAGAACATTACTCAAATTTGGTAAACCAGGAACATTTAGCGTTCCTCTTCCAATGACATGAGTTGAGACATTGTTACCAAATGTTACTTTTCTCACACTTTCGGGTATGATGTCCTTCAAATATTTCTCTTCCCCTGTCATATGCCTGGAACACCCGCTATCAAAATACTATGCATTCGTTGCGATTTCCTTTAGTGAAAGATGTGTAATATTATACTTCAAACTTGATTTTTTTCACCCATTTTTTATAAGGAAATCTATAGGAAAAAACATTTCTAATAGTACCTAGTCTTAGGTCAGCAAGATAGGTGAACCATATAGGGCAAATATTAGCACGATGATTGCAATAATGCAGCACAGAAACAAATGTGCTACCTTTACTGCTCGAAACATGATATGAGTCACAAGAATTTGATTTCCTGTCAGTTCTTGGAATTCTTTTTGCAACTTGCTTTCCCTTGTAATCAAATCTCATGGCTGACATTGGCTGTGACACCGAGCTTTTCCTTATAAATTTCAATATAAAGCTATTTTCCTTCACTGCTACAGTTTGTGAAACTGAACTTTCTCCTTTGAACCTGACATGGTGGCCCTAAGAGAAGGGACCGTGCAAAACCCACAAATATGCAAAGTGCTCAGGTGAATGGTGTAGAGTGCTAATCCGAGGAGAACTATAAGATTATGAAGAAGAAAATGCTAATAAAATAAAAGGTGAAGTGTGTGAAATGTGGCTGAGGGTTAGAAGGAAAATAGATGCATGGAATGCAATAGAAAATGTAGCAAAGAAGTAGGTGAAGTAGTGTGCAAAACCGAAATGGAAAATGAAGGAAATGATTGTGAAGATGATAACAAAATAAAAGTGAATGTGTGTGATGAAGTGATGGCCAAATATGAGTTGATAAAAAGTGCAAGAAATGTAGATGAAATGGAAATACCCTTGGCAGACCCGAGAGCTATCTAACGTGTGCTCTCGGGTGCACATTTTCTCGGGGGAAAATGACCACCGTTAGGCCTAGGTTTTCGTCTTCGAACCTTGAACTCTCACGAGAGAAAAAAAAAAGGTGAGGGAAAGCTAAGAGTTCACCTAGCAACCCGAAGCTAGGGGAACAATGGAGGACTTCTCCACTCGATTAAAAAACCGAGGAATACCCGTAGGTCTTCCAACACTTTGGTTAGGGAAAGAGTAATTTCATTAAAAATGACCAAAATGTTCCTACACATACCAATGTTATCCTTCGGTCCACGTTGCAGCTCACGCGCCTCATTAACGGCACTGAAGGCTGATCCCGTGTGCGCCAATCCGATGGTCCAAATGCTCCCCTGCGTGCTACAACCAGCGGTCTAGATGGCGATCTGTGCGTGCCATCTGACGGTCCTCGTTTCTGCCCAGGTGCGTGTGAGCAACGCGCTGAACGGAGTGTTGCGCCTGCTAATGATGCCCGCGCGCCACACTCTGCTACCCACGCGCGCCAGATCAACGCTCCAGCTTGTCCCACGCCTAAGCTTGATCAAGGGCTGAAATTTTGCCAAGTCTTTGATCCTTGTTGCACCTTCAAATGTACCTGCAAAGTTCATACCTCAAATTGGGCTACTCCCTTTGGGGCCAAGTCTTCAATGGAGTCCACTTTGTAGCAGAGCTTTTCTTCTTTGATGGCTAAGTCTTCAACTTATCATCCATCATCATACATCTAATCTTAACCATTCAATATAATACATGATGCAGTATAAATAATCCATACAAGAAGGCTAGAGTTTGCCAAATAAGTTCAAAAACAAAAATTACAAGTTTTAGAGGCCGGAAAGACAAATTCTCATTGGGCCATTTGACGATTCCATTTGATTGCTCCAAGTGAGGAGGTGCACGGGCTGATCAATATCTTCTAAATTGGCCTGCCAAGTGATTTCAATAATGGGATCAACACATGCAAAAAGAACAAACTCATTAGTCAAATTATTGAGTAGATTATAGGCCTTGGTCTGCGATCTAGTAATGGGCCTCCTCATCATGTTATCCCCTCTGGGTGGTTAAGGATTTGACCTCAAATTCAATGATTCAGCCTCCTCTTCACGTCCCAATTCTCCAATGTAAGGAGACAAATCTTGGACATTAAAGGTGGATGACACCCCATATTCGCTAGGTAATTCTAATTTGTAAGCATTATAATTTATTCGCTCTAATATTTTGAAAGGACCTTCATCTCTTGGTAGGAGTTTGGAGCGTCTCTTGGCTGGAAATCGTTCTTTACGGAGATGTAACCAAACCAAATCTCCCACGTTGAAGATTACTTCTTTTCGTCCTTTATTTGCATGCGTAGCATAATTGACATTATTTTTCTTTTTTTTTTTT
>CM039506.1:34476823-34518796 GCA_022432975.1 Begonia masoniana
TTCTGAAAATGGAGAGGAAATGTCGAGAGAGATAGATTCCGGGTTCTGCAAGGATTGCTGCAGCAAACCTAAGGATGGCTTCGGAGAGGAAAGTAGAATCCGAAAAAATTCGAAAGGAGAAGGTAAAAATTTTTTATCACCAAAGCAGCCAATTAAATAATAAAAAATATCATTATTTAATATTAATTCACCCTTTTTTTATTATATCTGGTTAGCTATGTCAAACATTTTAAACTCTAATTGTAAATAAAAGAAAATAATTCGAAAGAAACAAAAGTTATTATATCTAAACATTTATTTTAAAATCATATGTGATGCTAAGCCAACGTCGTAGCATCAACCATTATTCTAGACGAAACTAAAGAATATTAAAAAAGAAATACTAGAACATTGGGTGCCTCCCGAATTAACGTTGATTTTTAAGTTATTAGCTTGACTTCTTCACTAATGTCACATTCTTCCGCTATCCTCGGAGTATTGATGTAATTCTGTCAGATTTCTCCATGATAATGCGTTTACTTCTCGACCATTCACCTTAAAATTTTTTGCCACTCTTTTCGTCAATAATTTCCAGGGTACCTTATGGATCTTCCAGATTTTCGAATGGTCCAGACCATCGAGATTTTAGTTTAACTTTGAAAACAGCTTCATTCTTGAAAAAAAGAGCCAGAAAGCTTGATATTACGTAGACTTTCTCGAGTGCAAAAGCAAACGCACCACTCAAAATATAATCACCATATAAGCTTAGGTTTTTTAACTCCTACTAAATATAAAAAAAAATAATTAAATTTTAACTAAATTAAATAGCAAAAATAAATATAAAAACGGGTAATATTTATTTCAAACCTCAAAATATTGGGTATTTAACAAAAAGTATCCTAAAGTAATTTTTTAAACAGTCTAAACTTTGAAGTGTAAAAAACGTTAGTTTAAACATTGTCAGCCCCCCGATCTCTACTCTAAGTATTTTCTTAAACAATTACAATATCAAAATATGAAAAATGTTTAATTTAAACAATATCGGCTCCCGTTTTGAAAGATCATGGGGTCAATCTCTGACATTGAGAGCTTAGATCGAGAATCGCCCCCAATCTCACTTCGCATGTTCAAGTGAGATCAGAGGGTGGTGATCCCTATTTTTGTCAAAACCACATATAAATTATACAGATTCAGATGTTTTTAAAAATTTACCACATATTTACATATTATGAAAAAGATAATCTAAAAAGTTTCGTATGTTTCACACTTGTATTGATTTTTATAATTTTTTATAAAATTCTATAAAATAGATATAAAAACTTATAATAAATCCGTACAAGTGTTCAAAAATCACCAACTGCCACATTATCGTCCCCTAATAGGGTCAAATTTCAAAAAAAAAAAATCAAACATTGTTTGGTATGTTTTTGAGATATTCCCACATGATACCAAATGATAGCAAATTTCATTTTAAGTCTCTAAATAATTCTATAAAAAACATACCAAACTATATCAGATTTGATAAAATTTGACCACTATCATCATCATCATAGGAAGGTAAGTGAAAAATTTGTGTATTTTTCAACACTTGTACACGATCTCGTTTTTTAATCAATATTTTTATAAAATAGATGTAAAAAATTATAATAAATCCTAAAGTGTTGAAAATCACGAAACTTTTCATATTATTTCACATGATATGGTATGAACGTTTGGTAAAATTTAAAAAAAAAAAATCAAACATTGTTTGGTATGTTTTTGAAGATGTCACTATGATACAAAATGATATCAAATTTCATTTTAAGTATCGAAATAATTCAGTATAAAAAAATCCTACCAAACTATATCAGATTTGATTAAAAGTTTGACCCATATTCATCATATCATAGGAAGGTAATGTGAAAAATTTTGTGCTTTTTCAACAATTGTACGATCTAAGTTTTAAGCAATATTTAAAAATAGATGTAAAAAATTATAATAAATCCTAAAAATGGTTGAGAATCACGAAACTTTTCATAGTATTTTCACATTGAGTATGTTGAAGTGTGGTAAAAATTAAAAAAAAATCCTGATACCGTTTGATATGTGTTTTGTCGAGAACACGAGGTTACCACCTTCAGTGTTTGTAGTCACCACCCTCCAATCTCACTTAAATTTGTCAAGTGAGAACGAGGAAGCGACGTAGTTTAAATTAAACATTTTTCATATTTGAAGTTTAGATTACTTAAGATATTACTTTTTGTTAAATACCTCGTACTACTTCGAGATTTAAAATGAATATTCCGCTCTAAAAATTTAATATCTTCCTATTTTATTTAAGATCAAATATAGTTTAACTCTCTAGTTCGGTTTCATTAAAGTCCTCCTAGTCTTTATTTGAATTTTAAATGGTCATTATATCTAGTTCATTTGTTAAATTTAACCGAATCTGCCACGTCGTTATATTTTTGTCCATATCATCTTGCCATGTCACGGTTTATTTAATTTGGTTTGGTTTAAACAAACTGAGTTTATTTTTTTAAAAGGAACTTATTTTTGCAAAGGTGGCGGTAAACATCTCCAAGTCACCCTTACAGTGTACATTTTCATGCTTAACAACGGAATTTTTAAATGGGTAATATTAAGTTTACACTTTATTTTCACACGTTGGCAGCTACCCATAATGAAAACGAGGGGAAGTGTGTAACGACTATAAAAGTTATTTTCTGCAAAATTCAAATTTTAAAATTTTAGTTTAATTTAATCCTTAAATTAGACTTGATTAGTTCATTCTAAAACATAATTTTACTATATTCACCCATTAAGAAATAAACTAATTTAATAATTATAACTATATTTATTGTTATTAAGATTAATAAATTTTATTTAATTAAATATACAAAAGCTATTTAATAGTGTAATCATTATATTTATTATGATTCAACTCTAAAGTCAAATTAATTAGTGAAATAAAATATTGAACAATCTATTGAATACTCTTGATGAGATATTGTATCACATCAAACATCAAATTTAACTCCTAATTTCTTTATGATTACGTCCTCGACAAATGAATGCAACTGTTTAATCTTACTCGTATCCATATTTTAATCGATTTTTTTTATTATTTTTATACTATTTTAATTATTAGTCATATCGTCAGGTATGCACGCTCATAACTAAAAGAATTTCGATTAACTATTTAATAAAAATTCTTCTACGTTACAAAACTACAATGGAGAAATAATCACAATAAATAAAAAATGTATATATGAATTAACTATGCGTTCAGACTTCTAGAAAACTAGCGATTTTTTACTCTTGCGAAGGTTTCATTAGCCTTTCATCTTTTACCATGCATTCCAGCTTTTAGAAAATCAACGATTTCTACCTAAAGTTTCATTAACCTACCATATTAGACAATATAGTAATTGTCAATTATAGCAATTTCACATTCATACATCATGTCTTAAAAAATATGTGAACAATATAATAAAAATAATATAGTAAAAAAAAAAAATTGTATTCTTCTATGTCATGTGATGTAGGGTGAGAAATTGTATGATCTTACTCACCTAAACAAACTATTTTATTTTTAATATATAATTAGAGGTTAATATGATTACATATTCCCATGTAATCATTTTATATATCAAACTTTAACTTTAAAAATCGGATAGGAAATTCTTACTCGATAACTTTATGTAAAACCTAGTATTATGTTCTGAATCACATGTTACACAAACACAAAACATAACATATCACGACTTCATCTTTAACTTATTTATTAAACACTAACTGTTTCTCTGTTTCCAGTACCAGATCTGGGCTTCAAAGTGATGAATCAAAAAAAGCTTAATACTGGTCCATTAAGGTTGTTGGGTCCTCAATACACGTCGTTCTCATCATTTCAAGTTAAAACCATGAATGTGAAATGGATAACTTTGGTTCTAACCGCAAGTCATGTAACACTCAACCTCATTAGCTTGATACGTTCAACTCTTTTGGAACAAAACGATTGAAGTGAAGTTTCTTATACTTCATTAAACGCATTACTGAGTTGTAATTACGCGTCCCTGAAGGTTGTTGGGTACTCAATACATGTAACACCCCTAATACTGTACCCTTATTTTACCCGTATAAATTTTTCATTTTCATTTTTGTACTTATTTCTTTCCTCTACTTTAATTAAAACCTTATGCGGAATTTAAACTATGGTTGAAATCGGAACTGAATCGGAATTAAAACTGAACCTTAAATGCATTTAAAACAAATCTTTATTAAAACTTAAAAGAAAACCTTTAAAAGAAAACTTTAAATTAAATTAAACAAGTGGGAGGGCAGAATTGGAACTCTGTCCTCAAAATGAAACAGGCGACCGATCTCTGCACTGCAGCAGAGATCGATCGCTGCCATGCATTACAGCAGGGGCGATCGATCTCTGCTGCAGAGCAGAGATCGATCGCTGCAAGCATGCAGCGATCCCTTCTCCCTTTCAGACTTCAAACCTCTAACACTTCGCATTTCACAAGCAGCGACCGATCTCTGCATTGCTGCAGAGATCGATCGCCGCACACTTTCAGTGCAACGATCAGTGAAAACTTCAGCGACCACTTCAGCGACCACCTCCTACTTCAATCGCCTTCACTTTTCTTTACACTGCTCTCTGGAATTCCAGAGAGCAAACACTTAACAATACTCTCTGGAATTCCAATTCCAGAGAGCGATTCATGCTACTGGAAACTCTCTGGAACCTGATTCCAGAGAGCAAACATTACTTAATTTAACACCAATTTCTTCCAATAACATCGACCAACTTTACAGCGGACTTTGCGAAATCCGACTGCGTGGATGCATCTAAACATCGAGCATAACCGTATCAACCTAAAACCAATCAAAACATTTCCATAACATTCATTAAACAGTTTAAACCAAAACGTTTTACATACAATTATCAAAACGTTATCTAATCCCTATCCAGATCCAAACAACCTAAATATTCTATACAATTATCAACTCAAAACATCCCAAAATAACCCCAGAGTCCAGACATACATCCCCACGGGTCAGAAAGCGCCTCGACTACATAGCGCACTCCCACGGCCGTCATCCATCAACTGCATCAGACGGAGGAAACGCCGTCCTCACCTGGTTCGATATCACCTAAGAGGTTACCTACACCATACAGACACATATGAGATATTGAAATCTCAGTAAGCTACGTAAATGCAGATGCATGCGTGCGTATGCCATTCAGAAATCATGCTCAGATTCAGATTACAGATACAGAATTACAGATTACAGATTCATTACGTCACAGACAGACAGAATTGTCACCGAGACCTCGACCCACTAACCCAAGGGGGCCCGTCCGGCGGTTGGACTACCCCGTGGGGTTAGAGAGGGGGGGTACACGCTTGCAACACGCACAGCCGTGCCTGAGCCCCATCTCGCGTGACCAGAAACAGACAGATTACGTTCATTCATTCAGATTCCGTTACAGATTTCATTTCAGATATACGTTCCTTTTCTTAAAAACACGTGCAGAAATTCCTTTTCATGACTTTCGAAAACCGTGATGCATGAACAGTTCATATCAGCGGAAAGTAAACAAACAACGTGCATACATTCATGGCAGTAAAGCAGAACCTATAAACAACTAACCTAACTACCCAACCAGAGTAACATAAAACAAACAGTTCCTCGAGTATTCCCGAGACGACGACGGAGTATGGTGCAGACCTTTGGGTCAAAGTAAGTCACGAAAAACTTACCTGGAGCGCACTGAATGGCTAGCTTCGTCCACGGGAGTCGCGTGTCTGAGGAAAACACGATATTTACCATTAAAACTAATTTAAACAATTAACGTCCAAATCTAAAAACTTAACTAAAGAATTTCTCCTAAATTCTTTATTTAGCCAATCAAAGCGTTTATAACGTTAATTAACGTTCGATAATTCGAAATCCCAATTAACGAGTTTTTCTCAAAAACTCGGAAAATAAACCAATTTTTAACTTTTTCGCAAATTGATTTTTCTTCGTCCAATAACGTCAAATACGTTCAATACATACTTAATCAAGGCCAACCTATTAATTACGAACCCTAATTCGCATTTTTTTGTCGAAACCCTAATTGAAACCCTAACACTAATCGGACCGAAAACTCGAAATAAACGCTCAGAGACTGTAGGTACATACCGAGGGTAGCGAGAGGAGAAGAAAGCGTGAAGAAATCGGGACGAACGGAGGTCGGACGGAGGTCGGATCGTTGGAAGTCGTCGGCTGAGGGGTGAAGAAATCGCCTCTGGCGATTGTGATTTCCAGAGAGAAGAAGAGAAGTGAGGGAATAGGGAGGTGATTGTTATTTTTATAAAATTTAGTTTGCAAATTACTATTTTGCCCTTAGTACTTAATTCTATTAGTTTCGTCCTTCGTTTCGTTAATCGTCCAACTATTCGGATTCTCGAAAGTTTCATATTTTGCCAATAACTTCTATTCATTGCCAGGGATTTATTAAAACTGTCCGTTCGCAATTTGGACCTCGTTTGCTATTTTTACGAGAACGTCTTTTACACAACAAAAGGTGTATTTACTCGGAATATAGTGTTTGATCTCCGGAAATTCCCATAAATTCTTTAAAATTCTTATTATTCGTTAGAATCGTAATGACGCTTTCTTTTTGTAAAACAGACCTGATTTGACATATTTACCAAAAATGCCACTAATAATATAATAATAATATAATCAAAGGTCCGTACAAACCGGATATTACATTCTACCCTCCTTATTCAGAATTTTGTCCACAAAATTGAATTACACAACAGATCAGGATACTTAGTCATCATATCCTGCTGTCGCTCCCAGGTAGCCTCTTCCACCTCGTGATTCCGCCATAGAACTTTGACTAGCGGAATTTCTTTGTTGCGTAGAACCTTGATGGAATGCTCCAAAATACGTACTGGCCTCACCTCATAGCTCAAGGTAGGCTGCACCTCGATTTCTGTAGTCTCTACGATATGCGACGGATCGCGCAAGCACTTCCGAAGCATAGATACGTGAAATACGTCGTGGATACCCTCCATAGAAGCCGGAAGCTGCAATCTGTACGCCAACTTCCCGATCCTCTTCAGAATAGGAAAGGGTCCCACATATCGAGGGTTTAACTTACCCCTCCTTCCGAATCTCGCAACGCCTTTGAACGGAGAAACTTTAAGGTAAACCTCGTCACCTTCCTCGAACTCTAGCTCTCTCCGTCTGGTGTCAGCATAGCTCTTCTGTCTGCTCTGAGCTACCTTGATGCGCTGTCGAATAATGGCAATCTTCTCTGCCGTTTGCTGCAGAATCTCAGGTCCAACGACGCTGGCCTCGCCAACCTCGTCCCAATACAGCGGAGATCTGCACTTTCGACCATATAAGGCTTCATACGGAGCCATACCGATAGTAGCCTGGAAGCTGTTGTTGTACGAGAACTCGATCAGTGGCAAATACCTGCTCCACGATCCTTGAAACTCAAGCACACACGCTCTGAGCATATCCTCCAAAATCTGATTCGTCCTCTCTGTCTGACTATCAGTCTGAGGATGGAACGCTGTGCTGAAGTTAAGCTGAGTCCCCATAGCTTTGTGCAGACTCTTCCAGAATTTCGATGTAAATCTCAGACCTCTGTCGGAGACAATAGATATTGGAACTCCGTGCCGACTAACAATCTCCTGCACATAGAGTTCGGCGAGCTGATCCATAGATGACGACATCTTCACTGGCAAGAAGTGAGCCGACTTTGTCAATCAGCCCACAATAACCCAAATGTCATCATGGCCTCGCGTAGTCCTCGGGAGCCCCACGATAAAATCCATGGATGTCTGCTCCCACTTCCACTCCGGAATCGGCAGTGGCAATAATGTTCCAGCTGGCCTCTGGTGCTCTGCCTTAACCTGTTGACAAACTAAACAGGTCTCAATATACTGGGCAACCTCCCTCTTCATACCTGGCCACCAGAAGTGCTGCTTTAAGTCCCGGTACATCTTGGTACTCCCCGGGTGCACTGAATAAGCTGAAGAATGTGTCTCAGCTAAAATATCCTTCTTCAGGCTCTCGTTGTTAGGCACGTACCACCTTAGGCACCTTAGAAGACTAATCCATAAGGGAAGATATTAAATCGGTTAGAAGATTTTAACCGACTTACCAGGTGGGAGACTTAGTGAAGTTAAGAATAATTAATGAGTAGTAGGCACGTTAGACCTTTGGTGTTGCTTGAATAGAGATAAGTAAACAAAAACATAGGAGTTAAGATTTAAACGTGGTGACTACTAAGGAAAAATTTAGCACTTCAGGTTTAAGGTTGTGCTAAAGAGTTTCAAGTAGCATGAGTGACTATAGGAAGGATAGCGACGCAGTTAGAGTAGGTTTATAGTGTGTACGGTTTAAGTTAAGAACCGCAAACGTAGGGCTTACCTCCGGTAAGGAAGTAGAAACATTAGTGTTCAATGATCTAGGAGGGTTAAACCTTAATGAAAAGAAGTTTCTGAATCCTTCTCTTGGAAAATAGAGGGGGAAGAACTGAGAATCTGAAGAAGCTTATCAGCAACAAGTTTGTAAATGAGTAGACTGTTGAACAAGTTATCGTGCAGGAGCCAAGCGAAGTAATTAGAACCCGACTAAAAGACCATCGGGTAATTGTGAGAAGTCTAGCACGACATTTGAGATAAGTACGGGGGATCGTAGATCCAATGAAGAGTTAAGATTAGAAGTTTAACTCAGTGGTTAATGTCGTACGAATCGTGAGCTTTGCAATTTTAAAGAATATGACTCGTATTTGACGAATCGTGACCGATGGATATATAAGTGACTTAAGGTTAGAATGAGTGGCTTTAGAGCAAATCCACAGCGAGACTTAGAGACCTTACTGTGCTCGAGGTTAATGGAGATTCGTGTTAGATAAACGAGCATATGCGTTAGGGAGCTTGGATGTAGCTCCAACCTGTAATAGCCGAAGGTTGGGCGGTTTCTTCTTCTCCAGTCGAGGCAAGCAACATTCGGGCATCGTTTCCCTGATTTGCGTCTCGTTGGCCTGTACCCGGTTGACCTCGGCCCGGCCTTGGGCAGTCTTTGACGAAATGACCTTTCTCTCCACATCGAAAGCATTTATCTGTGCCTGATCTGCATTTCCCACGATGCTGCTTCTGGCAACTAAGACACAGAGGTCTTTGCGAAGTTCTTCGTGCGCGCTTCGGTCGGCTTTGATCGACTCTCTTCTTGTCCTTCCTCTTGGTACCGTGGTCATGAGGAGCATCCACGCCATGAATCCTAAGTTCTTCTCGGTTAGTCAATAGTTGGAGTTGACGAGATTGTCTATCGATAAGTTGTGCTTGCCGGTCCATGTGCTGTGACTGACGATTTAGTAACTCCGTAAGTCGATCTAGAACGTCATCTCGAGGATCTTTTCCTCGAAACATGTTTATAAAACTCCTATAAAACGAAACAGTATACTTCTTAGAAACCTAAATCAAACAGAGCAGAAAACATACTTACAGTTGATGAAGGACGTCCGCGTAGTGGCTGTGCAGTCGAGCAGTCTACAGAATCGATTTTAAAACCCGGGATCTCTGATACCATAACTGTAACACCCCTAATACTGTACCCTTGTTTTACCCGTATAAATTTTTCATTTTCATTTTTGTACTTATTTCTTTCCTCTACTTTAATTAAAACCTTATGCGGAATTTAAACTATGGTTGAAATCGGAACTGAATCGGAATTAAAACTGAACCTTAAATGCATTTAAAACAAATCTTTATTAAAACTTAAAAGAAAACCTTTAAAAGAAAACTTTAAATTAAATTAAACAAGTGGGAGGGCAGAATTGGAACTCTGTCCTCAAAATGAAACAGGCGACCGATCTCTGCACTGCAGCAGAGATCGATCGCTGCCATGCATTACAGCAGGGGCGATCGATCTCTGCTGCAGAGCAGAGATCGATCGCTGCTAGCTGTGCAGCAATCCGATCGCTGCTAACTATAGCAGCGATCGATCTCTGCTCTGCAGCAGAGATCGATCGCTGCAAGCATGCAGCGATCCCTTCTCCCTTTCAGACTTCAAACCTCTAACACTTCGCATTTCACAAGCAGCGACCGATCTCTGCATTGCTGCAGAGATCGATCGCCGCACACTTTCAGTGCAACGATCAGTGAAAACTTCAGCGACCACTTCAGCGACCACCTCCTACTTCAATCGCCTTCACTTTTCTTTACACTGCTCTCTGGAATTCCAGAGAGCAAACACTTAACAATACTCTCTGGAATTCCAATTCCAGAGAGCGATTCATGCTACTGGAAACTCTCTGGAACCTGATTCCAGAGAGCAAACATTACTTAATTTAACACCAATTTCTTCCAATAACATCGACCAACTTTACAGCGGACTTTGCGAAATCCGACTGCGTGGATGCATCTAAACATCGAGCATAACCGTATCAACCTAAAACCAATCAAAACATTTCCATAACATTCATTAAACAGTTTAAACCAAAACGTTTTACATACAATTATCAAAACGTTATCTAATCCCTATCCAGATCCAAACAACCTAAATATTCTATACAATAATTATCAACTCAAAACATCCCAAAATAACCCCAGAGTCCAGACATACATCCCCACGGGTCAGAAAGCGCCTCGACTACATAGCGCACTCCCACGGCCGTCATCCATCAACTGCATCAGACGGAGGAACGCCGTCCTCACCTGGTTCGATATCACCTAAGAGGTTACCTACACCATACAGACACATATGAGATATTGAAATCTCAGTAAGCTACGTAAATGCAGATGCATGCGTGCGTATGCCATTCAGAAATCATGCTCAGATTCAGATTACAGATACAGAATTACAGATTACAGATTCATTACGTCACAGACAGACAGAATTGTCACCGAGACCTCGACCCACTAACCCAAGGGGGCCCGTCCGGCGGTTGGACTACCCCGTGGGGTTAGAGAGGGGGGGTACACGCTTGCAACACGCACAGCCGTGCCTGAGCCCCATCTCGCGTGACCAGAAACAGACAGATTACGTTCATTCATTCAGATTCCGTTACAGATTTCATTTCAGATATACGTTCCTTTTCTTAAAAACACGTGCAGAAATTCCTTTTCATGACTTTCGAAAACCGTGATGCATGAACAGTTCATATCAGCGGAAAGTAAACAAACAACGTGCATACATTCATGGCAGTAAAGCAGAACCTATAAACAACTAACCTAACTACCCAACCAGAGTAACATAAAACAAACAGTTCCTCGAGTATTCCCGAGACGACGACGGAGTATGGTGCAGACCTTTGGGTCAAAGTAAGTCACGAAAAACTTACCTGGAGCGCACTGAATGGCTAGCTTCGTCCACGGGAGTCGCGTGTCTGAGGAAAACACGATATTTACCATTAAAACTAATTTAAACAATTAACGTCCAAATCTAAAAACTTAACTAAAGAATTTCTCCTAAATTCTTTATTTAGCCAATCAAAGCGTTTATAACGTTAATTAACGTTCGATAATTCGAAATCCCAATTAACGAGTTTTTCTCAAAAACTCGGAAAATAAACCAATTTTTAACTTTTTCGCAAATTGATTTTTCTTCGTCCAATAACGTCAAATACGTTCAATACATACTTAATCAAGGCCAACCTATTAATTACGAACCCTAATTCGCATTTTTTTGTCGAAACCCTAATTGAAACCCTAACACTAATCGGACCGAAAACTCGAAATAAACGCTCAGAGACTGTAGGTACATACCGAGGGTAGCGAGAGGAGAAGAAAGCGTGAAGAAATCGGGACGAACGGAGGTCGGACGGAGGTCGGATCGTTGGAAGTCGTCGGCTGAGGGGTGAAGAAATCGCCTCTGGCGATTGTGATTTCCAGAGAGAAGAAGAGAAGTGAGGGAATAGGGAGGTGATTGTTATTTTTATAAAATTTAGTTTGCAAATTACTATTTTGCCCTTAGTACTTAATTCTATTAGTTTCGTCCTTCGTTTCGTTAATCGTCCAACTATTCGGATTCTCGAAAGTTTCATATTTTGCCAATAACTTCTATTCATTGCCAGGGATTTATTAAAACTGTCCGTTCGCAATTTGGACCTCGTTTGCTATTTTTACGAGAACGTCTTTTACACAACAAAAGGTGTATTTACTCGGAATATAGTGTTTGATCTCCGGAAATTCCCATAAATTCTTTAAAATTCTTATTATTCGTTAGAATCGTAATGACGCTTTCTTTTTGTAAAACGGACCTGATTTGACATATTTACCAAAAATGCCACTAATAATATAATAATAATATAATCAAAGGTCCGTACAAACCGGATATTACAATACACGTCGTTCTCACCACTTAAAGTTAAAACCTTGAATGTGAAATGGATAACTTTGGTTCTAACCACAAGTCATGTAGCACTCAACCTCATTTGCTTGATACGTTCAACCCTTTTGGAACAAATCGATTGAAGTGAAGTTTCTTATGCTTAATCAAACGCATTACTAAGTCTTAATTACTCGTTCATGAAGGTTGTTGGGTCCTCAATACACGTCATTCTCATCACTTCAAGTTAAAACCTTGAATGTGAAATGGATAACTTTGGTTCTAACCACAAGTCATGTAGCACTCAACCTCATTTGCTTGTTACGTTCAACTCTTTTGGAACAAATCGATTGAAGTGAAGTTTCTTATGCTTCATCAAACGCATTACTAAGACTTAATTACGCGTCCTTGAAGGTTGTTGTGTCCTCAATACACGTCGTTCTCATCACTTCAAGTTAAAACCTATAATGTGAAATGGATAACATAGGTTCTAACCACAAGTCATGTAACACTCAATCTCATTTGCTTGATACGTTCAACTCTTTTGGAACAAATCGATTGAAGTGAAGTTTCTTATGCTTCATCAAACGCATTACTAAGTTTTAATTACTCGTCGATCAAGGTTGTTGGGTCCTCAATACACGTCGTTCTCATTACTTCAAGTTAAAACCTTGAATGTGAGATGGATAACTTTGGTTCTAACCACAAGTCATGTAGCACACAACCTCATTTGCTTGATACGTTCAACCCTTTTGGAACAAATCGATTGAAGTGAAATTTCTTATGCTTAATCAAACGCATTACTAAGTCTTAATTACTCGTCCATGAAGGTTGTTGGGTCCTCAATACACGTCGTTCTCATCACTTCAAGTTAAAACCTTGAATGTGAAATGGATAACTTTGGTTCTAACCACAAGTCATGTAGCACTCAACCTCATTTGCTTGTTACGTTCAACTCTTTTGGAACTAATCGATTGAAGTGAAGTTTCTTATGCTTCATCAAACGCATTACTAAGACTTAATTACGCGTCCTTGAAGGTTGTTGTGTCCTCAATACACGTCGTTCTCATCACTTCAAGTTAAAACCTATAATGTGAAATGGATAACTTAGGTTCTAACCACAAGTCATGTAACACTCAATCTCATTTGCTTGATACGTTCAACTCTTTTGGAACAAATCGATTGAAGTGAAGTTTCTTATGCTACATCAAACGCATTACAAAGTTGTAATTACTCGTCGATCAAGGTTGTTGGGTCCTCAATACACGTCGTTCTCATCACTTCAATTTAAAACCTTGAATGTGAAATGGATACCTTTGGTTCTAACCACAAGTCATGTAGCATTCAACTTCATTTGCTTGATACTTTTAACTCTTTTGGAACAAATCGATTGAAATGAATTTTCTAATGCCTTATCAAACGCATTAATAAGTTTTAATTACTCGTCCATGAAGGTTGTTGGGTCCTCAATACACGTTGTTCTCATCACTTTAATATAAAACCTTGAATGTGAAATGGATAACTTTGGTTCTAACCACAAGGCATGTAGCACTACACCTCATTTGCTTGATACGTTTAACTCTTTTGGAACAAATCGATTGAAGTGAAGTTTCTTATGCTTCTTCAAACGCTTTACTATGTCTTAATTACTCGTCCATGAAGGTTGTTGGTCCCAAATACACGTCGTTCTCATCACTTCAAGTTAAAACCTTGAATGTGAAATGGATAACTTAGGTTCTAACCACAAGTCTTAATTACGCGTCCATGTAGGTTGTTGGGTAATCAATACTGGTCGTTCTCATCATTTCAAGTTAAAACCTTGAATGTAAAATGGATAACTTTGGTTCTAATCACAAGTCATGTAGCACTCAACCTCATTTGCTTGATACGTTCGACTCTTTAGAAACAAATCGATTGAAGTAAAGTTTCTTTTGCTTTATCAAACGCATTGCTAAGTTTTAATTACTCGTCCATGAAGGTTGTTGGGTCCTCAATACAAGTCGTTCTCATCACTTCAAGTTAAAACCTTGAATGTGAGATGGATAACTTTGTTTCTAACCACAAGTCATGTAGCACTCAACCTCATTTGCTTGATACGTTCAACTCTTTTGGAACAAATCGATTGAAGTGAAGTTTCTTATGCTTCATCAAACGCATTTCTAAGTTTTAATTATTGGTCCATTAAGGTTGTTGGGTCCTCAATACACGTCGTTCTCATCACTTCAAGTTAAAACAATGAATGTGAAATAGATAACTTTGGTTCTAACCGCAAGTCATGTAACACTCAACCTCATTAGCTTGACATGTTCAACTCTTTTGGAACAAATCGATTGAAGTGAAGTTTCTTATGCTTCATTAAACGCATTACTGAGTTGTAATTACGCGTTTCTGAAGGTTGTTGGGTACTCAATACACGTCGTTCTCACCACTTAAAGTGAAAACCTTGAATGTGAAATGGATAACTTTGGTTCTAACCACAAGTCATGTAGCACTCAACCTCATTTGCTTGATACGTTCAACTTTTTTGGAACAAATCGATTGAAGTGAAGTTTCTTATGCTTAATCAAACGCATTACTAAGTCTTAATTACTCGTCCATGAAGGTTGTTGGGTCCTCAATACACGTCGTTCTCATCACTTCATGTTAAAACCTTGAATGTGAAATGGATAACTTTGGTTCTAACCCAAGTCATGTAGCACTCAACCTCATTGCTTGATACGTTCAACTCTTTTGGAACAAATCGATTGAAGTGAAGTTTCTTATGCTTCATCAAACAGCATTACTAAGTCTTAATTACTCGTCCATGAAGGTTGTTGGGTCCTCAATACACGTCGTTCTCATCACTTCAAGTTAAAACCTTGAATGTGAGATGGATAACTTTGGCTCTAACCACAAGTCATGTAGCACTCAACCTCATTTGCTTGTTACGTTCAACTCTTTTGGATCAAATCGATTGAAGTGAAGTTTCTTATGCTTCATCAAACGCATTACTAAGACTTAATTACGCGTCCTTGAAGGTTGTTGTGTCCTCAATAGACGTCGTTCTTATAACTTCAAGTTAAAACCTATAATGTGAAATGTATAACTTATGTTCTAACCACAAGTCATGTAACACTCAATCTCATTTGCTTGATACGTTCAACTCTTTTGGAACAAATCGATTAAAGTGAAGTTTCTTATGCTTCATCAAACGCATTACTAAGTTTTAATTACTCGTCCATCAAGTTTGTTGGGTCCTCAATACACGTCGTTCTCATCACTTCAAGTTAAAACCTTGAATGTTAAATGGATATCTTTGGTTCTAACCAAAAGTCATGTAGCACTCAACCTCATTTGCTTGATACGATCAACTCTTTTGGAACAAATCAATTGAAGTGAAGTTTCTTATGCTTCATCAAACGCATTACTAAGTTTTAATTACTCGTCCATGAAGGTTGTTGGGTCCTCAATACACGTCGTTCTCATCACTTCAAGTTAAAACCTTTAATGTGAAATGGATAACTTTGGTTCTAACCACAAGTCATGTAGCATTCAACCTCATTTGCTTGATATGTTCAACCCTTTTGGAACAAATCGATTGAAGTGAAGTTTCTTATGCTTAATCAAACGCATTACTAAGTCTTAATTACTCGTCGATCAAGGTTGTTGGGTCCTCAATACACGTCGTTCTCATCACTTCAATTTAAAACCTTGAATGTGATATGGATACCTTTGGTTCTAACCACAAGTCATGTAGCACTCAACTTCATTTGCTTGATACGTTCAACTCTTTTGGAACAAATCGATTGAAATGAATTTTCTAATGCTTTATCAAACACATTAATAAGTTTTAATTACTCGTCCATGAAGGTTGTTGGGTCCTCAATACACGTCGTTCTCATCACTTTAATATAAAACCTTGAATGTGAAATGGATAACTTTGGTTCTAACCACAGGTCATGTAGCACTCAACCTCATTTGCTTGATACGTTCAACTCTTTTGGAACAAATCGATCGAAGTGAAGTTTCTTATGCTTCATCAAACGCATTACTAAGTCTTAATTACACGTCCATAAAGGTTGTTGGGTCCTCAATTCATGTCGTTCTCAACACTTCAAGTTAAAACCTTGAATGTGAAATGGATAACTTTGGTTCTAACGACAAGTCATGTAGCACTCAATCTCATTTGCTTGATACGTTCAACTCTTTTGGAACAAATCGATTGAAGTGACGTTTCTTATGCTTCATCAAACGCGTTACTAAGTCTTAATTACTCGTCCATGAAGGTTGTTGGGTCCTCATTGGTGGGAACCTTGGATCGAAAGGACCCCGGGACCCAACAACAACGCGGAATAATTGAAAGGAACGCCTTTTGATTCAAGAACAAAGTAAGGAACTAAGACCCCAATCGAAGAATTCGATGGAACCCTAGTTATCAAAACAGGAGCTTGACCCGAGCCACACCTATTGGCTGAACCAAAGCTATCAAAACAGGAGCTTGACCCAGACCAAACTCGTTGGTAAGAACCAAAGCTATCAAGCGAGATTCTTCAAGCGTGACTTGAAGAAGATCGTTGTTCTTCGTAAAGAACCAAAGAGAAATCCTCTCTAAAAAACTCAATTTTTTAATTCAAACTTGTCATTCTTATTAAATCAATTAGTTTTCCATTAAATAGGCTACACATTAAAATTAAATTAAATGAAAATAAAAAACGAAAATAAAGATAAAATAACTAATAAAATCATGAGATAATGATCCTTGGGATAATTAGATATCATCTTACGTTTAAACTACGTTTAAATATGATTTGAATTGATTTGAGTAGATTCAGCTGGATAAGATATTTTCCCACGAGATTTGTATGATTTGCATGTGCTTTGCATGTGACCTTTTAATTCCTTGTATAAGCATGTGCTTAGCGCATGTCCTCTTTAATTCCTACATGTGCATGTGCATGACACATGTGTTTTAATTCTTACATGTACATGTGCGTCGCATCCTCTCAAATCTTCATGCATCTTCGGCTTCCCTTGCTTCAAAAGATCTTTCAATAATCTTGGGCTTCTTACTCTGCTCATTGGGCTGCCCGTATCTTCAATTGAATCTTTGTTCTTGGGCCTTGATCTGGTCTCAACTTGGATCACATTGAAAATCAAGTCATGTGGATCTTTATCTCTTTCCAACCCACGTGAATCTTTATCTCTTTGTAGTT
This sequence comes from Begonia masoniana, assembly GCA_022432975.1. NCBI lineage: Eukaryota > Viridiplantae > Streptophyta > Magnoliopsida > Cucurbitales > Begoniaceae > Begonia > Begonia masoniana. The sequence continues at coordinate 34,494,325 of CM039506.1, forward strand.
TGCGTGGATCTTTACCGTTCTCTCTCCAATCTATTGGGATTTGTGGAGCCCAACTCTGTGCCTTATGGGTCTTCTTTTGCCAATTTCGTGGGGCCCACTTCCATGCTACCAAGTTCTTTATTTTTATAGTCTTTTGTTTTTATTGTGATGACTCTTTTCCTCGGGTTTCCACGACTAAACCATGTGAAGCTTTGTTCGTTGGACCTCCTTTATCTTTTAATAGATCATGGTCCTTGCCAATGAGATTTATCTCTCCTCGGTTCACATCATCAATACACGTCGTTCTCATCACTTCAAGTTAAAACCTTGAATGTGAAATGGATAACTTTGGTTCTAACCACAAGTCATGTAGCACTCAACCTCATTTGCTTGATACGTTCAACTCTTTTGGAACAAATCAATTGAAGTAAAGTTTCTTATGCTTCATCAAACGCATTACTAAGTTTTAATTACTCGTCCATGAAGGTTGTTGGGTCCTCAATACATGTCGTTCTCATCACTTAAACTTAAAACCTTGAATGTGAAATCGATAACTTAGGTTCTAATCACAAGTAGTGTAACACTCAATCTCATTTGCTTGATACGTTCAACTCTTTTGGAACATATCGATTGAAGTGAAGTTTCTTATGCTTAATCAAACGCATTACTAAGTCTTAATTACTCGTCCTTAAAGGTTGTTGGGTCCTCAATACACGTCGTTCTCATTACTTCAAGTTAAAACCTTGAATGTGAAATGGATAACTTTGGTTCTAATCTCAAGTCATGTAGCACTCAACCTCATTTGCTTGATACGTTCAACTCTTTTGGAACAAATCAATTGAAGTGAAGTTTCTTATACCTCATCAAACGCATTACTAAGTTTTAATTACTCGCCCATGAAGGTTGTTGGGTCCTCAATACACGTCGTTCTCATCACTTCAAGTTAAAACCTTGAATGTGAAATGGATAACTTTGGTTCTAACCACAAGTCATGTAGCACTAAACCTCATTTGCTTGATACGTTCAACCCTTTTGGAACAAATCGATTGAAGTGAAGTTTCTTATGCTTAATCAAACGCATTACTAAGTCATAATTACTCGTCCATGAAGGTTGTTGGGTCCTCAATACTCGTCGTTCTCATCACTTCAAGTTAAAACCTTGAATGTGAAATGGATAACTTAGGTTCTAATCACAAGTCATGTCACACTCAATCTCATTTGCTTGATACGTTCAACTCTTTTAGAACATAACGATTGAAGTGAAGTTTCTTATGCTTAATCAAACGCATTACTAAGTCTTAATTACTCGTCCATGAAGGTTGTTGGGTCCTCAATACACGTCGTTCTCATCACTTCAAGTTAAAACCTTGAATGTGAAATGGATAACTTTGGTTCTAACAGCAGGTCATGTAGCACTCAACCTAATTTGCTTGATACGTTCAACTATTTTGGAACAAATCAATTGAAGTGAAGTTTCTTATGCATCATCAAACGCATTACTAAGTTTTAATTACTCGTCCATGAAGGTTGTTGGGTCCTCAATACACGTCGCTCTCATCACTTCAAGTTAAAACCTTGAATGTGAAATGGATAACTTTGGATCTAACCACAAGTCACGTAGCACTCAACCTCATTTGCTTGATACGTTCAACTCTTTTGGAACAAATCGATTGAAGTGAACTTTCTTATGTTTCATCAAACGCATTACTAAGTCTTAATTACGCATCCATGAAGGTTGTTGGGTTCTCAATACACGTCGTTCTCATCACTTCAAGTTAAAACCTTGAATGTGAAATGGTTAACTTTGGTTCTAACCACAAGTCATGTAGCATTCAACCTTATTTGCTTGATACGTTCAACACTTTTGGAACAAATCGATTGAAGTGTAGTTTCTTATGCTTCAGCAAACGCATTACTAAGTCTTAATTACTCGTCATGAAGGTTGTTGGTCCTCATTACACGTCATTCTCATCACTTCAAGTTAAAACCTTGAATGTGAAATGGATAACTTAGGTTATATTCACAAGTCATGTAACACTCAATCTCATTTGCTTGACACGTTCAACTCTTTTGGAACATATCGATTGAAGTGAAGTTTCTTATGCTTAATCAAACGCATTACTAAGTCTTAATTACGCGTCCATGAAGGTTTATAGGTCCTCTATACACGTCGTTCTCATCACTTCATGTTAAAACTTTGAATATGAAATGGATAACCTAGGTTCTAACCACAAGTCATGTAAGCACTCAACCTCATTAGCTTGATACGTTCAACTCTTTTGGAAAAAATCGATTGAAGTTAAGTTTCTTATGCTTCATTAAACGCATTACTAAGTCGTAATTACGCGTCTATGAAGGTTGTTTGGTACTCAATACACGTCTTTCTCACCACATAAAGTTAAAACCTTGAATGTGAAAATGGATACTTAGGTTCTAACCACAATTCATGTAGCACTCAACCTCATTTGCTTGATACGTTCAACTCCTTTGGAACAAATCGATTGAAGTGAAGTTTCTTATGCTTAATCAAATGCATTACTAAGTCTTAATTACTTGTTTATGAAGGTTGTTGGGTCCTCAATACACGTCATTATCATCAGTTCAAGTTAAAACATTCAATGTGAAATGGATAACTTAGGTTCTAACCACAAGTCTTGTAACACTCAATCACATTTGCTTGATACGTTCAACCCTTTTGGAACAAATCGATTGAAGTGAAGTTTCTATGCTTCATCAAACGCATTACTAATTCTTAATTACGCGTTCAAGAAGGTTGATGGGTCCTCAATAGACGTCGTTCTCATCACTTCAAGTTAAAACCTTGAATGTGAAAAGGATAAATTTGGTTCTAACCACAAGTCATGTAGCACTCAACCTCATTTGCTTGATACGTTCTACTCTTTTGGAACAAATCGATTGAAGTGAAGTTTCTTATGCTTCATTAAACCCATTACTAAGTCGTAATTACGCGTCCATGAAGGTTGTTGGGTCCTCAATACACGTCGTTCTCACCACTTCAAGTTAAAACCTTGAATGTGAAATGGATAGCTTAGGTTCTAACCACAATTCATGTAGCACTCAACCTCATTTGCTTGATACGTTCAACTCCTTTGGAACAAATTGATTGAAGTGAGGTTTCTTATGCTTAATCAAATGCATTACTAAGTCATAATTACTCGTTTATGAAGATTGTTTGGTCCTCAATACCCGTCGTTCTAATCACTTCAAGTTAAAACCTTCAATGTGAAATGGATAACTTAGGTTCTATCCACAAGTCATGTAGCACTCAACCTCATTTACTTGATACGTTTAACTCTTTTGGAACAAATCGATTGAAGTGAAGTTTCTTATGCTTAATCAAACGCATTACTAAGTCTTAATTACTCGTCCATGAAGGTTGTTGGGTCCTCAATACACGTCGTTCTCATCACTTCAAGTTAAAACCTTGAATGTGAAATGGATAACTTTGGTTCTAACAGCAGGTCATGTAGCACTCAACCTCATTTGCTTGATACGTTCAACTCTTTTGGAACAAATCAATTGAAGTGAAGTTTCTTATGCATCATCAAACGCATTACTAAGTTTTAATTACTCGTCCATGAAGGTTGTTGGGTCCTCAATACACGTCGTTCTCATCACTTCAAGTTAAAACCTTGAATGTGAAATGGATAACTTTGGATCTAACCACAAGTCACGTAGCACTCAACCTCATTTGCTTGATACGTTCAACTCTTTTGGAACAAATCGATTGAAGTGAACTTTCTTATGCTTCATCAAACGCATTACTAAGTCTTAATTACGCATCCATGAAGGTTGTTGGGTCCTCAATACACGTCGTTCTCATCACTTCAAGTTAAAACCTTGAATGTGAAATGGTTAACTTTGGTTCTAACCACAAGTCATGTAGCACTAAACCTTATTTGCTTGATACGTTCAACACTTTTGGAACAAATCGATTGAAGTGTAGTTTCTTATGCTTCATCAAACGCATTACTAAGTCTTAATTACTCGTCCATGAAGGTTGTTGGTCCTCATTACACGTCATTCTCATCACTTCAAGTTAAAACCTTGAATGTGAAATGGATAACTTAGGTTATATTCACAAGTCATGTAACACTCAATCTCATTTGCTTGACACGTTCAACTCTTTTGGAACATATCGATTGAAGTGAAGTTTCTTATGCTTAATCAAACGCATTACTAAGTCTTAATTACGCGTCCATGAAGGTTTATAGGTCCTCTATACACGTCGTTCTCATCACTTCATGTTAAAACTTTGAATATGAAATGGATAACCTAGGTTCTAACCACAAGTCATGTAACACTCAACCTCATTAGCTTGATACGTTCAACTCTTTTGGAAAAAATCGATTGAAGTTAAGTTTCTTATGCTTCATTAAACGCATTACTAAGTCGTAATTACGCGTCTATGAAGGTTGTTTGGTACTCAATACACGTCTTTCTCACCACATAAAGTTAAAACCTTGAATGTGAAAATGGATAACTTAGGTTCTAACCACAATTCATGTAGCACTCAACCTCATTTGCTTGATACGTTCAACTCCTTTGGAACAAATCGATTGAAGTGAAGTTTCTTATGCTTAATCAAATGCATTACTAAGTCTTAATTACTTGTTTATGAAGGTTGTTGGGTCCTCAATACACGTCATTATCATCAGTTCAAGTTAAAACATTCAATGTGAAATGGATAACTTAGGTTCTAACCACAAGTCTTGTAACACTCAATCACATTTGCTTGATACGTTCAACCCTTTTGGAACAAATCGATTGAAGTGAAGTTTCTTATGCTTCATCAAACGCATTACTAATTCTTAATTACGCGTCCAAGAAGGTTGATGGGTCCTCAATAGACGTCGTTCTCATCACTTCAAGTTAAACCTTGAATGTGAAAGGATAAATTTGGTTCTAACCACAAGTCATGTAGCACTCAACCTCATTTGCTTGATACGTTCTACTCTTTTGGAACAAATCGATTGAAGTGAAGTTTCTTATGCTTCATTAAACCCATTACTAAGTCGTAATTACGCGTCCATGAAGGTTGTTGGGTCCTCAATACACGTCGTTCTCACCACTTCAAGTTAAAACCTTGAATGTGAAATGGATAGCTTAGGTTCTAACCACAATTCATGTAGCACTCAACCTCATTTGCTTGATACGTTCAACTCCTTTGGAACAAATTGATTGAAGTGAGGTTTCTTATGCTTAATCAAATGCATTACTAAGTCTTAATTACTCGTTTATGAAGATTGTTTGGTCCTCAATACACGTCGTTCTAATCACTTCAAGTTAAAACCTTCAATGTGAAATGGATAACTTAGGTTCTAACCACAAGTCATGTAGCACTCAACCTCATTTACTTGATACGTTCAACTCTTTTGGAACAAATCGATTGAAGTGAAGTTTCTTATGCTTCATCAAATGCATTACTAAATCTTAATTACGCGTCCATGAAGGTTGTTGGGTCCTCAATACACGTCGTTCTCATCATTTCAAGTTAAAACCTTGAATGTGAAATGGATAACTTTGGTTCTAACCACAAGTCATGTAGCACTTAAACTCATTTGCTTGATACGTTCAACTCTTTTGGAACATATCGATTGAAGTGAAGTTTCTTATGCTTAATCAAACGCATTACTAAGTCTTAATTACTCGTCCATGAAGGTTGTTGGGTCTTCAATACACGTCGTTCTCATCACTTCAAGTTAAAACCATGAATGTGAAATAGATAACTTTGGTTCTAACCACAAGTCATGTAGCACTCAACCTCATTTGCTTGATACGTTCAACTCTTTTGGAACAAATCGATTGAAGTGAAGTTTCTTATGCTTCATCAAACGCATTACTAAGTCTTAATTACGCGTCCATGAAGATTGTTGGTCCTTAATACACGTCGTTCTCATCACTTCAAGTTAAAACCTTGAATGTGAAATGGATAACTTTTGTTCTAACACCAAGTCATGTAGCACTCAACCTCATTTGCTTGGTATGTTTAACCCTTTTGGAACAAATATATTGAAGTTAAGTTTCTTATACTTAATCAAACGCATTACTAAGTCTTAATTACTCGTCCATGAAGGTTGTTGGGTCTTCAATACACGTCGTTCTCATCACTACAAGTTAAAACCTTGAATGTGAAATGGATAACATTGGTTCTAACCACAAGTCATGTAGCACTCAACCTCATTTGCTTGATACGTTCAACTCTTTTGGAACAAATCGATTGAAGTGAAGTTTCTTATACTTCATTAAACGCATTACTAAGTCTTAATTACTCGTCCATGAAGGTTGTTGGGTTTTCAATACACGTCGTTCTCATCACTTCATGGTGAGAATCTCAAGACGGATACATTACAAGTGGCTGGACCAATAAGGAGAGCAAAGGCAAAACAGATCAAGGAGCAAATGAGCAATTTGGTCCGTCAAATCTTACCTCAATAAGGAAATTGCATTCAGAACCAAGAACCAGAGATACCAGAGATTGTTCTCGTAATCCAAGCTATTTTGGGATGATATTTATGTCATTGTCGTTTTATTTATTTAGTTAATTCGATTGTCGTTTTTAGGGTTTAAAAAGTACTTGTCGTATGTCGAGTCATAAGTTGTCATTATTTTTAATAAAGAGTTACAAGGACAGGATAGTAATTTTGTCCTTGAAACCGTAGCATGAAGGGGTGTTTCATGCCTATATATTTATTCTTAGATGAATAAAAAGGGATTCAGGTTTTATCTAATTGTGGGAGAATTTCTCTTAATTTCTTAAGGAAACTACGAACTTATCAAGGTTCTCCTTGTGGCGTTCAAAATCTGACTTATCAAACGAACAGGCATATTCGTTTGTGGCGTCCTCCTCATTCCAAGGTTCGGATCTGTATAGATTTCGGGTCAAGGATTTCCTCTTCAAACTTGTAGATTCTGGGTTAGCGACGACGCCAATATTTTGATCGTGGGTCTCTGTCACATCGTTGGCGCGGTTCGCATCATGAAATGGATAACTTTGGTTCTAGCCACAAGTCATGTAGCACTCAACCTCATTTGCTTGATACGTTCAACTCTTTCGGAACAAATCGATTGAAGTGAAGTTTCTTATGCTTCATCAAACGCATTACTAAGTCTTAATTATGCGTCAATTAAGGTTGTTGGGTCCTCAATACACGTCGTTATCATCACTTGAAGTTAAAACCTTGAATGTGAAATGGATAACTTTGTTTCTAACCACAAGTCATGTAGCACTCAACCTCATTTGCTTGAAACGTTCAACTCTTTTGGAACAAATCGGTTGAAGTGAAGTTACTTATGCTTCATCAAACGTTTAACTAAGTCTTAATTATGTGTCCATGAAGGTTGTTGGGTCCTCAATACACGTCGTTCTCATCATTTCAAGTTAAAACCTTGAATGTGAAATGGATAACTTTGGTTCTAACCACAAGTCATGTAGCACTCAACCTTATTTGCTTGATACGTTCAATCCTTTTGGAACAAATCGATTGAAGTGAAGTTTCTTATGCTTAATCAAACGCATTACTAAGTCATAATTACTCGTCCATGAAGGTTGTTGGGTCCTCAATACTCATCGTTCTCATCACTTCAAGTTAAAACCTTGAATATGAAATGGATAACTTAGGTTCTAATCACAAGTCATGTCACACTCAATCTCATTTGCTTGATACGTTCAACTCTTTTGGAACATAACGATTGAAGTGAAGTTTCTCATGCTTAATCAAATGCATTACTAAGTCTTAATTACTCATGGACAAGTAATTAAGACTTAGTAATGCGTTTGATGAAGCATAAGAAACTTTAATTCAATCAATTTGTTCCAAAAGAGTTGAACGTATCAAGCAAAAGAGGTTGAGTGCTACATGACTTGTGGTTTGAACCTAAGTTATCTATTTCACATTCAAGGTTTTAACTTGAAGTGATGAGAACGACGAGTATTGAGGACCCAATAACCTTCATGGACGAGTAATTATGACTTAGTAATGCGTTTGATTAAGCATAAGAAACTTCACTTCAATCGATTTGTTCCAAAAGGGTTGAACGTATCAAGCAAATGAGGTTAAGTGCTACATGACTTGTGGTTAGAACCAAAGTTATCCATTTCACATTAAAGGTTTTAACTTGAAGTGATGAGAACGACGTGTATTGAGGACCCAACAACCTTCATGGACGAGTAATTTAGACTTAGTAATGCGTTTGATGAAGCATAAGAAACTTTACTTCAATCGATTTGTTCCAAAAGAATTGAACGTATCAAGCAAATGAGGTTGAGTGCTACATGACTTATGGTTGGAACCTAAGTTATCCATTTCACATTCAAGGTTTTAACTTGAAGTGATGAGAACGACGTGTATTGAGGACCCAGCAACCTTCATGGACGAGTAATTAAGAGTTAGTAATACGTTTGATTAATCATATGAAACTTCACTTCAATCGATTTGTTCCAAAAGAGTTGAATGTATCAAGTAAATGAGGTTGAGTGTTACATGACACGTGGTTAGAACCTAAGTTTTCCATTTCACATTGAAGGTTTTAACTTGAAGTGATGACAACAACGTGTATTGAGGACCCAACAACCTTCATGGATGAGTAATTAAGACTTAATAATGTGTTTGATTAAGCATATGAAACTTCACTTGAATCGATTTGTTCCAAAAGAGTTGAACGTATCAAGCAAATGAGGTTGAGTGCTACATGACTTGTGGTTATAACCTAAGTTATCTATTTCACATTCCAGGTTTCAACTTGAGGTGATGAAAACGATGTGTATTGAGGACCTAACAACTTTCATTGACGAGTAATTAAGACTTAGTAATGCGTTTGATGAAGCATGAGAAACTTCACTTCAATCGATTTATTCGAAAAGAGTTGAACGTATCAAGCAAATGGGGTTGAGTGTTATATAACTTTTGGTTAGAACCAAAGTTATCCATTTCACATTATATGTTTTAACTTGAAGTGATGAGAACGATGTGTATTGAGGACCCAACAACCTTCATGGACGATTAATTAAGACTTTGTAATGCGTTTGATGAAGCATAAGAAACTTCACTTAAATTGATTTGATCTGAAATAGTTGAACGTATGAAGCAAATTAGGTTAAGTGTTACATGACTTGTGGTTAGAACCTAAATTATCCATTTCACATTCGAGGTTATAACTTGAAGTGATGGGAACGACATGTATTGAGGACCCAACAACCTTCATGGACGAGTAATTAAGACTTAGTAATGCTTTTGATGAAGCATAAGAAACTTTACTTCAATCGATTTGTTCCAAAAGAGTTGAACGTATCAAGCAAATGAGGTTGAGTGCTACATGATTTGTAGTTTGAACCTAAGTTATCTATTTCACATTCAAAATTTTAACTTGAAATAATGAGATCGACGTGTATTGAGGACCCAATAACCTTCATGGACGAGTAATTAAGACTTAGTAATGTGTTTGATGAAGCATAAGATACTTTACTTCAATCGATTTGTTCCAAAAGAGTTGAACGTATCAAGCAAATGAGGTTGAATGCTACATGACTTGTGGTTAGAACCTAAGTTATCCATTTCACATTCAAGGTTTTAACTTGAAGTGATGAGAACGACTAATGAAGACCCAGATACCTTCATGGACGAGTAATTAAGACTTAGTAATGCGTTTGATTAAGCATAAGAGACTTTACTTCAATCGATTTGTTCGAAAAGAGTTGAACGTATCAAGCAAATGAGGTTAAGTGCTACATGACTTGTGGTTAGAACCTAAGTTATCTATTTCACATTCCAGGTTTTAACTTGAAGTGATGAGAACGACGTGTATTGAGGATCCAACAACCTTCATGGACTAGTTATTAAGACTTAGTAATGAGTTTGATGAAGCATGAGAAACTTCACTTCAATCGATTTGTTCGAAAAGAGTTGAACGTATCAAGCAAATGAGGTTGAGTATTATATGACTTGTGGTTAGAACCTAAGTTATCCATTTCCCATTATAGGTTTTAACTTGAAGTGATGAGAACAATGTGTATTGAGGACCCAGCAACATTCATGGACGAGTAATTAAAACTTTGTAATGCGTTTGATTAAGTATAAGAAACTTCACTTCAATTGATTTGTTCCAAAAGAGTTGAACGTATCAAGCAAATTAGGTTGAGTGTTACATGACTTGTGGTTAGAACCTAAGTTATTTATTTCACATTCCAGGTTTTAAATTGAAGTGATAAGAACGACGTGTATTGCGGACCCAACAACCTTCATGTTCGAGTAATTAAGACTTAGTAATGCGTTTGATGAAGCATAAGAAACTTCACTTCAATCGATTTGTTCCAAAAGAGTTGAACGTATCAAGCAAATGAGGTTGAGTGCTACATGACTTGTGGTTTGAACCTAAGTTATATATTTCACATTCAAGGTTTTAACTTGAAGTGATGAGAACGACGTGTATTGAGGACCTAACAACCTTCATGGACGAGTAATTTAGACTTATTAATGCGTTTGATTAAGCATAAGAGACTTTACTTCAATCGATTTGTTCCAAAAGAGTTGAACGTATCAAGCAAATGAGGTTTAGTGCTACATGACTTATGGTTCGAACCTAAGTTATCCATTTCACATTCAAGGTTTTAACTTGAAGTGATGAGAACGACGTGTATTGAGGACCCAGCAACCTTCATGGATGAGTAATTAAGACTTAGTAATGCGTTTGATTAATCATATGAAACTTCACTTCAATCAATTTGTTCCAAAAGAGTTGAATGTATCAAGCAAATGAGGTTGAGTGTTACATGACATGTGGTTAGAACCTAAGTTATCCATTTCACATTCAAGGTTTTAACTTGAAGTGATGACAACAACGTGTATTGAGAACCCAACAACCTTAATGGATGAGTAATTAAGAATTAATAATGTGTTTGATTAAGCATATGAAACTTCACTTGAATCGATTTGTTCCAAAAGAGTTGAACGTATCAGGCAAATGAGGTTGAGTGCTACATGACTTGTGGTTAGAACCTAAGTTATCTATTTCACATTCCAGGTTTTAACTTGATGTAATGAGAACGACGTTTATTGATGACCCAACAACCTTCATAGACGTGTAATTAAGACTTAGTAATGCGTTTGATGAAGCATGAGAAACTTCACTTCAATCGATTTGTTCGAAAAGAGTTGAACATATCAAACAAATGAGGTTGAGTGTTATATAACTTGTGGTTAGAACCTAAGTTATCCATTTCACATTATATGTTTTAAATTGATGTGATGAGAACGACGTGTATTGAGGACCCAAAAACCTTCATGGACGAGTAATTAAGACTTGGTAATGCGTTTGATGAAGCATAAGAAACATCACTTCAATTGATTTGTTCCAAAAGAGTTGAACGTATCAAGCAAATTTGGTTGAGTGTTACATGACTTGTGGTCAGAACCTAAATTATCCATTTCACATTCGAGGTTATAACTTGAAGTGATGGGAACGACGTCTATTGAGGACCCAACAACATTCATGGACGAGTAATTAAGACTTAGTAATGCGTTTGATGAAGCATAAGAAACTTTACTTCAATCGATTTGTTCCAAAAGAGTTGAACGTATCAAGCAAATGAGGTTGAGTGCTACATGATTTGTAGATTGAACCTAAGTTATCTATTTCACATTCAAAATTTTAACTTGAAGTAATGAGATCGACGTGTATGGAGGACCCAACAACCTTCATGGACGAGTAATTAAGACTTAGTAATGCGTTTGTTGAAGCGTAAGACAGTTTACTTCGATGCGCTTGAGCAAGGGTTCCTTATACAGTTGGACAGGCATCAAGGGAAATTATATTTTGCTAACTTCAGTATAGTGAGGCTTTCTCATCTATTAAGTATAGCTGCCATACCCATCGTGATTCAAACTCTGGTAAAAACCAGAGAACGACTTTTTGATTATCTTTTGTCTTTTGATATATCTCTTCTATAGACTCTTTGATAATAGAATATAGAATAGACAGTGTACACCAACCCAATCTCGATGATGGAAAGATCAAACTTGGACGACTCTCAAGGGGAACAACTACTCAATCAGACTGAGATTCTATATTGACTCTAAAGGGTAATAATAACTTAAATATCTTATTACTCTAAAGGGTAAGAGAATATGAGAGGTACTTTTGGGGTTATTATAGGATTATGGAACAACTACCAACTTGTAACGCCCCGAGTCATCTGAACCTGGTTTGCTACCCATAACACTGAACCGAACCATGACGACTTGATGCTAAATTTAAAAAAAAAAAATTTCGCTCGACAGTCAAAATTTGACTTTTTCTAAAAATTTAAAATATTTAAAACTTGCAGCGGAAATAATTCTAAACAGCAATGTAGTAAAACAAAACTATAAATCATGGTTTGAAATGTTAAGAGGCAATCGGTAGTTTGGAATTAAAGTTTAAAACTGTGGAATACTAGGAGAAATCGCGGAAATCCAACGTATCTGCCGATGAGCAAAGCCAACGGAAGGAGCAAAAATGAAAACAAAAAGGCTTCTACCGACGACGTGCACAAACAACGCATTACCATCTGCCGATGACGTCAACGCAACACCATCTGCCGATGAAGTCAACATAACTTCATCTGCCGATGAAGTCAACATAACTTCATACACAACTTCATCTGCCGATGAAGTCAACACAAATTCATCTGCCGGCAGATTTCCATCTTCCGATAGACAAACGCGCGACATCTACCGATGACGTCAGCCGGATGATTCCTTCATCCAACATCTGCCGATCGCTAGACGACAAAAACCTACACAACATCTTCCGATAGACAACTTAACCATGACTCAACATCTACCGATAGACATCATCTACAGATAGAGAACAAAACAACATTTCATCAACTCCTCGTTATAAAACACTACTCCAACTACAGAAAAGGATTTACTTACTCTACTGAAATCATTCAAAAACGATTCAACCATTGCATTACTCAAAATTCAGCAAGTACTAACATCTAGACCCAACAAGATACGGTTATCAGGAAGGAAAACTCAAAACATGTTCAAAACTTTGAAATCAATTCTGTCATGAAAACTCAACATACTCAGACTGAATCTTTAACTACTAGTCCTCCACACTGACAGACATCAGTTAAACCACCCCATCAGCTGCCAGAACATTGAATAGGTGCACTCCTCCAACCCGACTAGTCCTCAGTGAACTCAGTAAACACACCTGCTGTCACTTCTTCACCTACATCACAAAACTCATCTATTAGCCTAATGCTAAGTAAGTAATGCAAAATGAAATGAATTACTGAAACATAAACTCCTAATCATGCAGTTTCTACTTTCTCATCTCAGTTGCTCATTCATCGTTTCTGATTCAGATCCCCCTGTGAAATTGGGAGTTGGATCAACTCTCCCAAAGTATATATCCACTGACTCATTAAGGGACGGATTATTTCCCTTAACAGTAAATCTGATTCACATGTTCAGATCCCCCTGTGAAATTGGAAGTTGGATCAGCTCTTCCAAAGTATATTTATATCCACTGTCTCATTAAGGGGCAGATTAATTCCCTTAACAGTAAGTCTGATTCACTTTGCTGTTTCATCACATTCAATCCTCTCCATACCAATATGTATTCAAATTCATTTTCGTATACATTTTGAAAACATGATGCATGGCATACAAACACATCCAAGTAAATACAAACCTAACGTTTTGTGATGTAGGCCCGAAGGCACAAGCAAACATTACTTACCTGATCTCCTGGAAATCACTCGTTTTCAACTACTCTGGAAGCCTTGCCCACCTAGTTGAGGAATGAGGATCGGTAAGGAGAATCGCCTGGAGTTCTGCTGAGCTTGAGCTGAATACCGAGAAAGGAGAAATGAGGGAATAGTGGCGGCTAAACCTCATTAAACCCTTCCTTAAATACATTTTCCACTTTTCAAAATGCTAATTACTCTTTTGCCCTTGCATAGTTATTTATTAACCTAATCATCATTTTCTCCCAAATCCTCATATTATAAATGGTTAGTTAAATTCGGTTCAATAGAACCGGGTGCTACAATCTACCATCCTTAAAAGAATTTTGTCCTCAAAATTCAGTACCTGAATAATTCCGGATGTTGGTCCATCATGTCTTGCTGGCGCTCCCAAGTTGTTTCCTCTATGTTCTGGTTGTGCCAAAGGACTTTCACTAATGGAACCTCTTTGTTGCGCAATACCTTCACCGCATAGTCCAAGATCCTTACAGGTTTCTCTTCATATGCCAGAGTGGGGAGAACTTCAATACTCTGCTGTTCCACAACCTGTGATGGATCTCTAACACACTTCTTTAGCATAGACACATGGAACACACTGTGTATTCCATCCATAGAAGCCGGCAGCTGTAACTGGTAGGCTGCTCTCCCAACTCTCTCCAAAATGGTGAATGGTCCAATAAATCTGGGGTTTAACTTTCCTCTCTTTCCAAACCTCACAACTCCCTTAAAAGGTGACACTTTAAGAAAAACTTCATTACCAACATCAAATTCCAGTTCCCTTCGTCTTTTGTCTGCATAGCTTTTCTGTCGGCTTTGAGCTGTCAGGATTCTTTGACGGATAAGAGCAATCTTCTCTACTGTCTGTTGCACAATTTCAGGACCAATCAGTTGTGCTTCCCCAACTTCATCCCAATACAATGGTGATCTACACTTCCGTCCATACAATGCCTCGTATGGTGCCATACCTATGGTTGCCTGAAAACTGTTGTTGTAAGAGAATTCTACTAAGGATAGGTATTTGCTCCAAGAACCTTGAAAATCCAAAACACATGCCCGGAGCATATCCTCTAATGTTTGAATGGTTCTTTCCGATTGTCCATCAGTTTGAGGGTGGAAAGCTGTGCTAAAGTTTAGTTGCGTTCCCATAGCCTTGTGCAGACTTTTCCAAAACTTAGATGTAAATCTGGAGTCTCGGTCTGAAACTATAGTGCTTGGAACTCCATGCAGTCTAACTACTTCGTTCACATACAACTCTGCCAGTTGATCCATCGAGTATGTTATCTTTATCGGCAGAAAGTGAGCAGATTTGGTTAAACGATCGACTATTACCCAGATTGCATCATGTCCCTTTGCTGTTCTAGGTAATCCTATAACAAAATCCATAGCTATTTGTTCCCATTTCCATTCGGGAACTGGTAAGGGTTGCAACATTCCTGAGGGTCTCTGATGCTTGGCTTTAATCTGTTGACAACACAAACATGATCCTACATATTCTGCCACACTTCGTTTCATACCAGGCCACCGGTAGTGATGTTTAAGGTCTCTGTACATCTTTGTACTCCCCGGGTGGACAGAAAACCTGGAAGAGTGTGCTTCAGAAAGAATCTCGTCACGAAGCTTCTTAATGGCAGGAACAAACCATCTATTTCTATACCTAAGGATCCCATCGGTAGAATAGTTAAAATCTGACTTGTCCATAGAATCCATGCTTGACTTGTACTTGTTACACTCATCATCGTTCGCCTGAGCTTCCTTTATTTTCTCAAGAATAGTAGGCCTTAAAGTTATGGTTGAAAGTATAGCTGATACATTGGCGCCTTATGAAGCACTTTATGGAAGAAAATGTAGATCCCCAGTACATTGGGATGAGGTTGGTGAAGGCATTCTTGTGGGACCTGATATTTTGAGACAAACTGCCGAGATTGTTACTTTAATTAGAAAGAGGATTCTTGCAGCCCAAAGTAGACAGAAAAGCTACGCAGATCGAAGAAGGAGAAAATTAGAATTTACTGAAGGTGATAAAGTATTTTTGAAAGTTTCTCCAATGAGAGGTGTGATGCGGTTTGGAAAGAAAGGCAAATTAAGCCCAAGATACATTGGCCCATTTACAATTTCAGCAAGAATCGGAGAAGTTGCTTATGAGCTGAATCTACCAGAGTCACTCAAGCAGGTTCACAACGTGTTTCATGTCTCGATGCTGAAGAAATACGTCACAGATCCCTCACATATTTTGCCAGTGCGACCCGAAGAAATTGTGCTCAACCCTAACTTATCCTACGAAGAGAGACCGATTCAAATTCTAGAATCAGAAGAAAGAAACTTGCGGAATAAGAAGGTCTCGCTTGTAAAAGTTCTATGGAAGAATCGAAACATTGAGGAAGCAACTTGGGAAAAAGAGGAGGACATGAGGAATGCCTACCCAGAACTTTTCAGGTAATCATTTAAATTTCGAGGACGAAATTTCTGTTAAGGGGGGAAGATTGTAACATTCCAAAAATTACCCCAAATTAAGGAAATCAATTTATTTCCTAATTCCACCTAAGGAAAACGAATCAAACCCTAAATTGCAATTTCCCCAATTTTAGTCCAACCAAACCCTAAATTTCAGAAGTTATTTTGAGATTCTTAAAACAAAGTCAAAATTTGATTTCCAAAACAAACACCGTGACCTTCGATATATCACAACCTAAAGGATATGGAAATTCATTCCTAAACCGTCGGCGAATTTGATCAAATTAGGGTCAGATTCGTATCAAATTTTTAGGAAGGTTTTGGGAAAGAAATTATTCCCGTAATCAGAGAAGTTGGTGTGGAAAAGGAAAATCACACCTACATATCAAAACCCCTTCCTCCCGATTTCTGGAAAACACAGAGAAATCGAGAGAAAGCACTCACCTCGTTGGAAATTGCCTCGCCCTAGCTCCGACCACCGTGAGTTGACAGACCCGGTCGGAATCCTCTGAGGAAGAAGATTCACAGCTTCAACTCCGATCAACCCCCATCGACGAGCTTTCTCTCTCGGCCGAATCCCTCTTTCGCGCAGTCGGACTCTTCTCGGCCTTCGTTGAGCAGCGTAGGTTTTCCCCTCTCCCTCGATCTTCAGTTCTCTCTCGTTCTCGCTCTCGGTTTCTCACTCTCCCTCGCTCGCTCTCTCTCTTTGTTCTCACCCTCTCTCTCTCGCAGAAGCTAGCACGAAGAAGAAGGTGGTTTGTTCAGAATTTTTATTTTGAACAGAACCGAACCAAACAACAGTGAACCGAACCGGGCAACAGTGAACCGAAGCAATTTTGACAACTGAACCAGACCACCAACCTATTTCTAAGATTTAAACTAAACCAGTGGCCGAACCAGCCCAATTGTTCAGAAGCGACCCAAACCCAAAATAAAAATCCAACGTTTGGATTTTATTGGTAAGGAATTTCTACCCTAATTATTTTAAAAGGGATTATTTTGGAATAAAATTTAAACATCTCTAATTTTTAGGGAAAGAGGATTTATTGAACGCTCGGGGAAAATAATTAAAAATCATATTCCCTAATTGCTCAGAATCCAGGTAAGTGAAAATATCACGTTTTTCAATGTTTTGGCTTTGGCCCTACATCACAAAATCTATATTTTTATTTACAGCTTTATTTTATGTTTCTGATATTTGAGCTTTAGATATTGACATAGAATTGTTAAAAGATAAAATTTGATAGGACATTTGCATGTGTATGAAAACGATGGAATTGACGGAAAGTACGTGATATTTGGCCGACGGTTGGAACAAGTTCTAACTAGAGGTGATGATTGGAACAAGTTCCAATTAGATGTGATATTTGACCGACGGTTGGAACAAGTTCTAACTAGAGGTGATTGGAACAAGTTTCAACTATATGTGATATTTGGCCGACGGTTGGAACAAGTTCTAACTAGAGGTGATGTTTGACCGAGGGTTGGAACAAGTTCTAACCAGTATGTAACTGATAAGACAGGATTCGAGAAAAAGTAAAAGTTGACACTTACACATATTTTCGCTTACTGAGTTTTTCTCATAGTATTTAATTTTGTGATGTAGGTGAGTTTTTATCTGAGGAAGAACTAGCTGTGCTCGAGAATCCTCCAGATGCAGGCGAGCATACAGAGGAGGATGTTGTCGTCAGTTTTGAATAAAACTTTAAGTTATGCTTTTATATCTATTTAAAAAGATATTTTATAATTTGTTGCATTTCATTTTAAGTTAGAATAATTTATTATATCAACTGCTGGATTTTTATTAAGTACGTTATTGTTTTTAAAAGATTTTATGAATGAAGTTTTATTTAATATTTGTTTAGCATTTAATGTTCTAAATATTTATTGATATTAATTTCAAGGTTTCCGCTTATTAAATAATTTTTATATTTTCAATGATTTTGAATTAAGAAAATTAAGATTTTATAACGATCCAATTTAACCTAATTTGCAAATAATTTTGGGGAAAAATTTTTAGGGTTTTCAAATTGGGGAAAAATTCAAATTAAATTTTGGGGTCGTTACAGATTTGTTCCAAAAGAGTTGAACGTATCAAGCAAATGAGGTTGAGTGCTACATGACTTGTGGTTAGAACCTAAGTTATCCATTTCACATTCAAGGTTTTAACTTGAAGTGATGAGAACGACGTGTATTGAAGACCCAGATACCTTCATGGACGAGTAATTAAGACTTAGTAATGCGTTTGATTAAGCATAAGAGTCTTTACTTCAATCGATTTGTTCGAAAAGAGTTGAACGTATCAAGCAAATGAGGTTAAGTGCTACATGACTTGTGGTTAGAACCTAAGTTATCTATTTCATATTCCAGGTTTTAACTTGAAGTGATGAGAACGATGTGTATTGAGGACCCAACAACTTTCATGGACTAGCAATTAAGACTTAGTAATGAGTTTGATGAAGCATAAGAAACTTCACTTCAATAGATTTGTTAGAAAATAATTGAACGTATCAAGCAAATGAGGTTAAGTGTTATATGACTTGTGGTTAGAACCTAAGTTATCCATTTCCCATTATAGGTTTTAACTTGAAGTGATGAGAACGACGTGTATTGAGGACCAAACAACCTTTATGGACGAGTAATGAAGACTTAGTAATGCGTTTGATTAAGCATAAGAAACTTCGCTTTAATTGATTTGTTCCAAAAGAGTTGAACGTATCAAGCAAATTAGGTTGAGTGTTACATGACTTGTGGTTAGAACCTAAGTTATCCATTTCACATTCGAGGTTTTAACTTGAAGTGATGAGAACGATGTGTATTGAGGACCCAACAACCTTCATGGACGAGTAATTAAGACTTAGTAATGCGTATGATTAAGCATAAGAAACTTCACTTCAAACGATTTGTTCCAAAAGAGTTGAACGTATCAAGCAAATGAGGTTGAGTGTTACATGACTTGTGGTTAGAACCTAAGTTATCCATTTCACATTGAACGTTTTAACTTGAAGTGATGACAACGACGTGTGTTGAGGACCCAACAACCTTCATGGACGAGTAATTAAGACTTAATAATGAGTTTGATTAAGCATATGAAACTTCACTTGAATCGATTTGTTCCAAAAGAGTTGAACGTATCAGGCAAATGAGGTTGAGTGCTACATGACTTGTGGTTAGAACCTAAGTTATCTATTTCACATTCCAGGTTTTAACTTGAAGTGATGAGAACGACATGTATTGAGGACCCAAAAACCTCCAAGGACGAGTAATTAAGACTTAGTAATGCGTTTGATGAAGCAAGAGAAACTTCACTTCAATCGATTTGTTCGAAAAGAGTTGAATGCATCAAGTAAATGAGGTTGAGTGTTATATGACTTGTGGTTAGAACCTAATTTATCCAATTCACACTAGAGGTTTTAACTTGAAGTGATGAGAACGATGTGTATTGAGGACCCAACAACCTTCATGGACGAGTAATTAAGACTTTGTAATGCTTTTGATTAAGTATAAGAAACTTCACTTAAATTTATTTGTTCCAAAAGAGTTGAACGTATCAAGCAAATTAGGTTGAGTGTCACATGACTTGTGGTTAGAACCTAAGTTATCCATTTCATATTCGAGGTTTTAACTTGAAGTGATGAGAACGACGTGTATTGATGTAACGACCCTAGAACCGTACCCATTTTACCCGTATAAATTTTTCATTTTCTTTTATACTAGCGTTGATGCGGAAAACAATTTAAAATCAATTGCGTAAAACATTTAAAACATTTAAAACATTTATGAAAACTATTACTTAAAACTATAATTAAATCAATTTACAATTAAAATAAAAGAAGGCAGAGTTGACATTTGCGCTGCCCAGGGGGAGAAGCGACTGATCGCTGGCAGCGATCAGTCACCAGCAATCGATGGCTGGGCAGCATTCGCTGCCCAGCGCTCGATCGCTGCAGCGCCCGAGTGCCGAACAGCGCTCGGTCGCTGGCAGCGATCGCTGCCCAGCGACCGATCGCTGGCAGCGCTTGCTGCACAGCGATCGGTCGCTGCACGCTCTGGACTTTTCCAGAGCGCAGCGACCTACACAGAAACCTCCAATTTACTCTCTGGAATACGATTCCAGAGAGCTTTCTCCTTCAATTCTCAATCCCCTGCACACATACACATTTGTACATTTTTCTTACAATTCAAGCAAAACATCGTTTCTTTCTCATTCTTTCCCTCTCGATCAACTACCTAAACGTACGCAATACTTTCATAAAAATAAATCACGTGGATCCATTTAAAACCAAACAACTTCCCCTATTTTCAGTCACCAAACAGTTTATGAAATACATTTCAAAAACATCCAACATAATCCTATCAACTATCAAATTCCAAACATCCTATTATGTTCTATCTGTAAAATTCATATGGTCCCCAAAACATATACCTACATCCCCACGGGTCAAAAGCGCACCGACTGCCCAGCGCACTCCCACGGGCCATCTTTCTTCAACCGCTCATGCCTCGGGTGGAGGGATCTCATCCTCACCTGTGTAGAGGTCACCTACACCATAAACATAAGTCGTGAGCTTAAGGCTCAGTAAGTCTACGTGAATGCAATGCATGCTATGCGTGCCGTTCGTAAAAACATGCTTCCTACCTTTTCGCTATTCATTTCATTTCATTACATTACAGATACGTCACCGTGGCCTCACTCTCGCTAGATAGGAGCGGCACATCCCGCGATTGGATAGCCCCTCGTATCTAACCGCGGGGAAAACATGCTCCCCAAGCAGCCATGTCTGAACCACCGCCACCTCCTTGACCAGATTACATTCATTCATATCATTTCTTTAACCTTTTCCTTTTCATGAAAACATGCGTAGAAATTCCTTTTTCGTGCTTTTCAGAAACATGATGCGTGAACATGAGCAATACTATAAACATAATTAAACATGAACATATAAACCATCATACGTACCATCAAGACACTCAAGCATAACCTACAAAAGAACTAACCCTTACTACCCGACCAAAGCATTTAAACAAACAATTCTCCAATTTCCTCGAGCAACAAAATATCGTATGGTGTAGGCCAATCGGCCAAACAAGTCGCGGAGACTTACCTGACGTCTGTTGAAATGCTAGCTCCGTCCATGAGCGTCGTTTACCTACGACAATTCACAACGATTTTCATTAAAATGCGTTTGAACCGTGAACGTCCAAATTAATAAAGTCCTTAACTAAAGGAGTTTTCCTAAAATTCCAACTTAACTAATCGATGCGTTTTATCGAATTATTTACGCTCGATAATTCCAAATTACCATTAATAGATTTCTCCAAAATCTCGAAAATTAGTCAAACTCCAACATTCGTCCTAAATCGATTAATTTCGTTCAACAACGTTTAATACGTTCAATACGTCCTTAAACTATAACAACCTATCGATTTCGAACCCTAAATCTCGATTTTTAACGAAACCTAAACGAAACCCTAATTATTCAAACTCCGTAGAAATCGAAATAAACACTCTAAGATCGTAGGTTCATACCTAGGGTAGCGAGAGGAGGAGAAATCACGAAGAAAGTGAAACGAACGGAGGCCGGAACGGAGGTCGGCGCCGAAGATCGTCGGCTGCCAGAGAGCTTTGCTCTCTGGAACTTGGCGCGGGCAGAGGAGAAAAGAAGAGAAGTGAGGAGAGAAGAGAATTAGGTTAGTTTATAATATTGGTTTGGAGAATTACTAAAACGCCCTTCTTTGATTTTTATATTGATTTCGTCCTTCGGTTCGTTAATCGCCCAACTGTTCGGTCTCTCCGATTTTCCTTACTTCACCAATAGGTTCAACTTCTTATTTGAGATTTAACAAAATTGTCTGTTAGCAAATCGGACCACATTTACTATTTTTACTAAAACGTCATTTACGTTACGATTGAGGTAATTACTCGGAATATAGCATTATTACTCCGAAAATTCTCATAATTTCCTTAAAATTCCTATTAATAATTAGGATCCCAACGAAACCCTCTGTTCGTAAAACGGGCTCGATTTGACATATTTATAAAAATGCCATTTATATTAAAATATTAATATCCCGAAAAGCCGGGTATTACAATTGAGGACCCAACAACCTTCATGGACGAGTAATTAAGACTTAGTAATGCGTTTGAAGAAGCATAAGAAACTTCACTTCAATCGATTTGTTCCAAAAGAGTTGAACGTATCAAGCAAATGAGGTTGAGTGCTACATGACTTGCGGTTTGAACCTAAGTTATCTATTTCACATTCAAGGTTTAAACTTGAAGTGATGAGAACGACGTGTATTGAGGACCCAACAACCTTCATGGAAGAGGAATTAAGACTTAGTAATGCGTTTGATGAAGCATAAGAAACTTTACTTCAATCGATTTGTTCCAAAATAGTTGAATGTATCAAGCAAATGAGGTTGAGTTCTACATGACTTGTGGTTAGAACCTAAGTTATCCATTTCACATTATAGGTTTTAACTTCAAGTGATAAGAACGACGTGTATTGAGTACCCAACAACCTTCATGGACGCGTAATTAAGACTTAGTAAAGCGTTTGATGATGCATAAGAAACGTCACTTTAATCGATTTGTTCCAAAAAAGATGAATGTATCAATCAAAGGAGGTTGAGTGCAACATGACTTGTGGTTAGAACCTAAGTTATCCATTTCACATTCAAGGTTTTAACTTGAAGGGATGAGAACGACGTGTATTGAAGACCCAGATACCTTCATGGACGAGTAATTAAGGCTTAGTAATGCGTTTGATTAAGCATAAGAAACTTTACTTCCATCGATTTGTTCTAAAAGAGTTAAACGTATCAAGCAAATAAGGTTGAGTGCTACATGACTTGTGGTTACAACCTAAGTTATCTATTTCACATTCCAGGTTTTCACTTGAAGTGATGAGAACGACGTGTATTGAGGACCCAACAACCTTCATGGACGAGTAATTAAGACTTAGTAATGCATTTGATGAAGTATGAGAAACTTCACTTCAATCGATATGTTCGAAAAGAGTTGAACGTATCAAGCAAATGAGGTTGAGTGTTATATGACTTGTGGTTAGAACCTAAGTTATCCATTTCCCATTATAGGTTTTAACTTGAAGTGATGAGAACGACGTGTATTGAGGACCCAACAACCTTCATGGACGAGTAATTAAAACTTAGTAATGCGTTTGGTTAAGCATAAGAAACTTCACTTCAATCGATTTGTTCCAAAAGAGTTGAACGTATCAAGCAAATGAGGTTGAGTGCTACATGACTTGTGGTTTGAACCTAAGTTATATATTTCACATTCAAGGTTTTAACTTGAAGTGATGAGAACGACGTGTATTGAGGACCCAACAACCTTCATGGACGAGTAATTTAGACTAGTAATGCGTTTGATGAAGCATAAGAAACTTTACTTCAATCGATTTGTTCCAAAAGAATTAAACGTATCAAGCAAATGAGGTTGAGTGCTACATGACTTATGGTTAGAACCTAAGTTATCCATTTCACATTCAAGGTTTAAATTAAAGTGATGAGAACGACGTGTATTGAGGACCCAGCAACCTTCATGGACAAGTAATTAAGACTTAATAATGCGTTTGATTAATCATATGAAACTTCACTTCATTCGATTTGTTCCAAAGAGTTGAACGTATCTAGCAAATGAGGTTGAGTGTTACATGACATGTGGTTAGAACCTAAGTTATCCATTTCACATTGAAGGTTTTAACTTGAAGTGATGACAACAATGCGTATGAGGACCCAACAACCTTCATGGATGAGTAATTAAGACTTAATAATGTGTTTGATTAAGCATATGAAACTTCACTTGAATCTATTTGTTCCAAAAGAGTTGAACGTATCAAGCAAATGAGGATGTGTGCTACATGACTTGTGGTTAGAACCTAAGTTATCTATTTCACATTCAAGGTTTTGACTTGAGGTGATGAGAACGACGTGAATTGAGGACCCAACAACCTCATGGACGAGTAATTAAAGACTTAGTAATGGGTTTGATGAAGCATGAGAAACTTCACTATAATCGATTTGTTTGAAAAGAGTTGAACGTATCAAGCAAATGAGGTTGAGTGTTATATAACTTGTGGTTAGAACCTAAGTTTTCCATTCAAATTATAGGGTTTAACTTGAAGTGATGAGAACGACGTGTATTGAGGAACCCAACAACCTTCATGGACGAGTAATTATGACTTTGTAATGCGGTTTGATGAAGCATAAGAAACTTCACTTCAATTGATTTGTTCCAAAAGAGTTGAACGTACAAAG
>CM039506.1:34518896-34569571 GCA_022432975.1 Begonia masoniana
AAAAAAAAAAAAACCAAACACAGTGACCGAACCGGCAACAGTGAACCGAAGCAATTTTGACAACTGAACCAGACCACCAACCTATTTCTAAGATTTAAACTAAACCAGTGGCCGAACCAGCCCAATTGTTCAGAAGCGACCCAAACCCAAAATAAAAATCCAACGTTTGGATTTTATTGGTAAGGAATTTCTACCCTAATTATTTTAAAAGGGATTATTTTGGAATAAAATTTAAACATCTCTAATTTTTAGGGAAAGAGGATTTATTGAACGCTCGGGGAAAATAATTAAAAATCATATTCCCTAATTGCTCAGAATCCAGGTAAGTGAAAATATCACGTTTTTCAATGTTTGGCTTTGGCCCTACATCACAAAATCTATATTTTTATTTACAGCTTTATTTTATGTTTCTGATATTTGAGCTTTAGATATTGACATAGAATTGTTAAAAGATAAAATTTGATAGGACATTTGCATGTGTATGAAAACGATGGAATTGACGGAAAGTACGTGATATTTGGCCGACGGTTGGAAACAAGTTCTAACTAGAGGTGATGATTGGAACAAGTTCCAATTAGATGTGATATTTGACCGACGGTTGGAACAAGTTCTAACTAGAGGTGATTGGAACAAGTTTCAACTATATGTGATATTTGGCCGACGGTTGGAACAAGTTCTAACTAGAGGTGATGTTTGACCGAGGGTTGGAACAAGTTCTAACCAGTATGTAACTGATAAGACAGGATTCGAGAAAAAGTAAAAGTTGACACTTACACATATTTTCGCTTACTGAGTTTTTCTCATAGTATTTAATTTTGTGATGTAGGTGAGTTTTTATCTGAGGAAGAACTAGCTGTGCTCGAGAATCCTCCAGATGCAGGCGAGCATACAGAGGAGGATGTTGTCGTCAGTTTTGAATAAAACTTTAAGTTATGCTTTTATATCTATTTAAAAAGATATTTTATAATTTGTTGCATTTCATTTTAAGTTAGAATAATTTATTATATCAACTGCTGGATTTTTATTAAGTACGTTATTGTTTTTAAAAGATTTTATGAATGAAGTTTTATTTAATATTTGTTTAGCATTTAATGTTCTAAATATTTATTGATATTAATTTCAAGGTTTCCGCTTATTAAATAATTTTTATATTTTCAATGATTTTGAATTAAGAAAATTAAGATTTTATAACGATCCAATTTAACCTAATTTGCAAATAATTTTGGGGAAAAATTTTTAGGGTTTTCAAATTGGGGAAAAATTCAAATTAAATTTTGGGGTCGTTACAGATTTGTTCCAAAAGAGTTGAACGTATCAAGCAAATGAGGTTGAGTGCTACATGACTTGTGGTTAGAACCTAAGTTATCCATTTCACATTCAAGGTTTTAACTTGAAGTGATGAGAACGACGTGTATTGAAGACCCAGATACCTTCATGGACGAGTAATTAAGACTTAGTAATGCGTTTGATTAAGCATAAGAGTCTTTACTTCAATCGATTTGTTCGAAAAGAGTTGAACGTATCAAGCAAATGAGGTTAAGTGCTACATGACTTGTGGTTAGAACCTAAGTTATCTATTTCATATTCCAGGTTTTAACTTGAAGTGATGAGAACGATGTGTATTGAGGACCCAACAACTTTCATGGACTAGCAATTAAGACTTAGTAATGAGTTTGATGAAGCATAAGAAACTTCACTTCAATAGATTTGTTAGAAAATAATTGAACGTATCAAGCAAATGAGGTTAAGTGTTATATGACTTGTGGTTAGAACCTAAGTTATCCATTTCCCATTATAGGTTTTAACTTGAAGTGATGAGAACGACGTGTATTGAGGACCAAACAACCTTTATGGACGAGTAATGAAGACTTAGTAATGCGTTTGATTAAGCATAAGAAACTTCGCTTTAATTGATTTGTTCCAAAAGAGTTGAACGTATCAAGCAAATTAGGTTGAGTGTTACATGACTTGTGGTTAGAACCTAAGTTATCCATTCACATTCGAGGTTTTAACTTGAAGTGATGAGAACGATGTGTATTGAGGACCCAACAACCTTCATGGACGAGTAATTAAGACTTAGTAATGCGTATGATTAAGCATAAGAAACTTCACTTCAAACGATTTGTTCCAAAGAGTTGAACGTATCAAGCAAATGAGGTTGAGTGTTACATGACTTGTGGTTAGAACCTAAGTTATCCATTTCACATTGAACGTTTTAACTTGAAGTGATGACAACGACGTGTGTTGAGGACCCAACAACCTTCATGGACGAGTAATTAAGACTTAATAATGAGTTTGATTAAGCATATGAAACTTCACTTGAATCGATTTGTTCCAAAAGAGTTGAACGTATCAGGCAAATGAGGTTGAGTGCTACATGACTTGTGATTAGAACCTAAGTTATCTATTTCACAATCCAGTTTTTAACTTGAAGTGATGAGAACGACATGTATTGAGGACCCAAAAACCTCCAAGGACGAGTAATTAAGACTTAGTAATGCGTTTGATGAAGCAAGAGAAACTTCACTTCAATCGATTTGTTCGAAAAGAGTTGAATGCATCAAGTAAATGAGGTTGAGTGTTATATGACTTGTGGTTAGAACATAATTTATCCAATTCACACTAGAGGTTTAACTTGAAGTGATGAGAACGATGTGTATTGAGGACCCGACAACCTTCATGGACGAGTAATTAAGACTTTGTAATGCTTTTGATTAAGTATAAGAAACTTCACTTAAATTTATTTGTTCCAAAAGAGTTGAACGTATCAAGCAAATTAGGTTGAGTGTCACATGACTTGTGGTTAGAACCTAAGTTATCCATTTCATATTCGAGGTTTTAACTTGAAGTGATGAGAACGACGTGTATTGATGTAACGACCCTAGAACCGTACCCATTTTACCCGTATAAATTTTTCATTTTCTTTTATACTAGCGTTGATGCGGAAAACAATTTAAAATCAATTGCGTAAAACATTTAAAACATTTAAAACATTTATGAAAACTATTACTTAAAACTATAATTAAATCAATTTACAATTAAAATAAAAGAAGGCAGAGTTGACATTTGCGCTGCCCAGGGGGAGAAGCGACTGATCGCTGGCAGCGATCAGTCACCAGCAATCGATGGCTGGGCAGCATTCGCTGCCCAGCGCTCGATCGCTGCAGCGCCCGAGTGCCGAACAGCGCTCGGTCGCTGGCAGCGATCGCTGCCCAGCGACCGATCGCTGGCAGCGCTTGCTGCACAGCGATCGGTCGCTGCACGCTCTGGACTTTTCCAGAGCGCAGCGACCTACACAGAAACCTCCAATTTACTCTCTGGAATACGATTCCAGAGAGCTTTCTCCTTCAATTCTCAATCCCCTGCACACATACACATTTGTACATTTTTCTTACAATTCAAGCAAAACATCGTTTCTTTCTCATTCTTTCCCTCTCGATCAACTACCTAAACGTACGCAATACTTTCATAAAATAAATCACGTGGATCCATTTAAAACCAAACAACTTCCCCTATTTTCAGTCACCAAACAGTTTATGAAATACATTTCAAAAACATCCAACATAATCCTATCAACTATCAAATTCCAAACATCCTATTATGTTCTATCTGTAAAATTCATATGGTCCCCAAAACATATACCTACATCCCCACGGGTCAAAAGCGCACCGACTGCCCAGCGCACTCCCACGGGCCATCTTTCTTCAACCGCTCATGCCTCGGGTGGAGGGATCTCATCCTCACCTGTGTAGAGGTCACCTACACCATAAACATAAGTCGTGAGCTTAAGGCTCAGTAAGTCTACGTGAATGCAATGCATGCTATGCGTGCCGTTCGTAAAAACATGCTTCCTACCTTTTCGCTATTCATTTCATTTCATTACATTACAGATACGTCACCGTGGCCTCACTCTCGCTAGATAGGAGCGGCACATCCCGCGATTGGATAGCCCCTCGTATCTAACCGCGGGGAAAACATGCTCCCCAAGCAGCCATGTCTGAACCACCGCCACCTCCTTGACCAGATTACATTCATTCATATCATTTCTTTAACCTTTTCCTTTTCATGAAAACATGCGTAGAAATTCCTTTTTCGTGCTTTTCAGAAACATGATGCGTGAACATGAGCAATACTATAAACATAATTAAAACATGAACATATAAACCATCATACGTACCATCAAGACACTCAAGCATAACCTACAAAAGAACTAACCCTTACTACCCGACCAAAGCATTTAAACAAACAATTCTCCAATTTCCTCGAGCAACAAAATATCGTATGGTGTAGGCCAATCGGCCAAACAAGTCGCGGAGACTTACCTGACGTCTGTTGAAATGCTAGCTCCGTCCATGAGCGTCGTTTACCTACGACAATTCACAACGATTTTCATTAAAATGCGTTTGAACCGTGAACGTCCAAATTAATAAAGTCCTTAACTAAAGGAGTTTTCCTAAAATTCCAACTTAACTAATCGATGCGTTTTATCGAATTATTTACGCTCGATAATTCCAAATTACCATTAATAGATTTCTCCAAAATCTCGAAAATTAGTCAAACTCCAACATTCGTCCTAAATCGATTAATTTCGTTCAACAACGTTTAATACGTTCAATACGTCCTTAAACTATAACAACCTATCGATTTCGAACCCTAAATCTCGATTTTTAACGAAACCTAAACGAAACCCTAATTATTCAAACTCCGTAGAAATCGAAATAAACACTCTAAGATCGTAGGTTCATACCTAGGGTAGCGAGAGGAGGAGAAATCACGAAGAAAGTGAAACGAACGGAGGCCGGAACGGAGGTCGGCGCCGAAGATCGTCGGCTGCCAGAGAGCTTTGCTCTCTGGAACTTGGCGCGGGCAGAGGAGAAAAGAAGAGAAGTGAGGAGAGAAGAGAATTAGGTTAGTTTATAATATTGGTTTGGAGAATTACTAAAACGCCCTTCTTTGATTTTTATATTGATTTCGTCCTTCGGTTCGTTAATCGCCCAACTGTTCGGTCTCTCCGATTTTCCTTACTTCACCAATAGGTTCAACTTCTTATTTGAGATTTAACAAAATTGTCTGTTAGCAAATCGGACCACATTTACTATTTTACTAAAACGTCATTTACGTTACGATTGAGGTAATTACTCGGAATATAGCATTATTACTCCGAAAATTCTCATAATTTCCTTAAAATTCCTATTAATAATTAGGATCCCAACGAAACCCTCTGTTCGTAAAACGGGCTCGATTTGACATATTTATAAAAATGCCATTTATATTAAAATATTAATATCCCGAAAAGCCGGGTATTACAATTGAGGACCCAACAACCTTCATGGACGAGTAATTAAGACTTAGTAATGCGTTTGAAGAAGCATAAGAAACTTCACTTCAATCGATTTGTTCCAAAAGAGTTGAACGTATCAAGCAAATGAGGTTGAGTGCTACATGACTTGCGGTTTGAACCTAAGTTATCTATTTCACATTCAAGGTTTAAACTTGAAGTGATGAGAACGACGTGTATTGAGGACCCAACAACCTTCATGGAAGAGGAATTAAGACTTAGTAATGCGTTTGATGAAGCATAAGAAACTTTACTTCAATCGATTTGTTCCAAAATAGTTGAATGTATCAAGCAAATGAGGTTGAGTTCTACATGACTTGTGGTTAGAACCTAAGTTATCCATTTCACATTATAGGTTTTAACTTCAAGTGATAAGAACGACGTGTATTGAGTACCCAACAACCTTCATGGACGCGTAATTAAGACTTAGTAAAGCGTTTGATGATGCATAAGAAACGTCACTTTAATCGATTTGTTCCAAAAAAGATGAATGTATCAATCAAAGGAGGTTGAGTGCAACATGACTTGTGGTTAGAACCTAAGTTATCCATTTCACATTCAAGGTTTTAACTTGAAGGGATGAGAACGACGTGTATTGAAGACCCAGATACCTTCATGGACGAGTAATTAAGGCTTAGTAATGCGTTTGATTAAGCATAAGAAACTTTACTTCCATCGATTTGTTCTAAAAGAGTTAAACGTATCAAGCAAATAAGGTTGAGTGCTACATGACTTGTGGTTACAACCTAAGTTATCTATTTCACATTCCAGGTTTTCACTTGAAGTGATGAGAACGACGTGTATTGAGGACCCAACAACCTTCATGGACGAGTAATTAAGACTTAGTAATGCATTTGATGAAGTATGAGAAACTTCACTTCAATCGATATGTTCGAAAAGAGTTGAACGTATCAAGCAAATGAGGTTGAGTGTTATATGACTTGTGGTTAGAACCTAAGTTATCCATTTCCCATTATAGGTTTTAACTTGAAGTGATGAGAACGACGTGTATTGAGGACCCAACAACCTTCATGGACGAGTAATTAAAACTTAGTAATGCGTTTGGTTAAGCATAAGAAACTTCACTTCAATCGATTTGTTCCAAAAGAGTTGAACGTATCAAGCAAATGAGGTTGAGTGCTACATGACTTGTGGTTTGAACCTAAGTTATATATTTCACATTCAAGGTTTTAACTTGAAGTGATGAGAACGACGTGTATTGAGGACCCAACAACCTTCATGGACGAGTAATTTAGACTTAGTAATGCGTTTGATGAAGCATAAGAAACTTTACTTCAATCGATTTGTTCCAAAAGAATTAAACGTATCAAGCAAATGAGGTTGAGTGCTACATGACTTATGGTTAGAACCTAAGTTATCCATTTCACATTCAAGGTTTTAAATTAAAGTGATGAGAACGACGTGTATTGAGGACCCAGCAACCTTCATGGACAAGTAATTAAGACTTAATAATGCGTTTGATTAATCATATGAAACTTCACTTCATTCGATTTGTTCCAAAAGAGTTGAACGTATCTAGCAAATGAGGTTGAGTGTTACATGACATGTGGTTAGAACCTAAGTTATCCATTTCACATTGAAGGTTTTAACTTGAAGTGATGACAACAATGCGTATTGAGGACCCAACAACCTTCATGGATGAGTAATTAAGACTTAATAATGTGTTTGATTAAGCATATGAAACTTCACTTGAATCTATTTGTTCCAAAAGAGTTGAACGTATCAAGCAAATGAGGATGTGTGCTACATGACTTGTGGTTAGAACCTAAGTTATCTATTTCACATTCAAGGTTTTGACTTGAGGTGATGAGAACGACGTGAATTGAGGACCCAACAACCCTCATGGACGAGTAATTAAGACTTAGTAATGGGTTTGATGAAGCATGAGAAACTTCACTATAATCGATTTGTTTGAAAAGAGTTGAACGTATCAAGCAAATGAGGTTGAGTGTTATATAACTTGTGGTTAGAACCTAAGTTTTCCATTTCAAATTATAGGTTTTAACTTGAAGTGATGAGAACGACGTGTATTGAGGACCCAACAACCTTCATGGACGAGTAATTATGACTTTGTAATGCGTTTGATGAAGCATAAGAAACTTCACTTCAATTGATTTGTTCCAAAAGAGTTGAACGTATCAAGCAAATTAGGTTGAGTGTTACATGACTTATGGTTAGAACCTAAATTATCCATTTCACATTCGAGGTTATAACTTGAAGTGATGGGAACGACGTGTATTGAGGACCCAACAACCTTCATGGACGAGTAATTAAGACTTAGTAATGTGTTTGATGAAGCCTAAGAAACTTTACTTCAATCGATTTGTTCAAAAAGAGTTGAACGTATCAAGCAAATGAGGTTGAGTGCTACATGACTTATGGTTCGAACCTAAGTTATCCATTTCACATTCAAGGTTTTAACTTGAAGTGATGAGAACGACGTGTATTGAGGACCCAGCAACCTTCATGAACGAGTAATTAAGACTTAGTAATGCGTTTGATGAAGCATGAGAAACTTCACTTCAATTGATTTGTTCGAAAAGAGTTGAACTCATCAAGCAAATAAGGTTGAGTGTTATATGACTTCTGGTTAGAACCTAAGTTATCCATTTCACACTATAGGTTTTAACTTGAAGTGATGAGAACGACGTGTATTGAGGACCCAACAACCTTCATGGACGAGTAATTAAGACTTTGTAATGCGTTTGATGAAGCATAAAAAACTTCACTTCAATTCATTTGTTCCAAAAGTGTTGAACGTATCAAGCAAATTAGGTTGAGTGTTACATGACTTGTAGTTAGAACCTAAATTATCCAATTCACATTCGAGGTTTTAACTTGAAGTGATGAGAACGACGTGTATTGAGGACCCAACAACCTTCATCTACTAGTAATTAAGACTTAGTAATGCATTTGAGGAAGCATAAGAAACTTCATATCAATCGATTTGTTCCAAAAGAGTTGAACGTATCAAGAAAATGAGGTTGAGGGCGACATGACTTGCGGTTTAAACCTAAGTTATCTATTTCACATTCAAGGTTTTAACTTGAAGTGATGAGAACGACAAGTATTGAGGACCCAACAACCTTCATGGACGAGTAATTAAGACTTTGTAATGCGTTTGATGAAGCATAAGAAACTTTACTTCAATAGATTTGTTCCAAAAGAGTTGAACGTATCAAGCAAATGAGGTTGAGTGCTACATGACTTGTGGTTAGAACCTAAGTTATCCATTTCACATTCAAGGTTTTAACTTGAAGTGATTAGAACGACGTGTATTGAGGACCCAGCAACCTTTATGAACGAGTAATTAAGACTTAGTAATGCGTTTGATGAAGCATGAGAAACTTCACTTCAATCGATTTGTTCGAAAAGAGTTGAACGCATCAAGCAAATAAGGTTGAGTGTTATATGACTTGTGGTTAGAACCTAAGTTATCCATTTCACACTATAGGTTTTAACTTGAAGTGATGAGAACGACGTGTATTGAGGACCCCACAAACTTCATGGACGAGTAATTAAGACTTTGTAATGCGTTTGATGAAGCATAAAAAACTTC
Source organism: Begonia masoniana (assembly GCA_022432975.1). Classification (NCBI taxonomy): domain Eukaryota; kingdom Viridiplantae; phylum Streptophyta; class Magnoliopsida; order Cucurbitales; family Begoniaceae; genus Begonia; species Begonia masoniana. The sequence goes on from CM039506.1 coordinate 34,527,815, forward strand.
ACTTCAATTCATTTGTTCCAAAAGTGTTGAACGTATCAAGCAAATTAGGTTGAGTGTTACATGACTGGTAGTTAGAACCTAAATTATCCATTACACATTCGAGGTTTTAACTTGAAGTGATGAGAACGACGTGTATTGAGGACCCAACAACCTTCATGTACGAGTAATTAAGACTTAGTAATGCATTTGAGGAAGCATAAGAAACTTCATATCAATCGATTTGTTCCAAAAGAGTTGAACGTATCAAGCAAATGAGGTTGAGGGCGACATGACTTGCGGTTTAAAGCTAAGTTATCTATTTCACATTCAAGGTTTTAACTTGAAGTGATGAGAACGACAAGTATTGAGGACCCAACAACCTTCATGGACGAGTAATTAAGACTTAGTAATGCGTTTGATGAAGCATAAGAAACTTTACTTCAATAGATTTGTTCCAAAAGAGTTGAACGTATCAAGCAAATGAGGTTGAGTGCTACATGACTTGTGGTTAGAACCTAAGTTATCCATTTCACATTCAAGGTTTTAACTTGAAGTGATTAGAACGACGTGTATTGAAGACCCAACAACCTTCATGGACAAGTAAATAAGACATACTAATGCGTTTGATGAAGCATAAGAAACGTCACTTCAATCGATTTGTTCAAAAAGAGTTGAATGTATCAAGCAAATGAGGTTGAGTGCTACATGACTTGTGGTTAGAACCTAAGTTATCCATTTCACAATCAAGGTTTTAACTTGAAGTTATGAGAACGACGTGTATTGAGGACCCAACAACCTTCATGGAAGCATAATTAAGACTTAGTAAAGCGTTTGATTAAGCCTATGAAACCTCACTTCAATCGATTTGTTCCTAAAGAGTTGAACGTATCAAGCTAATGAGGTTCAGTGCTACATGACTTGTGGTTAGAACCTCAGTTATCCATTTTACATTCAAGGTTTTAACTTGAAGTGATGAGAAAGATGTGTATTGAGGACCCAGAAACCTTCTTGGACGAGTAATTAAGACTTAGTAATGTGTTTGATTAAGCAAAAGAAACATCACTTCAATCGATTTGTATCAAAAAAGTTGAACGTATCAAGCAAATTAGGTTGAGTGTTACATGACTTGTGGTTAGAACCTAAGTTATCCATTTCACATTGAAGTTTTTAACTTGAAGTGATGACAACGACGTGTATTGAGGACCAAACAACCTTCATGTACGAGTAATTAAGACTTAATAATGCGTTTGATTAAGCACACGAAACTTCACTTGAATCGATTTGTTCCAAAAGAGTTGAGTGTATTAAGCTAATGAGGTTGAGTGCTACTTGACTTGTGGTTAGAACCTAAGTTATCTATTTCTCATTCCTGGTTTTAACTTGAAGTGATGAGAATGACGTGTATTGAGGACCCAACAACCTTCATGGACGAGTAATTAAGACTTACTAATGCGTTTTATGATGCATAAGAAACGTCACTTCAATCGATTTGTTCCAAAAGAGTTGAACGTATCAAGCAAATGAGGTTGAGTGCTACATGACTTGTGGTTAGAAACAAAGTTATCTATTTCACATTCAAGGTTTTAACTTGAAGTGATGAGAACGACGTGTATTGAGTACCCAACAACCTTCATGGAAGCATAATTAGACTTAGTAAAGCGTTTGATTAAGCCTATAAAACTTCACTTCAATCGATTTGTTCCAAAAGAGTTGAAAGTATCAAGCTAATGAGGTTCAGTGCTACATGACTTGTGGTTAGAACCTAAGTTATCCATTTCACATTCAAGGTTTTAACTTGAAGTGATGAGAATGACGTGTATTGAGGACCCAGCAACCTTCATGGACGAGTAATTAAGACTTAGTAATGTGTTTGATTAAGCATAAGAAACTTTACTTCAATCAATTTGTTCCAAAAGAGTTGAACGTATCAAGCAAATGAGGTTGAGTGTTACATGACTTGTGGTTAGAACCTAAGTTATCCATTTCACATTGAAGGTTTTAACTTGAAGTGATGACAACGACGTGTATTGAGGACCCAACAACCTTCATGCACGAGTAATTAAGACATAATAATGCGTTTGATTAAGCATACGAAACTTCACTTGAATCGATTTGTTCCAAAAGTGTTGAACTTATTAAGCTAATGAGGTTGAGTGCTACTTGACTTGTGGTTAGAACCTAAGTTATCTATTTCTCATTCCAGGTTTTAACTTGAAGTGATGAGAACGACGTGTATTGAGGATCCAACAACCTTCATGTTCGAGTAATTAAGACTTAGTATTGCGTTTGATGAAGCATAAGAAACTTCACTTCAATCGATTTGTTCGAAAAGAGTTGAACGTATCAAGCAAATGAGGTTGAGTGTTATATGACTTGTGGTTAGAACCTAAGTTATCCATTTCACATTATAGGTTTTAACTTGAAGTGATGACAACGACGTGTATTGAGGACCCCACAACCTTCATGCACGAGTAATTAAGACATAATAATGCGTTTGATTAAGCATGCGAAACTTCACTTGAATCGATTTGTTCCAAAAGAGTTGAGCGTATTAAGCTAATGAGGTTGAGTGCTACTTGACTTGTGGTTAGAACCTAAGTTATCTATTTCTCATTCCTTGTTTTAACTTGAAGTGATGAGAACGACGTGTATTGAGGACCCTACAACCTTCATGGACGAGTAAGTATGACTTAGTATTGCGTTTTATGAAGCATAAGAAACTTCACTTCAATCGATTTGTTCGAAAAGAGTTGAACGTATCAAGCAAATGAGGTTGAGTGTTATATGACTTGTGGTTAGAACCTAAGTTATCCATTTCACATTTTAGGTTTTAACTTGAAGTGATGAGAACGACGTGTATTGAGGACCCAACAACTTTCATGGACGAGTAATTAAGACTTTGTAATGCGTTTGATGAAGCATAAGTGATGTGAACCGAGGAGCGATAAATCTCATTGTCAAGGACCATGATCTATTAGAAGATAAAGGAGGTCCAACAAACAATGCTTCACATGGGTTAGTCATGGAAACCCGAGGAAAAGAGCGATCACAACAAAAGCAAGAGATTATTAAAATAAAGGGCTTTGTAGCATGGAAGTGGGCCCCACGAACTTGGCAAAATAAGACCCACAAGGCACGGAGTTGGGCTCCACAAATCCCAATGGATTGGAGAGAGAAGGGTAGAGATCCACACAAATTACAAAGAGATAAAGATTCACGTGGGTTGGAAAGAGATAAAGATCCACATGACTTGATTTATGATGTGATCCAAGTTGAGACCAGATCAAGGCCCAAGAACAAAGATTCAATTGAAGATACGGGCGGCCCAATGAGCAGAGTAAGAAGCCCAAGAGTATTGAAAGATCTTTTGAAGCAAGGGAAGCCGAAGATGCATGAAGATTTGGGAGGATGCGACGCACATGTACATGTAGGAATTAAAACACATGCGCCATGCACATGCACATGTAGGAATTAAAGAGGACATGCGCCAAGCACATGCATATACGAGGAATTAAAAGGTTACATGCAAAGCACATGCAAATCATACAAATCTCGTGGGAAAAGATCTTATCCAGTTGAATCTACTCAAATCAGTTCAAATCACGTTCAAACAGAGTTTAAACAAAACATGACATCTGATCATGCAAAGGATCATTATCTCATGATTTTATTAGTTATTTTATTTTAATTTTAATTTTTTTTAATTATTAAATATAATTTTAATGTGTAGCCTATTTAATGGAAAAACTATTTGATTTAATGGAAGAACAAGTTTGAATTAAAAAGGTTAAGTTTTTAGAGAGAATTTCTCTTTAGTTCTTTACGAAGAACAACGATCTTCTTCAACTCACGCTTGAAGAATCTCACTTGAAAGCTTTGGTTCTTACCAACGAGTTTGGTCTGGGTCAAGCTCCTGTTTTGATAGTTTTGGTTCAGCCAACAGGTGTGGCTCGGGTCAAGCTCCTGTTTTGATAACTAGGGTTCCATCGAATTCTTCGATTGGGGTCTTAGTTCCTTACTTTGTTCTTGAATCAAACGGCGTTCCTTTCAATTATTCCGCGTTGTTGTCGGGTCCCGAGTCCTTTCGATCCGAGGTTCGCATCAATAAGAAACTTCACTTCAATCGATTTGTTCCAAAAAAGTTGAACGTATCAAGCTAACGAGGTTGAGTGTTACATGACTTGTGGTTAGAACCTAAGTTATCCATTTCACATTCGAGGTTTTAACTTGAAGTGATGAGAACGACGTGTATTGACGACCCAACAACCTTCATGGACGAGTAATTAAGACTTAGTAATGTGTTTGATTAAACATAAGAAACTTTACTTCAATCGATTTGTTCCAAAAGAGTTGAACGTATCAAGCAAATTAGGTTGAGTGTTAAAAGAATTGTGGTTAGAAACTAAGCTAACCATTTCACATTCGAGGTTTTAACTTGAAGTGATGACAACGACGTGTATTGAGGACGCAACAACCTTCATGGACGAGTAATTAAGACATAGTAATGCGTTTGATTTAGCATTAGAAACTTCACTTCAATCGATTTGTTCCAAAAGAGGTCAACGTATCAAGCAAATAAGGTTGAGTGTTACATGACTTGTGGTTAGAAACTAAGTTATCCATTTCACATTACAGGTTTTAACTTGAAGTAATGAGAACGACGTGTATTGAGGACCCAACTACCTAGATGGACGCGTAATTAAGACGTAGTAATGCGTTTGTAAAGCAAAAGAAACTTCACTTCAATCGATTTGTTCCAAAAGAGTTGAACGTATCAAGCAAATGAGGTTGAGGGTTATATGACTAATGGTTAAAACCTTAGTTATCCATTTCACATTATAGGTTTTAACTTGAAGTGATGAGAACGACGTGTATTGAGGACCCAACAACCTTCATGGACGAGTAATTAAGACTTAGTAATGTGTTTGATAAAGCATAAGAAACTTCACTTCAATCGATTTGTTCCAAAAGAGTTGAACGTATCAAACAAATTAGGTTGAGTGTTACATGACTTGCGGTTAGAACCTAAGTGGTCCATTTCACATTCAAGGTTTTAACTTGAAGTGATGAGAACGACGTGTATTGAGGACCCAACAAGCTTCATGGACGAGTAATTAAGACTTAGTAATGCGATTGATTAAGCATAAGAAACTTCACATCAATCAATTTGTTCCAAAAGAGTTGAACGTATCATGCAAATGAGGTTGAGTGTTACATGACTTGTGGTTAGAACCTAAGTTATCCATTTCACATTATAGGTTTTAACTTGAAGTGATGAGAAAGACGTGTATTGAGGACCCAACAAGCTTCATGGTTGAGTAATTAAGACTTAGTAATGCATTTGATGAAGCATAAGAAACTTCACTTCAATCGATTTGTTCCAAAAGAGTTGAACGTATCAAGCAAATGAGGTTGAGTGTTACATGACATGTGGTTAGAACCTAAGTTATCCATTTTACATTTAAGGTTTTAACTTGAAGTGATGAGAACGACGTGTATTGAGGACGCAACAACCTTCATAGACGAGTAATTAAGACTTAGTAATGCGTTTGATGAAGAATAAGAAACTTCACTTCAATCGATTTGTTCCAAATGAGTTGAACGTATCAAGAAAATGAGGTTGAGTGCTACATGACTTGTGGTTTGAACCTAAGTTATCCATTTCACATTCAAGGTTTTAACTTTAAGTGAGTAGAACAACGTGTATTGAGTACCCAACAACCTTCATGGACGCGTAATTAAGACTTAGTAAAGCATTTGATGAAGCATATGAAACTTCAGTTCAATCAATTTGTTCCAAAAGAGTTTAACGTATCAAGCAAATTAGGTTGAGTGTTACATGACTTGTGGTTAGAACCTAAGTTATCCATTTCACATTTAAGATTTTAACTTGAAGTGATGAGAACGACGTATATTGAGGACCCAACAACCTTCATGGACGAGTAATTAAGACTTAGTAATGCGTTTGATGTAGCATAAGAAACTTCACTTCAATCGATTTGTTTCAAAAGAGTTGAACGTATCAAGCAAATGAGGTTGAGTGCTACATGACTTGTGGTTAGAACCTAAGTTATCCATTTCACATTGAAGGTTTTAACTTGAAGTGATGAGAACGACGTGTATTGAGGACCCAACAACCTTCATGGACGAGTAATTAAGACTTAATCATGCGTTTGATTAAGCATATGAAACTTCACTTAAATATATTTATTCCAAAAGAGTTGAACATATCAAGCTAATGAGGTTGAGTGCTACATGACTTGTGGTTAGATCCTAATTTATCTATTTCACATTCCAGGTTTTAACTGGAAGTGATGAGAACAACCTGTATTGAGGACCCAACAACCTTCACGGACGAGTAATTAAGACTTAGTAATGCGTTTGATGAAGCATAAGAAACTTCACTTCAATCGATTTGTTTCAAAAGAGTTGAACGTATCAAGCAAATGAGGTTGAGTGCTACATGACTTGTGGTTAGAACCTAAGTTATCCATTTCACATTGAAGGTTTTAACTTGAAGTGATGAGAACGACGTGTATTGAGGACCCAACAACCTTCATGGACGAGTAATTAAGACTTAATAATGCGTTTGATTAAGCATATGAAACTTCACTTAAATCGATTTGTTCCAAAAGATTTAAACGTATCAAGCTAATGAGGTTGAGTGCTACATGACTTGTGGTTAGAACCTAAGTTATCTATTTCACATTCCTGGTTTTAACTTGAAGTGATGAGAACGACGTGTGTTGAGGACCCAACAACCTTCCTGGGCGAGTAATTAAGACTTAGTAATGCGTTTGATGAAGCATAAGAAACTTCACTTCAATCGATTTGTTCCAAAAGAGTTGAACGTATCAAGCAAATGAGGTTGAGTGCTACATGACTTGTGGTTTGAACCTAAGTTATCCATTTCACATTCAAGGTTTTAACTTCAAGTGTGTAGAACAACGTGTATTGAGTACCCAACAACCTACATGGACGCGTAATTAAGACTTAGTAAAGCGTTTGATGAAGCATAAGAAACTTCACTTCAATCAATTTGTTCCAAAAGAGTTTAATGCATCAAGCAAATTAGGTTTAGTGTCACATGACTTGTGGTTAGAATCTAAGTTATCGAGTTCACATTTAAGGTTTTAACTTGAAGTGATGAGAACGACATGTATTGAGGACCCAACAACCTTCATGGACGAGTAATTAAGACTTAGTAATGTGTTTGATGAAGCATAAGAAACTTCACTTCAATCGATTTGTTCCAAAAGAGTTGAACGTATCAAGCAAATGAGGTTGAGTGTTAGATGACTTGTGGTTAGAACCTAAGTTATCCATTTCACATTGAAGGTTTTAACTTGAAGTGATGAGAACGACGTGTATTGAGGACCCAACAACCTTCAAGGACGAGTAATTAAGACTTAATAATGCGTTTGATTAAGCATATGAAACTTCACTTAAATCAATTTGTTCCAAAAGTGTTGAACGTATCAAGCTAATGAGGTTGAGTGCTACATGACTTGTGGTTAGAACCTAAGTTATCTATCTCATATTCCAGGTTTTAACTTGTAGTGATGAGAACGACGTGTATTAAGGACCCAACAAACTTCATGGACGAGTAATTAAGACTTAGTAATGCGTTAGATGAAGCATAAGAAACTTCACTTCAATCGATTTGTTCTAAAAGAGTTGAACGTATCAAGCAAATGAGGTTGAGTGTTAGATGACTTGTGGTTAGAATCTAAGTTATCCATTTCACATTGAAGGTTTTAACTTGAAGTGATGAGAACGACGTGTATTGAGGACCCAACAACCTTCAAAGACGAGTAATTAAGACTTTATAATGCGTTTGATTAAGCATATGAAACTTCACTTAAATCAATTTGTTCCAATAGTGTTGAACGTATCAAGCTAATGAGGTTGAGTGCTACATGACTTGTGGTTAGAACCTAAGTTATCTATCTCACATTCCAGGTTTTAACTTGTAGTGATGAGAACGATGTGTATTAAGGACCCAACTGTAATATCCGGCTTGTACGGACTTTTTGGATATATTATATTATATTCTTATTTCATTATTTAATGGCATTTTTGGTAAATATGTCAAATCAGGTCCGTTTTACAAAAAGAAAGCGTCATTGTGATCCTAACGATTAATAGGAATTTTAAAAAAATTATGAGAATTTTCGGAGTTTAGATGCTATATTCCGAGTAAATACATTTCTCGTAAGGTAAAGGACGTTTTCGTAAAAATAGTAAATGAGGTCCAAATTGCGAACGGACAGTTTTGAATAAACCCTATTAACGAGTTGGACTTATTGGTGAAGGAGGGAAGTTTAGAAAAACCGAATAGCTAGACGATTGATGAATCGAAGGACGAAACAAATATAAAAATCAAATAAGGGCAGAATAGTAATTTGCAATTTTATATTATAAATCTAACCTAAAATCATTTCTCCCTCACTTCTCTCTTCTTCTCTGGAAATCACGATCGCCAGAGAGCTTCTCCTCTCACGGCCGCGGCGACTTCTCAACATCCCGACCTCCGTTTCTCTTCCGTTTCTCCTCCGTTCTTCGTCATTTCTTCTCCTCTCGCTATCCTCGGTATGTACCTACAATCTTAGAGCTTTTATTTCAACGTTTACGCCGTTTTAGATAATTAGGGTTTCGATTAAATCTCGTTAAAAATGCGAATTAGGACTCGTAATTAATAGGTTAGCCGTGATTAGGTATATATTGAACGTATCGGACGTTATTGGACGAAGATAAACCAATTTGTGAAAAAGTATAAATCTGAGAATTTTCGAGTTTTCGGAAATTTCTCGTAATAGGAATTTCAAGTTATCGAGCATTAATTGACGTTCTAAATGCTTTGATTAGCTAAGTGAGGAAGTTAGGAAAAATTCAATAGTTAAGGATTTTGTAATTTGGACGTTAATAGCTTAAATTGGTTTTAACGACGAATATCGTGTTTTGTCTCAGACACACGACTCCCGTGGACGAAACTTGAGATTCTGCGCGCTCGAGGTAAGTTTTCGTGACTTACTTTGACCAATCGGTCTACACCATACTTCGATGTCGTATCGAGGATCCCTGAAGAGTTGTTTGTTTAATCTGCTTTTGGTTGGGTAGTTAGGTTTAATTGTTTATAGGTTAGTTTATTTCGGTCTTGATGGTATACATGTGTTTGTTTATTGTATGGTTACATTATGCTTATAACTGTTCATGCATCACGTGTTTCAAAATGGCATGAAAATGGATTTCTGCACAAGTTTTCAAATGAAATGAATAATGAACGAAAATACGTAATCTGTATCTGGTCACGCGGGATGAGGCTCAGGCATGGCTGTAGGGTTTGTGAGCATGTACCCCCCTCCTCTAAATCGAAAGTGGTAGTCCGACCGCGGGATATATCCTTTCCATTTAGAGGGCTGATATCTCGGTGGCAATCTGTATGAAATGACCTGATATGTCTGATATGCATGTTTTCTGAACTTCATATGCACTGCACGCATGCATCTGCATTTACGTAGCTTACTGAGATTTCAATATCTCATATGTGTCTGTATGGTGTAGGTGATATTTTAGGAGATATTGAGCTAGGTGAGGACGACGTTCCTCCTCCTGACGTAGGTGTAGTTGATGGATGATGGCCGTGGGAGTGCGCTGAGCAGTCGAGGCGCGTTTTGACCCGTGGGGAAGTATGTATAGATTTTGGGATTTCTGTGACGTATGGGCTGATGTGAAATTGTATAGAACATATTAGGGTGTTTGGTTCTGGATAGGGGTTAGATAACATTTTGGTAATTGTCTGTAAAACGCTTTGGTTTAAACTGTTTACTGAATGTTTTGATTGGTTTAGGTTGTTACGGATAGCTCGGTTTTTAGAACTATCCACGCAGTTGGACTTCGCAAAGTCCGACGCGAGTCGATTGAGTTTAGATTATGTTTTAATCGGTTGAGTGCAAGTTGTGAGTTATGGTGATTACTGGTGAAGGAAAGAAGATGATTTGCTCTCTGGAAATCGGATTACAGAGAACAAATCGATGTGTTAGATGCTGTGAAGTACGAAATGTATGAAGTGCTAAAGTCTCTGGTATTGATGAAGGAAGGGAGGGATCGCTGCATAGTGTGCAGCGATCGATCTCTGCTGAAAAAGCAGAGATCGATCGCCGCCCTTGCTACATGCTGCAGCGATCGATCTCTGCTTTTCAGCAGAGATCGATCGCTTGCTGCATGCAAGCATGCAGCGATCGATCTCTGTAGTTTGCAGAGATCGATCGCTGCCTCCTGGCAACGATTGGTTCTGATTCTGCCCCTGTTTTAATTTTTATTAAATATTTAAATGTTTTAAGTTTTATTTAAATTGTTTTAGTTTATGTTTTAAATGATTTCAAGGTTCGATTTCAATTCCGTTTTCAGTTCTGATTTCAACTTCAGTTTAGATTCCGCATTAAGTTTTATTTAAAGCATAGAAAAGTAAAAAGTAAAAAAAAATATATATATATATATAATACGGTAAATACGGGTACGGTATTAGGGGTGTTACACCAACAAACTTCATGGACGAGTAATTAAGACTTAGTAATGCGTTTGATGAAGCATAAGAAACTTCACTTCAATCGATTTGTTCCAAAAGAGTTGAACGTATCAAGCAAATGAGGTTGAGTGTTAGATGACTTGTGGTTAGAACCTAAGTTATCCATTTCACATTGAAGGTTTTAACTTGAAGTGATGAGAACGACGTGTATTGAGGACCCAACAACCTTCAAGGACGAGTAATTAAGACTTAATAATGCGTTTGATTAAGCATATGAAACTTCACTTAAATCAATTTGTTCCAAAAGTGTTGAACGTATCAAGCTAATGAGGTTGAGTGCTACATGAATTATGGTTAGAACCTAAGTTATCTATCTCACATTCCAGGTTTTAACTTGTAGTGATGAGAACGACGTGTATTAAGGACCCAACAAACTTCATGGACGAGTAATTAAGACTTAGTAATGCGTTTGATGAAGCATAAGAAACTTCACTTCAATCGATTTGTTCCAAAAGAGTTGAACGTATCAAGCAAATGAGGTTGAGTGCTACATGACTTGTGGTTAGAACCTAAGTTATCCATTTCACATTGAAGGTTTTAACTTGAATTGATGATGACGACGTATATTGAGGACCCAACAACCTTTATGGACGAGTAATTAAGACTTAATAATGCATTTGATTAAGCATATGAAACTTCATTTCAAACGTTTTGTTCCAAAAGAGTTGAACGTATCAAGCAAATGAGGTTGAGTGTTACATGACTTGTGGTTAGAACTTAATTTATCCATTTCACTTTATAGGTTTTAACTTGAAGTGATGAGAACGACGTGTATTGAGGACCCAACAACCTTCATGGACGAGTAATTAAGACTTTGTAATGCGTTTGATGAAGCATAAGAAACTTCACTTCAATTGATTTGTTCCAAAAGAGTTGAACGTATCAACCAAATTAGGTTGAGTGTTACATGACTTGTGGTTAGAACCTAAGTTATCCATTTCACATTCGAGGTTTTAACTTGAAATGATGAGAACGACATGTATTGAGGACCCAACAACCATCATGGACGAGTAATTAAGACTTAGTAATGCGTTTGATGAAGCATAAGAAACTTCACTTCAATCAATTTGTTCCAAAAGAGTTGAACGTATCAAGCAAATTAGGTTGAGTGTTACATGACTGATGGTTAGAACCTAAGTTATCCATTTCACATTCGTGGTTTTAACTTGAAGTGATGAGAACGATTTGTATTGAGGACCCAACAACCTTCATGGACGAGTAATTAAGACTTAGTAATGCGTTTGATTAAGCATTAGAAACTTAACTTCAATCGATTTGTTCCAAAAGAGTTGAACGTGTCAAGTAAATTTTGTTGAGTGTTACATGACATGTGGTTAGAACCTAAGTTATCCATTTTACATTCAAGGTTTTAACTTGAAGTGATGAGAACGACGTGTATTGAGGACGCAACAACATTCATAGACGAGTAATTAAGACTTAGTAATGCGTTTGATGAAGCATAAGAAACTTCACTTCAATCGATTTGTTCCAAAAGAGGTTAACGTATCAAGCAAATGAGGTTGAGTGCTGCATGACTTGTGGTTTTAACCTAAGTTATCCATTTCACATTCAAGGTTTTAACTTTAAGTGAGTAGAACAACGTGTATTGAGTACCCAACAACCTTCATGGACGCATAATTAAGACTTAGTAAAGCGTTTGGTGACGCATAAGAAACTTCACTTCAATCAATTTGTTCCAAAAGAGTTTATCGTATCAAGCAAATTAGGTTGAGTGTCACATGACTTGTGGTTAGTACCTAAGTTATCCATTTCACATTTATGGTTTTAACTTGAAGTGATGAGAACGACGTGTATTGAGGACCCAACAACCTTCATGGACGAATAAATAAGACTTAGTAATGCGTTTGATTAAGCATAAGAAACTTCACTTTAATCAATTTGTTCCAAAAGAGTTTAACATATCAAGCAAATGAGGTTGAGTGTTACATGACTTGTGGTTAGAACCTAAGTTATCCATTTCACATTGAAAATTTTAACTTGAAGTGATGAGAACGACGTGTATTGAGTACCCAACAACCTTCATGGACGAGTAATTAAGATTTAATAATGCGTTTGATTAAACATATGAAACTTCACTTAATTCGATTTGTTCCAAAAGTGTTGAACGTATCAAGCTAATGAGGTTGAGTGCTACATGTCTTGTGGTTAGAACCTAAGTTATCTATTTCACATTTCAAGTTTTAATATTAAGTGATGAGAACGACGTGTATTGAGGACCCAACAACCTTCGTGGACAAGTAATTAAGACTTAGTAATGCGTTTGATGAAGCATAAGAAACTTCACTTCAATCGATTTGTTCCAAAATAGTTAAACGTATCAAGCAAATGTGGTTGTGTAACACCCGGGTTAACGGCCAGGTGATTTTCCTAACTGTATTACCAGTCATGATTATTTAATCTTTGCAGTTTAGGACTTATACCAAGAATAATTAATTTTATGTGGATTTAAACTAGGTTGAGTGGCAAAGTTGTAATAATGGAGAGTGATGAACGATATATAAAGAAAAAGGAAATGTTTTAAACCTCACTTGAACCACTGTAGCCGACACCTTCCTTTTCGGCGATTTCTTCTCTCCCAAGCTCTTGCTCTCTGCTTCCGGCATACCCTCTTCGACGATCGGTTTGTCTGCCACTACTCGACTACTCTGTGCCCGAGGTATGCAATAGTCAATGTAGCCATCTGTTAGCTTGTTAGCCTTGTTTTCCACTCGGCATTGGAGTTTTGGATTTTCCAATGGCCGACTAGTAATAAGAACATTTGGAATCTGAGAGTGGGAATGCTTTTATCAAATCGATTCTGCACATTTAGAATAACCACCTCTGAGTTATCGATAATCGAATCAGTCTGTCTTGGTTTTGGATTTCAAACTGCACAGAGTATTAGACTAAGGATTCGGGAATGACTATAGCTATTAAATCTTAGGATAACTTGAGTTTAGAACTATTAGAATTTTGTTTTTAACTACTGCAATGTAAATGTTTTAGGTGAAGAAGTTTGAAAAGAAAGGAGCTCAAGTACTAAGGAGACCAGGTAAGTAAATGTATTAAGATTTCCGGCTAATAGAGCCCTACATCGTGGGAGTACTAGGTTGATATGTCTAATGTTTACCTTATGATAATGAGCTTGTCTGCACTTGAAGGATTTATGTATGTTGCGAGTTATACTATTTGATGACCTGCTAGTGAATGTGAAGTTGTCTATTCTGGTATGATCCTCGTCATAGTTTGATGAGTTAAAAGTTCTCATGTTCATGCATCATGAATGTTTCTCAAGCATAAGAAAATATTTTAACGCATGTTTCCCATGAACAAGATATGTATGTATATATGTATATATATAAGATTTATGCAACGTGGATTAAGTGAGGGTTGGGGGCGGTTCGGCCTATGTCACAGTCCAAAGAAGGACATATGAATACGACCCGCAGTAGGGAACAAGATCAAACTCACTGTCAAACCCCCTTTACCGGCACAAATCCTTTCTTGATCCACACAACTTAAATAAAGAATATGATCAATGACTATGAATGATGAATATGATCCATGACTATGAATGATGATTACGAGCAAAGACATGAACAAGAAAAGACTTATGAGCATGTGATTTTCCCAAATTATACATTCATGCACCCATGTTAGTGTTGCATTCCTTACTAAGCATTAGGCTTATAGTTTAAACTTTATGATGTAGGTGACGAGTTTTCAGGTGAGGAACTCAATGTTAATGAGAATGTCTAAGCTTGGTTGCTGGAGGATGCTCAGTGTGATAGTGAAGGCTGGATAGGTGATTAAGCTCCCTAGTTATGCTCATAGTAAGTTAGAAAAGTTTATGATAAACAGATGATTAAGTAGAATAGAATTTTCTTATAACAATGAGATTCGGATTTGAATGGTTTGACTTCAGAGTCTGTTAACGATTTTAAGGATTATTGAACGGTCTGTTTTGCTTAAGCCTTCCGCTATGCGTATCTTGAATGGGATATGGTTTTTACTCATTAGGGTTTATAATTTCCAGGTTAAGATTTGGGTAAGTTGTAGTATTTTCTGTTGGATAAGGTTGTTTGATGATTATAGTGTTTTACTGCCGTAAGATAGAAGCTAGATGAGGCATTCATCCGGATGACGTCATCGGCAGATGTAGCGGCAGATGTAGAGTGTTTAGCCCTCGGATGATGTAAGTATAAATTTTGTCGTCTAGTGATCGGCAGATGTAGAGTGTTTAGCCTTCGGATGATGTAAGTATAAATTTTGTCGTCTAGCGATCGGCAGATGTAGCGGCAGATGTAGAGTGTTTAGCCTTCGCATGATGTAAGTATAAATTTTGTCGTCTAGTGATCAGCAGATGTAGCGGCAGATGTAGAGTGTTTTAGCCATCGGATGACAAAAGTGCTATTTTGTCGCCTAGCGATCGGCAGAAGTAGAGTTTTAATGATCACGAGAGCTGCACATGTCTACCGGTAGATGTCCGCTACCGGATGATGTTTTAGACATTCACGAGAGACGCACGTGCTCATCGGTAGATGTTTTCTACTGAACGTCGATGAAAGAGTCACTTGATATGCACGTGATAGGTCGGATAATATGCGCTTCATCCGCCGATGCATGCAGACCCATGCAATTCGGGTAGAATAACGTAGGGCGACCCGAGGGCAATCCTCCACCGCCCGATTTCGTCATAGAATCAATGACCGTGTATGGTCGCTCATGTCTGTGAATGATTAAGTAAATAATGTCATGAAGAAGTCACGCACGAGGGACTGATTTTCCATCTGTTAAGTTGAAATCTTTAAGCCTGTTAAGTATACTGTTATAAAAAAAAAACAGAGAAGGAGCAAAGAGTTCAAATATGAATTAAAGTTTTAAGACAAGTTAAGAATTACGTGGCGATCCTCCCCGGGTCGTTACAGGTTGAGTGCTACAAAACTTGTGGTTAGAACCTAAGTTATCCATTTCACATTGAAGGTTTTAACTTGAAGTGATGATAACGACGTGTATTGAGGACCCAACAACCTTCATGGACGAGTAATTAAGACTTAATAATGAGTTTGATTAAGCATATGAAACTTCACTTCAATCGATTTTTCCAAAAGAGTTGAACGTATCAAGCAAATGAGGTTGAGTGTTATATGACTTGTGGTTAGAACCTAATTTATCCATTTCACATTATAGGTTTTAACTTGAAGTGATGAGAACGACGTGTATTGAGGACCCAACAACCTTCAAGGACGTGTAATTAAGACTTTGTAATGCGTTTGATAAAGCATAAGAAACTTCCCTTCAATCGATTTGTTCCAAAAGAGTTGAACGTATCAAGCTAATGAGTTTGAGTGTTACATGACTTGTGGTTAGAACCTAAGTTATCCATTTCACATTCAAGGTTTTAACTTGAAGTGATGAGAACGATGTGTATTGAGGACCCAACAACCTTCATGGACGAGTAATTAAGACTTAGTAATGCGTTTGATGAAGCATAAGAAACTTCACTTCAATCGATTTGTTCCAAAAGAGTTGAACGTATCAAGCAAATGAGGTTGAGTGTTACATGACTTGTGGTTAGAACCTAAGTTATCCATTTCACATTATAGGTTTTAACTTGAAGTCATGAGAACGACGTGTATTGAGGACCCAACAACCTTCATGGACGAGTAATTAAGACTTTGTAATGCGTTTGATGAAGCATAAGAAACTTCACTTCAATTGATTTGTTCCAAAAGAGTTGAACGTATCAAATCAAATTAGGTTGAGTGTTAGATGACTTGTGGTTAGAACCTAAGTTATCCATTTCACATTCGAGGTTTTAACTTAAAGTGATGAGAACGACGTGTATTGAGGACCCAACAATCTTCATGGACGAGTAATTAAGACTTAGTAATGCGTTTGATTTAGCATTAGAAACTTCATTTCAATCGATTTGTTCCAAAAGAGGTCAACGTATCAAGCAAATAAGGTTGAGTGTTACATGACTTGTGGTTAGAAATTAAGTTATCCATTTCACATTATAGGTTTTAACTTGAAGTGATGAGAACGACGTGTATTGAGGACCCAACAACATTGATGGACGCGTAATTAAGACTTAGTAATGCGTTTGATGAAGCATAAGAAAGTTCACTTCAATTGATTTGTTCTAAAAGAGTTGAACGTATCAAGCAAATGAGGTTGAGTGCTACATGACTTGTAGTTAGAACCTAAGTTATCCATTTCACATTCAAGGTTTTAACTTGAAGTGATGAGAACGACGTGCATTGAGGACCCAACATGTAACGACCCCGGTTGAAGTCGCCACGTAAATCATAACTTAACCTCGTATTTACATGTTCTTTTCTCTTCCCTCTTTTTTTTCTCAATGAAGCCTAAGGACTTTAACATAACAAATAGCAAGCTAGACCATCGAACTTGACTTCCCCTAAAAACTAGTGACATATACGTTCACAGAGTCGGGCGACTATACTCGGTCATCAGATCCATGACAAATTCGGGCAGGAAGAAAATGCCCCCAGATCACTCGACGTTATCCTGCTCGGGTTTGCATGCATCGATTAACAGATTATACATCATCCGGTTGTCACGTGTACCCTGCGTGACTCAATTATCGTCACCCAATAGAAGACATCTACCGGTGAACACGAGTCTAACACGTGACTCTTTTAAATCTCGCCCGGTCTCGAACATCCACCGCCGGATGTTCGTATTTACTCTACGTCGACCGGTGGTCATGTGCGCCTCGCGTGACCAATTAAAACATCACTCGAGCACTAGCAAATACTCACATCACCCGGTCACTAAACGACAAGAAAATTCTCGCGTCGCCCGGTCTCTAGACGACAAGAATAACCCTTATATCAGCCGGTGAAAACATACTATCTCCACCGATCACTAGACGACAAAATAATACATTCACATCATCCGGTAACGGAAACAACTACGTCGCCCGGTGACTAAACGACAAATTCTCCCAAATTTCATACTTTATAGACATAAACTTAAACAGATATTGATCATAGACTCAACCAGAATACATTTAGCGGAAGACTTAATTAAAACAGATCATTCTATATTTTCATAATCATCCTCGAAGTTGGTAACTAAACTAGATAATCACAGAATCCAATGTTCTAAGGAAAATTTCATCCTACATAAACATCAGATCATCATAAGTCTTACTGTCATAAAATAAACGTAACCACGGGTCATAATCGCCTGCCAGCAACAGACTTCCACCCTCAGCACCATCCTGCAACCAGCCTTAGACATCATCACTGAACTTGGAACCCTCACCTGTTAAATCTTCACCTACATCATAAGGTTTAAACTATAACCCTAATGCTTAGTAAGGAATGCAATACTAACAAGTATGCATGAATGCTCATTTTAAGAAAACACATGTTATGGATCTTTTCTTGTTCATATTCATGTTCATAGTCTTCATTCTTGTTCATCATTCGTATTCATTGTTCATAATCATCATTATGTGGATTAAGAGAGCATTTGTGCCGGTAAAGGGGGTTTGACAGTGAGAGTGTACATAATCCCTTGTGGGCCGTAATCATGATCATTCTTTTTGGACAGTGACATACGCCAAACCGCCCCCAACCCTCGCTTAATTCACGTTGCATAAGTTTTATATTCTTATCTTGTTCATGAGGAAAACATGCTTTTAAAACATTTTCATATGCGTAATTAATCATAATGCATGAACAGGGGTATACTTGATTCATCATTCTAACAAGCAGGTCATACGTCTAATAAGGATCATTTTATCAATTCAAGTAGCAACATCAGTCTCAGTGACCACTAAACATCGAAAATAACTTCTAAAGAATACCCTTGTGATGTAGGGCCCTAATGGCCAGGAATCCTACACATTCACTTATCTGGTTTCTCTAGCAACTTGAGCTCCTTTTCTTCAGACTTCTTCACCTAAAACATTTACATTGCAGTAGTTAAAACAAAATCCTAATAGTCCTAATCAAAAAGCCACCCTAGAATCTAATAGCTTAAATCATTCCCGAATCCGGCAGTCTAGTTTCTCTTTGTGCAGTCTGAAATCCAAAAACCAAAGCAGCTAGGTTCAACTAATGATTAAACAGGGTCGGTTATATTAAATGTCCATAATCGATTCGGAAATGCTATTACTAAACTCAGATTTAAAGTGCTACAAAATATACTCTGCCATCGAAGAACCCAAAACCTCAAGTCCTAGCTTAAAACAGAATTCCAAATAACTACACGGCAACTGCATTGACTAAATCTTACCTCAAATGTAGGTTATCAGGGTGGAGGCTGGAGGAAATCGATCGATGACGAGAGGGTCGTTGGCAGGGAGAGAGTTCTGGAGGAGGAAAATCACCGAGAGTAAATGTGTCGGCTACAGTGGGGTTTAAATGAGGTTTAAGGTTTCCATTTTCTATTTATATTAATAAAATCCTTCCTAATTACTATTTTGCCACCCCAAAATTAGAAATCAAGTAAACTTTGGCATAAGAATTAAATTCAAGTGTTAATAATAAAGGCGACAGTTAATTCCATTAAGAAAATCAACTGGCTGAGATCTTCGGGTGTTACATCCACCCCTCCTTAAACAAAATTTTCGTCCTCGAAAATTGCACAAACAAAGAGCTCCGGATATCTGTCTAACATGTCCTGCTGTTGCTCCCAAGTGGCTTCTTCAACTCCATGGTTTGTCCATAAGACCTTAACCAAAGGAATTTCCTTATTCCTCAGAGTTTTTACTGCAGACTCCAAAATTTTTACTGGCTTCTCTTCGTATACTAATGTTGGCTCAATTTCGACATCCACTGGCTTGACAACTTGTGTAGGATCCCGTATGCATTTTCTCAACATGGACACATGAAAAACATTATAAACCTTTTCCAGTGATTGGGGCAATTGTAGCCTGTAAGCAGTACCGCCGATCCTTTCTGAGACAGGGAATGGTCCAATGAATTGCGGATTAAGCTTTCCCTTCTTGCCAAATCTTAAAACTCCTTTAAATGGTGAAATCTTTAGAAAAACTTCATCGCCAACAGCAAACTCAAGATCTCTTCTCCTTTGGTCTGTATAACTCTTCTGTCGACTTTGTGCAGTCACCATTCTTCTCCTAATAATGGCAATCTTGTCTGACATTTGCTACAGGATCTCAGGGCCTAGGAGCTTTGCTTCACTGACTTCACTTCAGTAGAGAGGTGACCTACACTTCCTGCCATAAAGGGCTTCATATGGTGCCATGCCTATGGTGGACTGGTAACTATTATTGTAGGAGAACTCCACCAAGGGTAAGTATCAACTCCAAGATAACTGAAAATCCAGTACGCACGCTCTCAACATATCTTCTAGTATCTGAATGGTCTTCTCATATTGACCATCGGTTTGAGGGTGGAAGGCAGTGCTGAAGGATAACTTTGTCCCTAATGTGCTTTGCAAACTTTGTCAAAATCTTGAGGTGAATCTAGGATCGCGATCGGAGATAATAGATATCGGAATCCCATGCAATCTGGTAATTTCTTGGACATACAGGTCATCAATCTGGTCCATCGTAAAAGTCATTTTCACAGGTAGAAAGTGTGCTGATTTTGTCATTCTGTCTACCACAACCCAAATACCATCATGTTCTTTAGTCGTCCTTGGTAATCCTACCACAAAATCCATAGCAATATTTTTCCACTTCCATTTGGGGATCGGTAAGGGTTGAAGAGTACCTCCTGGTCGTTGGTGTTCAGTTTTAACTTGCTGGCATACCATGCATGACTCAACAAACTTAGCCACATCTCTCTTTAAATTTGGCCACCAATAATGTAACTTCAAGTCTCGATACATCTTGGTGCTACCAGGATGTACAGAGAAGAAAGATGAGTGAGCCTTAGCCCAGATCAACTCGCGCAACTCCTTAACACTCGGAATGTACCATCGATTCCTAAATTTCAAAATACCATCATTGGAGAGACTGGACTCCGAGGCTGCATCCTTTAATTTATCCCTCACACCGTTATTCTCCTTAGAGTCCTCTTTTTGTGCTTCTCTGATCTTGTCCAAGATGGTTGGTCGTATGGTTAGATCGGCAAGCAAGGCTGACAACTCGGGAATTATTTCTAACTCAAACTTCTGAACTTCTATTCTCAAAGGTGCAGACATGCTTGACACCGCGGGTTGCATTGTTGTTGACATCCTACTTAATGCATCAGCCACAACATTGGCCTTACCTGGGTGATACCTAATCTCAAAGTCATAATCTTTAACAAATTCCAACCAACATCTTTGTCTCATGTTCAATTCCTTTTGAGTGAAGAGGTATTTCAAGCTTTTATGGTCAGAAAACACCTCACACTGTTGACCATATAAATAGTGTCTCCAAATCTTCAGTGCAAAAACATTAGCAGCTAATTCCAAATCGTGAGTGGGGTAATTCTGTTCATAACTCTTCAGCTGTCCAGATGCATACGCCACAACCTTACCTTCTTGCATCAAAACACACCCTAAGCCAACTTTGGATGCATCACAGTAAACACTGAACTTTCCTTCTTCAGTTGGGAGAGTCAAAAGTGGGCCTGTTGTCAACTTCAGCTTAAGTGTCTGGAAGCCATCTTCACAAGCTTCGGTCCAACAGTACTTAGTATCCTTCTTTGTCAAACTAGTCAAGGGTTAGCTATCATAGAAAATCCTTTAATAAACTTCCTATAATAGCCTGCCAAACCAAGAAAACTACGGACTTCACTGACATTCCTTGGCTGTGGCCAATCCTTAACAGCCTGAATTTTTGTTGGATCAACAGATATGCCATTAGCAGAAATGACATGGCCTAAAAAGTAGACCTTATCCAGCAAAAATTCACATTTGAACAACTTGGCATAGAGTTGCTGCTTCCCTAATGTTGTTAAGACTATCCTTAAGTGCTCTGTGTGATCAGCTTTAGTCCGTGAATAAATTAAGATATCATCGATGAACACAATCACGAACTTGTCCAAAAATTCGCGAAACACCCGATTCATCGAATCCATAAAAGCTGCAGGTGTATTGGTTAACCCAAATGACATTACGAGGAATTCATAATGTCCATAACGGGTCCTGAAAGCGGTTTTAGGTATATCACTCTCCTTAACCTTCAGTTGGTAGTAACCCGAACGTAAATCAATCTTTGAAAACACTTTGGCTCCTTGTAATTGGTCAAACAAGTCATCAATTCGAGGCAAGGGGTACTTATTCTTAATTGTCAACTTGTTCAGTTCTCGGTAATCTATGCACATTCTTAGGGATCCATCTTTCTTCTTAACAAATAGGACAGGCGCGCCCCAGGGAGAACTGCTAGAGCGTATAAATCCTTTGTCTACTAATTCCTGTAGTTGAACTTTCAATTCCTTCAGTTCAACAGGTGCCATACGGTAAGGGTTCTTAGATACGGGTAATGCCTCGGGATATGTATCAATCACAAACTCTATTTCCCTATCAGGTGGTACCCCGGGCAGATCATCCACGAATACTTCGGGAAACTCCTTAACTATGAAAATATCTTGAAGTTCTACCTTATTCTTTACCCGAATATCGATTACACTAGCTAGATAACTCACACAGCCATCTTTCAATATCCGTTGAGTCTCTAGTGAGGATATAAGCGGTATTTTACTTATTTTTGGGATAGCTTGGAAAGTATACCGATCTCCATTTGGGGGTCGAAACTCAACTAATCTAGACCTACAACTTATCGTGGCAAAATGTCTGGATAACCAATCCATCCCTAGTATTACTTCATATCCCTTCATGTCAATTACAATTAGTTCTACATGTAACTTCTTATCTCCTAAGGACACAATGTCACCCTTCACTATCTGTTCAGAATGTAAGGATTTCCCTGACGGTAACATGACACTATATGGCCTATCAGCTGGTAAGTATCCCAACTTATGCTTACAGACAAACAGGGTCGCTATAAATGAGTGGGTGGCCCCCGTGTCTATAAGTGTATAAGCAGAAATACCACAAATCATAATTGTACCTGTTATGACCGTATGCTGCACAGCATCTTCATCCTCCATCATAGCAAAGACTCTAGGTGTTATTCTTGCTCGATTGGGGTCGGGTGGCGTAGGGCATTCTCTGGCTATGTGTCCAACCTTATCACATCTATAGCAACGGCCAGAATAAAGTTTGCACTCGCCATGGTGGTTCTTCTGACATGTGGAGCACAGAGGGGCTAGAGGTCGTTTTCCCTTCCCTTGGTCATCATTTGGATTGAATGATCTCTTTACACCTTGCTGTTTTTGTTGTGGTTCCCTGTTTTGTTGCCGTTGCCATCCTCTATTCTGACGTGGTGGCGGCTGAGCCTCCTTAGTGAACTTTCTTGGCTGATCACGCTGCGCATAAGTTGTTATCTCAGCCTCTTCCAGCTCCAAGGCCTTAGCCGTCACCTCACCATATGGTATATTGTGTATTCCAGCAGTCTTTACCCTCATGTACAGACTCAGCTTCAGTCCTTGAACAAATTGGTGGATCTTGTCCTCATCATCCTCGACCAATCGGGGAGCAAACCGTGATAAAGCCTCAAATTTGCATATGTAATCTGCCATAGAGCCAGTTTGTCGCAAATTCATGAACTCCTTCTTCTTGCTGGCACGAACAGTTCTATTAAAATACTTAAAAAAGAAAGCAGCCTTAAACATTTCCCAGGTCATGGCTCCCGCATCAATGGTGCTCTGGATTGAGTCCCACCAATGCCTTGCACTCAGTTCCAAATGAAAGACAGCATATGTGACCTTATTTCCTTCATCAACCTTTGCATACTTGAACATGTCCTCCACCTTTCGAATCCATTCCTCAGCATAAACAGGATCTGAAACTTGTCCATTAAATACCAGAGGTCGAAGCCGGTAGAAACGCTCACCCCCATGATCATGAGTTGCATTATTACTGGAGTTCCCTTGTTCTTCTCTAGTGGCCACAAGCTGCTCTATTTGGCGTGATTGGCGAATAACTAATTCTGTCAGCTGAGCAATGGTGGTACTATCCACATTATCTTCTCTCTGTTGACCTCTCACCATTTAGGAATTCCTAAACAAATACAATCATAACATATCTTAACTTAGTGACATTGCTAAAATCATAAACACTTACAGTTGCTGGAGTATACTCATGTGGCAATCTGTGCTGGAAGGCAGTCTGTAGAATCGATTTTAGAACCCGGTTTCGCTTTGATACCATAATTGTAACGACCCCGGTTAAAGTCGCCACGTAAATCATAACTTAACCTCGTATTTACATGTTCTTTTCTCTTCCCTATTTTTTTTTCTCAATGAAGCCTAAGGACTTTAACATAACAAATAGCAAGCTAGACCATCGAACTTGACTTCCCCTAAAAACTAGTGACATATTCGTTCACAGAGTCGGGCGACTATACTCGGTCATCAGATCCATGACAAATTTGGGCAGGAAGAAAATGCCCTCAGATCACTCGACGTTATCCTGCTAGGGTTTGCATGCATCGATTAATAGATTATACATCATCCGGTTGTCACGTGTACCCTGCGTGACTCAATTATCGTCACCCAATAGAAGACATCTACCGGTGAACACGAGTCTAACACGTGACTCTTTTAAATCTCGCCCGGTCTCGAACATCCACCGCCGGATGTTTGTATTTACTCTACGTCGACCGGTGGTCGTGTGCGCCTCGCGCGACCAATTAAAACATCACTCGAGCACTAGCAAATACTCACATCACCCGGTCACTAAACGACAAGAAAATTCTCGCGTCGCCCGGTCACTAGACGACAAGAATAACACTTATATCATCCGGTGAAAACATACTATCTCCACGGATCACTAGACGACAAAATAACACATTCACATCATCCGGTAACGGAAACAACTACGTCGCCCGGTGACTAAACGACAAATTCTCCCAAATTTCATACTTCACAGACATAAACTTAAACAGATATTGATCATAGACTCAACCAGAATACATTTAGCAGAAGACTTAATTAAAACAGATCATTCTATACTTTCATAATCATCCTCGAAGTTGGTAACTAAACTAGATAATCACAGAATCCAATGTTCTAAGGAAAATCTCATCCTACATAAACATCAGATCATCATAAGTCTTACTGTCATAAAATAAACGTAACCACAGGTCATAATCGCCTGCCAGCCACAGACTTCCACCCTCAGCACCATCCTGCAACTAGCCTTAGACATCATCACTGAACTTGAAACCCTCACCTGTTAAAACTTAACCTACATCATAAGGTTTAAACTATAAGCCTAATGCTTAGTAAGGAATGCAATACTAACAAGTATGCATAAATGCTCATTTTAAGAAAACACATGTTCATGGAACTTTTCTTGTTCATATTCATGTTCATAGTCTTCATTCTTGTTCATCATTCATATTCATTGTTCATAGTCATCATTATGTGGATTAAGAGAGGATTTGTGCCGGTAAAGGAGGTTTGACAGTGAGAGTGTACATAATCCCTTGTGGGTCGTAGTCATGATCCTTCTTTTTGGATAGTGACATACGCCAAACTGCCCCCAACCCTCGCTTAATTCACGTTGCATAAGTTTTATATTCTTATCTTGTTCATGAGGAAAACATGCTTTTAAAACATTTTCATATGCGTAATTAATCATAATGCATGAACAGGGGTATACTTGATTCATCATTCTAACAAGCAGGTCATACGTCTAATAAGGATCATTTTATCAATTCAGGTAGCAACATCAGTCTCAGTGACCACTAAACATCGAAAATAACTTCTAAAGGATACCCTTGTGATGTAGGGCCCTAATGGCCGGGAATCCTACACATTCACTTACCTGGTTTCTCTAGCAACTTGAGCTCCTTTTCTTCAGACTTCTTCACCTAAAACATATACATTGCAGTAGTTAAAACAAAATCCTAATAGTCCTAATCACAAGCCACCCTAGAATCTAATAGCTTAAATCATTCCCGAATCCGTCAGTCTAGTTTCTCTGTGTGCAGTCTGAAATCCAAAAACCAAAGCAGCTAGGTTCAACTAACGATTAAACAGGGTCGGTTATATTAAATGTCCATAATCGATTCGGAAATGTTATTACTAAACTCAGATTTAAAGTGCTACAAAATATACTCTGCCATCGAAGAACCCAAAACCTCAAGTCCTAGCTTAAAACAGAGTTCCAAATAACTACACGTCAACTGCATTGACTAAATCTTACCTCGAATGTAGGTTATCAGGGTGGAGGCTGGAGGAAATCGATCGATGACGAGAGGGTCGTTGGCAGGGAGAGAGTTCTGGAGGAGGAAAATCGCCGAGAGTAAATGTGTCGGCTACAGTGGGGTTTAAATGAGGTTTAAGGTTTTCATTTTCTATTTATATTAATAAAATCCTTCATAATTACTATTTTGCCACCCCAAAATTAGAAATCAAGTAAACTTTGGCATAAGAATAAAATTCAAGTATTAATAATAAAGGCGACAGTTAATTCCGTTAAGAAAATCACCTGGCTGAGATCGTCGGGTGTTCCACCCCTCCTTAAACAAAATTTTCGTCCTCGAAAATTGCTCAAACAAAGAGCTCCAGATATCTGTCCAACATGTCCTGCTGTTGCTCCCAAGTGGCTTATTCAACTCCGTGGTTTGTCCATAAGACCTTAACCAAAGGAATTTCCTTATTCCTCAGAGTTTTCACTGCAGACTCCAAAATTTTTACTGGCTTCTCTTTGTATACTAATGTTGGCTCAATTTCGACATCCACTGGCTTGACAACTTGTGTAGGATCCCGTATACATTTTCTCAACATGGACACATGAAAAACATTATGAACCTTTTTCAGTGATAGGGGCAATTGCAGCCTGTAAGTAGTACTGCCGATCCTTTTTGAGATAGGGAATGGTCCAATGAATCGCGGATTAAGCTTTCCCTTCTTGCCAAATCTTAAAACTTCTTTAAATAGTGAAATCCTTAGAAAAACTTCATCTCCAACAGCAAACTCAAGATCTCTTCTCCTTTGGTCTGCATAACTCTTCTGTCGACTTTGTGCAGTCACCATTCTTCTCCTAATAATGGCAATCTTGTCTGACATTTGCTACAGGATCTCAGGGCCTAGGAGCTTTGCTTCACTGACTTCACTTCAGTAGAGAGGTGACCTACACTTCCTGCCATAAAGGGCTTCATATGGTGCCATGCCTATGGTGGACTGGTAACTATTATTGTAGGAGAACTCCACCAAGGGTAAGTATCAACTCCAAGATAACTGAAAATCCAGTACGCACGCTCTCAACATATCTTCTAGTATCTAAATGGTCCTCTCAGATTGACCATCGGTTTGAGGGTGGAAGGCAGTGCTGAAGGATAACTTTGTCCCTAATGTGCTTTGCAAACTTTGCCAAAATCTTGAGGTGAATCTAGGATCGCGATCAGAGATAATAGATATCGGAATCCCATGCAATCTGGTAATTTCTTGGACATACAGTTCATCAGTCTGGTCCATCGTAAAAGTCATTTTCACAGGTAGAAAGTGTGCTGATTTTGTCATTCTGTCTACCACAACCCAAATACCATCATGTTCTTTAGTCGTCCTTGGTAATCCTACCACAAAATCCATGGCAATGTTTTTCCACTTCCATTTGGGGATCGGTAAGGGTTGAAGAGTACCTCCTGGTCGTTGGTGTTCAGTTTTAACTTGCTGGCATACCATGCATGACTCAACAAACTTAGCCACATCTCTCTTTAAATTTGGCCACCAATAATGTAACTTCAAGTCTCGATACATCTTGGTGCTACCAGGATGTACAGAGAAGGAAGATGAGTGAGCCTTAGCCAAGATCAACTCGCGCAACTCCTTAACACTCAGAATGTACCATCGATTCCTAAATTTCAAAATACCATCATTGGAGAGACTGAACTCTGAGGCTGCATCCTTTAATTTATCCCTCACACCGTTATTCTCCTTAGAGTCCTCTTTTTGTGCTTCTCTGATCTTGTCCAAGATGGTTGGTCGTATGGTTAGATCGGCAAGCAAGGCTGACAACTCGGGAATTATTTCTAACTCAAACTTCTGAACTTCTATTCTCAAAGGTGCAGACATGCTTGACACCGCGGGTTGCATTGTTGTTGACATCCTACTTAATGCATCAGCCACAACATTGGCCTTACCTGGGTGATACCTAATCTCAAAGTCATAATCTTTAACAAATTCCAACCAACGTCTTTGTCTCATGTTCAATTCCTTTTGAGTGAAGAGGTATTTCAAGTTTTTATGGTCAGAAAACACCTCACACTGTTGACCATATAAATAGTGTCTCCAAATCTTCAGTGCAAAAACATTAGCAGCTAATTCCAAATCGTGAGTGGGGTAATTCTGTTCATAACTCTTCAGCTGTCTAGAGGCATACGCCACAACCTTACTGTCACGACCCTAATACTGTACCCTTATTTACCCTTAAATTACCGTACAAATTTTTCATTTTAAACTTAAAACCTAACTTTAAGCGGAAATTAAGTTAGAATTGAATCTATATTTTAAACCATTTAAAATAACTTAAAACAAATTAATAAAACTTTAAAACATTTGATAAGGTAATTAATATTAAATCAGAAAAAGGAACATACACCTCACATTATCATTTAACTTCGAACCCTCGATATCCATACGCCTTCCGAAATACCACTCCAAAACCGTCTCGAAACGCAACTATAATAAAGTACATTTTTATGAAAATAAACTGCGTGGTTCCGTTTGAAAGTTTAACATATCCTTATGAAACAAGTTACCCAAACAGTTCCAGTATATCATTTAAAAACGTTAAAATGTAAACCTATCAACTACCAGAACCAAGCATCCTAATATGTCTATACAATCATCAACTCCAAAACATTCCAAAACCCTCAAAATCTGTACATACTCCCCACGGGTCAGATAAGCCTCGACTGCGCCAGCACACCACCGCAGCCATCCTCCGTCAACTGGGCTATGCCTCAGGTGGAGGGACATCGTCCTCACCTGGTATCTCGATATCTAGATCACCTACCACCGTACATAACACACTATGAGATAAAATCTCAGTAAGCTCTACGTAAATGCAATGCATGCTGTGCTATGGGTTCATTAAATCATGCTTTATCTTTCTTTACTATGCAATGCAGTATGCCCGAAGGCCAGTATGCCCGAAGGCCAGTATATGAAATGCTCTGTATGCCCGAAGGCCTGTATGCCCGAAGGCCTGTAAATGCAATGCTCTGTATGCCCGAAGGCCTGTATATGAAATGCTCTGTATGCCCGAAGGCCTGTATGCCCGAAGGCCTGTAAATGCAATGCTCTGTATGCCCGAAGGCCTGTATATGAAATGCTCTGTATGCCCGAAGGCCTGTATGCCCGAAGGCCTGTAAATGCAATGCTCTGTATGCCCGAAGGCCTGTATATGAAATGCTCTGTATGCCGAAGGCCTGTATGCCCGAAGGCTGTAAATGCAATGCTCTGTATGCCCGAAGGCCTGTATATGAAATGCTCTGTATGCCCGAAGGCCTGTATGCCAGAAGGCCTGTAAATGCAATGCTCTGTATGCCCGAAGGCCTGTAAATGCAATGCTCTGTATGCCCGAAGGCCTGTATGCCCGAAGGCCTGTAAATGCAATGCTCTGTATGCCCGAAGGCCAGTATGCCCGAAGGATCATGCTATGCTTTACGTTATCTTAAACCTCTGTGCGGAAATTCGTTTTCATGCTTTTCTTTAAAATAGGTGATGCGTGAACAGTTCTCTATCATAAAGTAAACAAACAATAACATGGACCATCAAAACTGTAAAAGCATAAACTATAAACTCCTAAAACCTAGCTACCCAAACCGAACAAAACTAACTAAAGGCATCTCCAAAACTCCTCGAGACGACGTTCGAAGCACGGTGTAGGCCAATCGGCCAGAAAAGAATCACGAGAACTTACCTGTCTTCTGTAGCTCTTGCTCGTCCACGAGCGTTATTCACCTACGCAATTTTTATCAATTTGTCGTTAAAACGCGCTTAAACAATAAAATGTCCAAATTTAACAAAACCTTAATTAAGGAATTTTCCTAAAATCTTCACCTAACTAATCGAAGTATTTAAACAACGATTAACGCTCGATAGTTTAAAATTACAATTAACGAGTTTTTCCTAAAAACCCGAAAATTCTCAAATTTTAACATTTATCGCAATTCACTCTAACTCCGTCCAATATCGTTCAATACGTCCTTTATATCATTAATTACTATAAACCTATTACCTTCGGACCTTAATTTGGGTTCGGTAAAAACCCGACCCGAAACTTCGAACGCGCGTAACTTTCGCATCGGTTATCGGAATCGAACGATTCCAGCGGCCACGTGCTCCTCTAATAACCTATTTTAATCTGCCAAAAGTAATTTTAAAACAATCGACCGTAGATAGGTCAATTGCAGCAAAACCCGAACTGCCCCAATCCGGGAAATTCCCCCATTTTGATTTTTCATCAATTCCACGTCAATTTCTTCACCAATCAACCACAATTAGCCTCAATTAGCCTAAACTAATCGAAATCCCGAGGCAACACACCGAAAACCGAAACCCCCAAATTTGGAGTTCACTGTTTTCGGCTCAAATTGAGCACACTAATGCTCGGCAACCATAGCCGGCGTTATGCTCGGCCATTTTACGCTAAGACGGCCAAAAAGTGGCCGGAAACCAGAGCTCAATCGAGCTCTTCCCTCACGGCCAAAAACCAAGCAAGAAACAGGGCGAAAAAACCGAACATACGTGCGGTTCGCGCGTGGAGACAAGTCGGAACCCCGTCGCCGTCGTCTGGCCGGAGAACGGCGAGGATCGCCGGTGCTTCGTCGATCGTCGCCCGAGCTTCGTCGCCGATCCCCCTGTTCTTCGTCGCGGGTCGTCGGGCTCGAACACAAACAACATTTCTGTTGTTTGTGTTTAATTAAATAAAATTAATAATATAATAATAATAATAATAATAATAATAAAACTAAAACTATTTCTTAACAAAACATTAATTTTTGCCCTCTGTGTTTTCGACCATTCGAATTTTTCTTGTTTCACCACTAAGTCCAACTTATCACTAGGGTTCCGTTAAAACTGTCTGTTTCCCATTTGGACCTCGTTTACTATTTTTACTAATTCGTTAACCATATTACAAAGGGATTTAGTTACTCGGAATATTGCATCAAAACTCCGGAAATTCCACAAAATTCCTTAAAATTCCAATTAATCGTTAGGATCGTATTAACGCTTTCCGTTTGCGAAACTGACTTGATTTGACATATTTACCAAAAATGCCACATATAATATAAAATAAGAATATAATATAATATATCCAAAATCCGTTACGACGTGTATTGAGGACCCAACAACCTTCATGGACGCGTAATTAAGACTTAGTAATGCGTTTGAAAAAGCATAAGATACTTCATTTCAATCGATTTGTTCCAAAAGTGTTGAACGTCTCAAGCAAATTAGGTTGAGTGTTACATGACATGTGGTTAGAACCTAAGTTACCCATTTCACATTCAAGGTTTTAACTTGAAGTGATGAGAACGACGTGTATTGAGGATACAACAACTTTCAAGGACGAGTAATTAAGACTTAGTAATGCGTTTTATTAAGCCTATGAAACTTCACTTCAATTGATTTGTTCAAAAAGAGTTGAACGTATGAAGCAAATTAGGTTGAGTGTTACATGACTTGTGGTTAGAACCTAAGTTATCCATTTCACATTGAAGGTTTCAACTTGGAGTGATGACAACGACGTGTATTGAGGACCCAACAACCTTCATGCACGGGTAATTAAGACTTAGTA
This sequence comes from Begonia masoniana, assembly GCA_022432975.1. Lineage (NCBI taxonomy): Eukaryota > Viridiplantae > Streptophyta > Magnoliopsida > Cucurbitales > Begoniaceae > Begonia > Begonia masoniana. Next base: position 34,559,193 of record CM039506.1, read on the forward strand.
ATGCGTTTGATGAAGCATAAGAAACTTCACTTCAATCGATTTGTTCCAAAAGAGTTGAACGTATCAAGCAAATGAGGTTGAGTGCTACTGGACTTGTGGTTAGAACCTAAGTTATCCATTTCACATTCGAGGTTCTAACTTGAAGAGATTAGAACGACGTGTATTGAGGACCCAACAACCTTCATGAACGAGTAATGGAGACTTAGTATTGCGTTTGATTAAGCATAAGAAACTTGACTTCAATCGATTTGTTCCAAAAGAGTTAAACGTATCAAGAAAATGAGGTTGAGTGTTACATGACTTGTGGTTAGAATCTAAGTTATCCATTTCACATTATAGGTTTTAACTTGAAGTGATGAGAACGACGTGTATTGAGGACCCAACAACCTTCATCGACGCGTAATTAGACTTATTAATGCGTTTGATGAAGCATAAGAAATTTCACTTCAATCGATTTGTTCTAAAAGAGTTAAACGTATCAAGCAAATTAGGTTGAGTGTTACATGACATGTGGTTAGAACCTAAGTTACCCATTTCACATTGAAGGTTTTTACTGGAAGTGATGAGAACGACGTGTATTGTTGACCCAACAACCTTTATGGACGAGTAATTAAGACTTTGTAATGCGTTTGATTAAGCATAAGAAACTTCACTTCAATCGATTTGTTCCAAAAGAGTTGAACGTATCAAGCTCATGAGTTTCAGTGCGACATGACTTGTGGTTAAAACCTATATTATCCATTTCACATTCAAGGTTTTAACTCAAAGTGATGAGAACGACGTGGATTTAGGACCCAACAACCTTAATGGACGAGTAATTAAGACTTTTGTAATGCGTTTGATGAATCATAAGAAACTTCATTTCAATCAATTTGTTCCAAAAAAGTTGAACGAATCAAGCAAATGAGGTTGAGTGTTACATGACTTGTGGTTAGAACCTAAGTTATCCATTTCACATTATAGGTTTTAACTTGAAGTGATGAGAACGACGTGTATTGAGGACCCAACAACCTTCATGGACGAGTAATTATGACTTAGTAATGCGTTTTATTAAGCATTAGAAACTTCACTTCAATCGATTTGTTCCAAAAGGGTAGAACGTATGAAGCAAATGAGGTGGAGTGCTACATGACTTGTGGTTAGAACCTAAGTTATCCATTTCACATTAATGGTTTTAACTTGAAGTGATGAGAACAAGGTGTATTGAAGACGTAACAACCTTCATGGACGAGTAATTAAGACTTAGTAATGCGTTTGATGAAGCATAAGAAACTTCACTTCAGTCTATTTGTTCCAAAAGAGTTGAACGTAACAGGCAAATGAGGTTGAGTGCTACATGACATGTGGTTAGAACCTAAGTTATCCATTTCACATTCAAAGTTTTAACTTGAAGTGATGAGAACGACGTGTATTGAGTACCCAACAACCTTGATGGACTCGTAATTAGGACTTAGTAATGCATTTGATGAAGCAAAAGAAACTTTACTTCAATTGATTTGTTCCAAAAGAGTTGAACGTATCAAGCCAATGAGTTTGAGTTTTACATGACTTGCGGTTAGAACCTAGGTTATCCATTTCACATTCAAAGTTTTAACGTGAAGTGATGAGAAGGACGTGTATGGAGGACCCAACAACCTTCATCGACGCGTAATTAGACTTAGTAATGCGTTTGATGAAGCATTAGAAACTTCACTTCAATCGATTTGTTCCAAAAGAGTTGAACGTATCAAGAAAATTAGGTTGAGTGTTACAGGACATGTGGTTAGAACCTAAGTTACCCATTTCACATATAAGTTTTTAACTTGAAGTGATGAGAACGACGTATATTGTGGACCCTACAACCTTCATGGACGTGTAATTAAGACTTAGTAATGCGTTTGATGAAGCATAAGAAACTTCACTTCAATCGATTTGTTCCAAAAGAGTTGAACGTATCAAGCTAATTAGGTTGAGTGTTACATGACATGTGGTTAGAACCTAAGTTACCCATTTCACATTCAAGGTTTTAACTTAAAGTGATGAGAACGACGTGTATTGTGGACCCAACAACCTTCATGGACGAGTAGTTAAGACTTAGCAATGCGTTTGATTAAGCTTAAGAAACTTCAATTCAATCGATTTGTTCAAGAAGAGTTGAACGTATCAAGCAAATGAGGTTCAGTGTTACATGACTTTTGGTGAGAACCTAAGTTATCCATTTCATATTATAGGTTTTAACTTGAAGTGATGAGAACGACGTGTATTGAGGACCCAACAACCTTCATGGACGAGTAATTAAGACTTAGTAATGGCGTTTGATTAAGCATAAGAAACTTCACTTCAATCGATCTGTTCCAAAGAGTTTGAACGTATCAAGCAATGAGGTTGAGTGTTACATGACTTGTGGTTAGAATCTAAGTTATCCATTTCACATTATAGGTTTTAACTTGAAGTGATGAGAACGACGTGTATTGAGGACCCAAAAACCTTTATGGACGAGTAATCAAGACTTAGTATTGCGTTTGATTAAGCATTAGAAACTTCACTTCAATCGATTTGTTCCAAAAGAGTTGAACGTATAAAGCAAATGAGGTTGAGTGCTACATGACTTGTGGTTAGAACATAATTTATCCATTTCACATTCAAAGTTTTAACTTGAAGTGATGAGAACGACGTGTATTGAGTACCTAACAACCTTGATGGACGCGTAATTAAATCTTAGTAATGCGTTTGATAAAGCATAAGAAACTTCACTTCAATCGATTTGTTTCAAAAGAGTTGAAAGTATCAAGCAAATGAGGCTGAGTGTTACATGACTTGTGGTTAGAACCTAAGTTATCCATTTCATATTCAAGGTTTTACCTTGAAGTGATGAGAACGACGTGTATTGAGGACCCAACAACCTTCATGGAAGAGTAATTAAGACTTAGTAATGCGTTTGATTAAGCATAAGAAACTTCACTTCAATCGATCTGTTCCAAAAGAGTTGAACGTATCAAGCAAATGAGGTTGAGTGTTACATGACTAGTGGTTAGAACGTAAGTTATCCATTTCACATTATAGGTTTTAACTTGAAGTGATGAGAACGACGTGTGTTGAGGACCCAACAACCTTCATTGACGAGTAATTAAGACTTAGTTACGCGTTTGATTAAGCATTAGAAACTTAACTTCAATCGATTTGTTCCAAAAGTTTTGAACGTATCAAGCAAATGAGGTTGAGTGTTACATGACTTGTGGTTTGAATCTAAGTTATCCATTTCAGATTATAGGTTTTAACTTAAAGTGATGAGAACGACGTGTATTTAGGACCCAACAACCTTCATAGACGAGTAATCAAGACTTAGTAATGCGTTTGATTAAGCATTAGAAACTTCACTTCAATCGATTTGTTTCAAAAGAGTTGAACGTATAAAGCAAATGAGGTGGAGAGCTACATGAGTTGTGGTTAGAACCTAAGTTATCCATTTCACATTCAAGGTTTTAACTTGAAGTGATTAGAACGACGTGTATTGAAGACCCAACAACCTTCATGAACGAGTAATTAAGACTTAGTAATGCGTTTGATTAAGCATAAGAAACTTCACTTCAATCGATCTGTTCAAAAAGAGTTGAACGTATCAAGCAAATGAGGTTCAGTGTTACATGACTTGTGGTGAGAACCTAAGTTATCCATTTCACATTATAGGTTTTAACTTGAAGTGATGAGAACGACGTGTATTGAGGACCCAACAACATTCATGGACGAGTAATTAAGACTTAGTAATGGGTTTGGATTAAGCATAAGAAATTCACTTCAAGCGATTTGTTCCAAAAGAGTTGAACGTATCAAGCAAATGAGGTTGAGTGTTACATGACTTTTGGTTAGAATCTAAGTTATCCTTTTCACATTATAGGTCTTAACTTGAAGTGATGAGAACGACGTGTATTGAGGACCCAACAACCTTCATGGACGAGTAATCAAGACTTAGTAATGCGTTTGATTAAGCATTAGAAACTTCACTTCAATCGATTTGTTTCAAAAGAGTTAAACGTATAAAGCAAATGAGGTTGAGTGCTACATGACTTATGGTTAGAACCTAATTTATCCATTTAACATTCAAAGTTTTAACTTGAAGTGATGAGAACGACGTGTATTAAGTACCTAACAACCATGATGGACGCGTAATTAAGTCTTAGTAATGCGTTTAATAAAGCATAAGAAACTTCACTTCAATCGATTTGTTTCAAAAGAGTTGAAAGTATCAAGCAAATGAGGTTGAGTGTTACATGACTTGTGGTTAGAACCTAAGTTATCCATTTAATATTCAATGTTTTACCTTGAAGTGATGAGAACGACGTGTATTGAGGACCTAACAACCTTCATGGACGAGTAATTAAGATTTAGTAATGCGTTTGATTAAGCATAAGAAACTTCACTTCAATCGATCTGTTCCAAAAGAGTTGAACGTATCAAGCAAATGAGGTTGAGTGTTACATGACTAGTGGTTAGAACGTAAGTTATCCATTTCACATTATAGGTTTTAACTTGAAGTGATGATAACGACGTGTGTTGAGGACCCAACAACCTTCATGGACGAGTAATTAAGACTTAGTAATGCGTTTGATTAAGCATTAGAAACTCCACTTCAATCGATTTGTTCCAAAAGAGTTGAACGTATGAAGCAAATGAGGTGGAGTGCTACATGACTTGTGGTTACAACCTCAGTTATACATTTGACATTCAAGGTTTTAACTTAAAGTGATGAGAACGACGTGTATTGAAGACCCAACAACCTTCATGGCCGCGTAATAAGACTTAGTAATCGCGTTTGATTAAGCATAAGAAAACTTCACTTCCATCGATTTGTTCAAAAAGAACGTATCAAGCAAATGAGGTTAAGTGTTACATGACTTGTGGTGAGAACCTAAGTTATCCATTTCACATTATAGGTTTTAACTTGAAGTGATGATGACGACTTGTATTGAGGATCCCAACAAACCTCATTGACGAGTAATTAAGAGGTTATAATGCGTTTGATTAAGCATTAGAAACTTCACTTCAATCGATTTGTTCCAAAAGAGTTGAACGTATCAAGCAAATGATGGTTGAGTGCTATATGACTTGTGGTTATGAACCCTAAGTATCATTTCACATTCAAGGTTTTAACTTGAAGTGATGAGAACGTCGTGTATGGAGGACCCAACAACTTCATCGACAGCGTAATTAGACTTAGTATGCGTTTGATGAAGGCATAAGAAACTTCACTTCAACGATTTATTGCAAATGTGTTGAACATATCAAGCAATGAGGTGAGTGTTTCATGACCTTGTGGTTTAGGAACCTAATTATAGTTATCATTTCACATTCAAGGTTTTACCTTGAAGTGATTGAAGGACGTGTATTGAGGACCCAAACAACCTTCTGGACGAGTATTAAGACTTAGTAATGCGTTTGATTAAGCATTAGAAACTTCACTTCACATCGATTTGTTCCAAAGAGTTGAACGTATCAAGCAAATGAGGTTGAGTGCTACATGACTTGTGGGTTAGAACCTAGTTTATCCATTTCACATCCAAGGTTTTAAACTTGAGTGATGAAAATGACGTCTATTAAAGACCCAACAACCTTCGTGGAAGAGTAATTAAGACATAGTAATGCATTTGATTAAGGATTAGAAACGTCACTTCAATCGATTTGTACCAAAAGAGTTGAAAATATGAAGCAAATGAGGTGGAGTGCTACATGACTTGTGGTTAGAACGTAAGTTATCCATTTCATATTCAAGGTTTTACCTTGAAGTGATAAGAACGACGGTATTGTGGACCCACAACCTTCATGGACGGAGTAATTAAGCCTAATAATGCGGTGTCATTAAAGCATAAAAAACTTCACTTCATAGATTTGTTCCAAAAGAGTTGACGTATCAAGCAAATGAGGTTGAGTGTTACAGAGACATGTGGTTAGAACCTAAGGTACCCATTTCACATATAGTTTTTAACTTGAAGTGAGTGAGGAACGACGTATGTATTGTGGACCCTACAAACCTTCATGGACGGTAATTAAGACTTAGTAATGCGTTGATGAAGATCAAGAAACTTCACTTCAATCGATGTCCAAAAGAGTTGAACGTATCAAGCTAATTAGGTTGAGTGTTACATGACATGTGGTTTTAGAACCTAAGTTACCCATTACATTCAAGGTTTAACTTAAAGTGATGAGACGACGTTGTATTGTGGACCCAACAACCTTCATGGACGATAGTTTAAACTTAGCAAGCGTTGATAAGCTAGAAACTTAACAATCGATTTGTTCAAGAAGAGTTGAACGTATAAGCAAATGAGGCTTCAGTGTTACATGACTTTTGGTGAGAACTAAGTTATCCATTTCATATTATAGGTTTTAACTTGAAGTGATGAGAACGACGTGTATTGAGGAACCAACAACTTCAGGACGAGAATTAAGACTTAGTAATGCGTTTGATTAAGCAAAGAAATTCACTTCAATCGATCGTTCAAAAAGAAGTTGAGTATCAAGCCAAATGGGGTTGAGTGTACATGACGTGTGGTTGAGAATCTCGTTATCCATTTACCATTATAGGTTTTAACTTGAAGTGATGAGACGAAGTGTATGGGACCCAAAACCTTATGGAAGAGTAATCAAGACTTAGTATTGCGTTGATTAAGCTTAGAAACTTCACTTCAATCGATTTGTTCCAAAAGAGTTGACGTTATAAGCAAATGAGGTTGAGTGCTACATGATTGTGTAGAACATAATTTATCCATTTCACATTCAAAGTTTTAACTTGAAGTATGAGAACGACGTTTATGAGTACTAACACCTTGAGGGACGCGTAATTAAATCTTAGGAATGCGTTTTGATAAAGCTAAGAAACTTTCACCTTCAACGAGTGTTTCAAAAGAGTTGAAAGGATCAAGCAACTGAGGCTAGTGGTACATGACTTGTGTTAAACCTAAGTTATCCATTTCATATTCAGGTGTACCTTGAAGTGATGAGAACGACGTGTATGAGGACCAACAACCTTCTGGGGGAAGAGTAAATTAAGACTTAGTAATGGGGCCGCCGGTTTTTTGTTTTTTTTTTTTTTTTTTTTTTGATTAAGCATAAGAAACTTCACTTCAATCGCTCTGTTCCAAGCTTTGAACCTTATCAAGCAATGAGGTTGAGTGTTACATACTATGTTAGAACGTAGTTTCGCAGTTCCATTATATTTTAAACTTGACGTGATGGAACACGTTTTTGATGCACCCAACAACCTCATTGACGAGTAATTAAACTTAGTTAACGCGGTTGATTAAGCATTAGAAACTAACTTCAATCGATTTGTTCCAAAAGTTTGGAACTTAATCAGCAATGAGGTGATTGTTACAATGACTTGTGGTTAGAATCTAAGTTATCCATTTCACTTATAGGTATTTAACTTAGTATGAGAACGACGTGTATTTAGGACCCAACAACCTCATAGACTATTAATATCAGACTTAGTAATGCTTTGATTAAGCTAGAACTTCACGTCAATCGATGTGTTTCAAAAGAGTTGAACGTATAAAGCAATTAGGTGGAGAGTACATGGTTGTGGTTAGAGAACCTAAGTTATCCATTTCCATTCCAAGGTTTTAACTTGAATTGTTAGCGACGTGTATTGAGACCCAACCACCCTCATGACGAGTAATTAGACTTAGAATGCGTTGATATAGCATAATAAACTTCACTTATCGATCTGTTCACAAAGAGTTGAACGTACAAGCAAAGAGTTCCGTGTTACATGACGTGTGTGCAGAACCTAAGTTAATCCCATTTCACTTATAGTTTTTAACTTGAAGTGATGAGAACTACTGTATTGAGGAACCCAACAACATTACATGGACGGTAATCTAAAGACTTATAATGGGTTTGATTACGCATAAGAAACGTCACTTCAATCGATTTGTTCCAAAGAGTTGAACGTATCAAGCAATGGTTGATTGTTACATACTTTTGTTCAAATCTAGGTATCCTTTTCACATTATAGGTCTTAAAACTTGAAGTGATTGATAACACGTGTATTGAGGACCAACACCTTCATGGACGTATCAAGACTAGTATGCTTTGATTAAGGTTGGCATTAGAACTTCCACTTTCAACGATTTTGTTCAAATAGTTCAACGTATAAAGCAAATGAGGTGAGTGCTACATGCTTATGGTTAGAACCTAATTTATCCTTTAATAACAGTCAAAGTTTTAACTTGAAGTGTGAAACGACGTGTATTAAGTACCTAACAACCTGATGGACGCGAATTACGTCTTAGTAATTGCGTTACTAAAGCATAAGAACTTCACCTTCATCGATTTGGGTTCAAAAGAGTTGAACGTATCAAGCAATGAGGTTTAGTGTTTACATGACTTGTGGTTAGAACTAATTTATCCATTTTAATCCTTCACTGTTTTACCTTGAGTGATGATAACGACGTGTAATTGAGGAGGCCTAACACCTTCAAGGACGAGGTTTAAGCATTAGTAATGCTTTGATTAAGCATAAGACCTTCACTTCCATCGTCTGTTTCCCAAGAGTTGAACGTATCAACAAATGAGGGTTGATTGTTACATGACTAGTATTGTTTTAGAACGTAAGTTATCCATTTCACATTACAGGTTTAACTTGAAGTGATGATAAACGAACGTGTGTTGAGGACCCAACCCTCATGGACGAGTAATTAAGACTAGTAATGCTTGATTAAGCATGAGAAACTCCACTTCATCGATTTGTTTCCAAAGAGTTGAACGTATGAGCAAATGAGGTGGAGATGCTACATGCACTTGGGTTTAACAACCTCCGTTATAACATTTGCATTCAAGGTTTTAACCTGAAGTGATGAGAACGACGTGTATGAGACCCAACACCTTCATGCGCGTATTAGACTTAGTAAATGCCTTTGAATTAGAGGCATAAGAACTCCTTCAATCGCTTTGTTCAAAAGAACGTATCAAGCAATGAGGTTTCTGTTTACATGACTTGTGGTGAGAACCTAAGTTATCCATTTCACATTATAGGTTTTAACTTGCAAGTGATGTCTCAAGAACGACAACTTGATTAAGAAGAGAACCAACCACAACCAACAGCACAAACCTTCATTGACGAGTAATTAGAGTTAGTAAAATGCGTTTGATTAAGGCATTAGAAACTCATTCAATCGATTTGTTCCAAGAGTAAACGTAAATCAGCACATGAGGTTAGTGCTATATGACTTGTGGTTGAACCTAATTATCCATTTCACCTTCAAAAAAAAAAAAAAAAAAAAAAGTTTTTAACTTGAGTGATAGAAGTCGTGTATGGAGGACCCACCAACTTCTCGACGAGTAATTCGACTTGTAATGCGTTTGATGAAGCATAAGAAAACTTTCACTGTCAATCGATTTATTGCAAATGTGTTGAACATATACAGCAAATGAGGTGATTTTCAATGACTTTTGGGTAGAAACCTAGTTATCCATTTCACATTCAGGGTTTACCTGGAAGTGATTAGAAGTACGTGGTAATTGAGGACCCAACAACCTTCATGGACGTTACTTAAGACTTATTAATGCTTTTGATTAAGCATTAGAAAACTCACTTCAATCGATTTGTTCCAAAAGCGTTGAACGTAATCAAGCATGATGTTGAGTGCACATGACTTTGTATGGTTAGACCCAGTTTTATCCAGTTTCACATCCAAGGTTTTAACTTGAAGTGTGAAAATGGACGTTCGATTCAAGACCCACACCCTTCGTGGAAGAGTATTAAGACTAGTAATGCATTTGATTAAGATTAAAACGGCCCTTCAAATGCGATTTTGTACCAAAAGAGTTGAAAATATGAAGCAATTTGAGGTGGAGGTTCTACATGCCTTTTGGTTAGAACGTAAGTTATCCATTTCATATTCAAGTTTTTACCTGAATTGATAAGACCGACGTGTATTGTGGCACAACAACCTTCATGGACGAGTAATTAAGACCTTAATAATGCGTTTGATTTAGCATAAAAAAACTTCACTTCAATCGATTGTTCCAAGAGTTGAACGTAATCAAGCAAAGAGTTGAGTGTTACATGACTTGTGGGTAGATCTAATTTAAAAAAAAAAAACTCCTTTCCATTATAGGTTTAAACTTGAAGTGTGAGAAACTACGTGTATTGAGTACTAACACCATGATGGCCGGTAATTAAGTCTTAGTAAGCGTTTGATAAAGCATAAGAAACTTCAACTTCATCGATTGTTTCAAAAGAGTTTGAAGTATCAAGCAATGAGGTTGAGTGTTCATGACTGTGGTTAGAACCTAAATATCCATTTTCATTATCAGGTTTTACCTGTGAAGTGTGAGTTTTTTGTGTGTTTAATGGAAAACAGGTTGAAGAGCTAATTAATAAATTAGTGAAAAATGAATGA
>CM039506.1:34569671-34670231 GCA_022432975.1 Begonia masoniana
TGGTCATATAAAGCTTCATACGACATGCCATATGAAGACTTAATTAACTGATGTGTGGTGAACCTTCTACCAATGACAATTTACTCAATTATTTTGGAAATCAAAGACAAGCTTTACATATTCCTAGAGTTAGAATTGTTCTTGATTGTCTATCTGTCTGAGGGTTGAAAAAGTTGTATGAAAGTGTAACGGAGACCTATAGGTTTCTGCATACTCTCCAAATTATAGGTAAAGGAAGGAACAAGGAACAAAGACTTAGGAATGCGTTGATTAAGCATTAGAAACTTCACTTCAATCGAGTTTGTTTCAAAAGAGGTTAAACGTATATAAAGCAAATGAGGTTGAGTGCTAATGAATTGGGTTAGAACCTAATTTAATCCTTTCACATTAAAGTTTTAACTTGAAGTGATGAGCCAACGACGGTATTGAGTACCTAACACCTTGATGGACGAGTAATTAAGTCTAGGTAATGGTTTTATATAGCATAAGGAAACTCACTTCAATCGATTTGTTCAAAAGAGTTGAAAACTTCAAGCAAATGAGGTTGAGGTTACAGACTTGTGGTTAGAACCTAAGGTATCCATTGCATATTCAAGGTTTTACCTTGCAGTGATGAGAAAGACGTGTATGAGGATCCAACAACTTCATGGGCACGAGTAATACGAGTTAGTATTGCGTTTGATAAGCATAAGAAAAATTCATCAATCGATAGGTTCCAAAAGAGTTGAACGTATCAAGCAAATGAGGATGAGTGTTACAGGACTAGTGGTTAGAACGTAAGTTATCCATTTCAAATTATAGGGTTAACTTGACGTGTGGAACGAGTGTGTTGAGGACCCACAACCTTCATGACGAGAATTAAGACTTAGTAATGCGTTTGATTAAGCAGTAGAAACTCCACTTCAATCGATTTGTTCAAAGAGTTGAACGCTGACGCAAATGAGGTGGAAGGCTACCTGAATTGTTGGTTAGACCTAGTTATACATTTGACAGTCAAGGTTGTAACTTAAAGTGATGAGCAAACGACGTGTATTGAAGACCAACACCTTCATGGACGAGGGGAGTAATTAAGAACTAGTAATGAAGTTTGATTAGCATAAGAAAGTTCACTTTCAACGATTGGTTCAAAGGAGTGGAACGTATCAAGCAAATGAGGTTGAGTGGTTATGACTGGTGGGTAGAACCTAAGTTATCCATTTCACATTCCAAACGTTTTAAACTTGACGTGATAAGACGACGTGTCTTGGGAAGACCCAACAACCTCAGGACGAGTAATTAAGACTAGTATGCGTTGATTAAGCCTAAGAAATTCACTTCAATCGATTGTTCCAAAGAGTGAACGTACCAAAGCAATAGAGGTTGAGGTGATATATGACGTGTGGTAGAATCTAAGTGATCCGTTTCACATTGATAGGTTTTAACTTGAAGTGAGGAGAAACGACTGTATTGAGGACCACACCTTCATGGACGAGTCATAAGGCGTAGTAATGGTTTGATGAAGCAAAAGAAACTGCACTTCAATCGATTGTTCAAAACAGAGTTGAACGTAGTAGGCAAATGAGGGTGAGGTTACCGATTGTGTTTAGACCATAAGTTATCCATTTCACATTCAAGGTTTACCTTGAAGCTAGTAGAACGACGTGTATTGGGGACACAAACACCCTTCATGGACGCGTAAGTAATTAAGACTTGTAATGCGTTGATTAAGCATTAGAACTTCACTTCAATCTCTTTGTGCCTAAAAGAGTGACGTCTCAAGCAAATTAGCTTAGTGTTACATGACATGTGGTTAGAACTAAGTTATCCATTTCACATTCAAGGTTTACCTTGAAGCTATTAGAGTGAGGATGAGGACCAACAACCTTCATGGACGTGTGTAATTACGGACTGTAATGCGTTGATAAGCATTAGAAACTTCACTTCAATCGAATTGTTCCAAAAGAGTTGAACGTATCAAGAAAATTAGGTTGAGTGTTACAAGACTTGTGGTTAGACCTAGGTATGCCAGTCACATTCGAGTTTTAACTTGAAATGATGAGACCCCCCAATTTTTTTTTTTTTTTTTTTTTGGGTTGTTGGTATTTGGGGGGGAAGGACCCACAACCTCACGGATGAGTAATTAAGACTCGTAATGCGGTTGATGAAGCTAAGAAACTCAATTCAAAAGATTTGATTCCCAAAAAGAGTTGAACGTATAAGCAAATGAGGTTGAGTGTTCATGCCGATTGCGTTAGAACCTAAGTATCCTTTCACGTTATAGGTTTTAACTTGAGGTTTGATAACGAGTGTGGTATTGATGGAACCACCAACTTTCATGAACGAGTAATTAAGACTTAGTAATGCGGGTGATTAAGTATATTAGAAACTTCACTACAACGATTTGTTCCAAAAGGGGGCATATATGAAGCAAATGAGGTGGAGTGCTACATGATTGTGTTAGAACCTACGTATCATTTCACATTCAAGGTTTTAACTTGAAGTGATCGAACGCGTGTAGTGAAAGACCCAACAAACTTCATGGACGAGTAATTAAGACTAGTAATGCGTTGATAAAGCTAAGAAAATTCACTTCAATGGACCTGTGTTCCAAAAGAGTTGAACGTATGAGCAAAAGAGGTTGGTGCTAATGACTCTTGGTTAGAACCTAAGTTATCAATTTCACCATTCAAAGTTTAAATTGAAGTATTAGAAAGAAATGATTGAGACCCAACAACCTTCATGAAGCGTAATGAAGACTTAGTACTGCGGTTTTGATTAAGCATTAGAAATTTCACTCAATCGATTGGTTCCAAAGTGTTTTTTTTTATTTTTTTTTTTTTGAACGTATGAAGTAAGGAGTGGAGTGCTACATGGAATTGTGAGTTAGAACTAAGTATCAATTCACATTCAAGGTTTTAAATTGAAGTGATGAGAAGTCGTGTATGGAGGACCCCACAACCTCATCGACGCGTAATTAGACTTGTAATGGTGTAATTAAGCATTAGAAACTCACTTCGATCAATTTGTTCCACAAAGATTTGAACGTATCAAGCTATGAGGTTGAGTGCTACATGACTTGTGGTTGAGACCTAAGTTATCCATTTCACATTCAAGGTTTTAAAACTTGAGTGATGAGAACGACTTGTATGAGGACCCAACAACCTTCATCGACGCAGAATTAGACTTAAGAATGCGTTTGATGAAGCGTAAGAAACTTCCTTTCAATCGATTTGTTCTAAAAGAGGTGAACGTATAAAGCAAATGAGGTTGAGTGTTACATGACTTGTGGTTAGAACCTAAGTTATCCATTTCACATTCAAGGTTTTAACTTGAAGTGATGAGAACGACGTGTATTAGGACCCAATAACCTTCATGGACGAGTAATTCAGACTTAGTTAATGCGTTGATTAAGTATTAGAAACTCATTCAATCAATTTGTTCCTAAAGAGTTGAACAGTATGAAGCAAAGAGGTGGAGTGCTACTGACTTGTGGTTAGAACCTAAGTTATCAATTTCACATTCAAGTTTTAACTTGAAGTGATGAGAACGACGTGTACTTGAAGGCCCAACAACCTTACCTGGCGAGTAATCAAGACTTGTACTGCATTTGATGAGCATAAGAAACTCCATTCAAGGGATTTGTTCAAAAGGGTTGAACGATTAAGCAAATGAGGTTTGAGGCTACATGACTGTTGTTTAGAACCTAAGTTATCCATTCACAGTCAAAGTTTTAACTTGACGTGAGAGAACGCATTGTATGAAGACCAACAACTTCATGGCGAGTAATGAGACTTCGTATGCGTTTTTGATAAGCTTGACACTTCACTTCAATCGATTTGTTCCACAGTGTTGAACGTATGAATGTAACTGAAGTGGATTGCTAAAAAACCCCCCAAAAATTGACTTGTGTTAGCATAGAACCTAAGTTATCCATTTCACATTCAAGGTTTTAACTTGAAGTGATGAGAACCGTCGTGTATGGAGGACCCCACAACCTTCATCGACGCGTAATTAGACTATAATATATGCGTTAATTTAAGCATTAGAACTTCACCTTTGATCGATTTGTTCAAAAGATTTGAAACGTCTCAAGCAAATGAGGTTGAGTGGCTACATGACTTGTGGTTAGAATCTAAGTTATCCATTTCACATTCAAGGTTTTAACTTGAAGTGATGAGAACGACGTGTATGGAGGACTCAAATACCTTCATCGAAGCAGAATTAGACTTATTAATGCGTTTGATGAAGTATAAGAAACTTCACTTCCATCGATTTTTTCCAAAGGAGTTGAACGTATAAAGCAAATGAGGTTGAGTGTTACATGACTTGTGGTTAGAACCTAAGTTATCCATTTCACATTATAGGTTTTAACTTGAAGTGATGAGAACGACGTGTATGGAGGAACCAACAACCTTCATCGACGCAGAATTAGACTTATTAATGCGTTTGATTAAGCATAAGAAACTTCACTTCAATCGATTTGTTCCAAAAGAGTTGAACGTATCAAGCTCATGAGGTTCAATGCTACATGACTTGTGGTTAGAACCTAAGTTATCCATTTCACTTTCAAGGTTTTAACTTTAAATGATGAGAAGAATGTGTATTGAGGACCCAACAACCTTCATCGACGCGTAATTAGACTTATTAATGCGTTTGATGAAGCATAAGAAACTTCATTTCAATCGATTTGCTCCAAAAGAGTTGAACGTATAAAGCAAATGAGGTTGAGTGTTTCATGACTTATGGTTAGAACCTAAGTTATCCATTTCACATTATAGGTTTTAACTTGAAGTGATGAGAACGACGTGTATTGAGGACCCAACAACCTTCATGGACGAGTAATTAAGACTTAGTAATGCGTTTGATTAAGTATTAGAAACTTCACTACAATCGATTTGTTCTAAAAGAGTTAAACGTATGAAGCAAATGAGGTGGAGTGCTACATGACTTGTGGTTAGAACCTAAGTTATCCATTTCACATTTAAGGTTTTAACTTGAAGTGATGAGAACGACGTGTATTGAAGACCCAAATACCTTCATGGACGAGTAATTAAGACTTAGTAATGCGTTTGATAAAGCATAAGAAACTTCACTTCAATCGATTTGTTCCAAAAGAGTTGAACGTATCAAGCAAATGAGGTTGAGTGCTACATAACTTGTGGTTAGAACCTAAGTTATCCATTTCACATTTATGGTTTTAACTTGAAGTGATGAGAACGACGTGTATTGAAGACACAACAACCTTCATGGACGAGTAATTAAGACTTAGAAATGCGTTTTATTAAGGATTAGAAACTTCACTTCAACCGATTTGTTCCAACAGTGTTGAACGTATGAAGCAAATGAAGTGGGGTGCTACATGACTTGTGGTTAGAACCTAAGTTATCCATTTCACATTCAAGGTTTTAACTTGAAGTGATGAGAGCGTCGTGTATGGAGGACCCAACAACCTTCATCAACGCGTAATTAGACTTAGTAATGCGTTTGATTAAGCATAAGAAACTTCACTTCAATCGATTTGTTCTAAAAGTGTTGAACGTATCAAGCAAATGAGGATGAGTGCTACATGACTTGTGGTTAGAACCTAAGTTATCCATTTCACATTATAGGTTTTAACTTGAAGTGATGAGAACGTCGTGTATGAAGGACGCAACAACCTTCATCGACGCGTAATTAGACTTAGTAATGCGTTTGATTAAGCATTAGAAACTTCAATTCAATCGATTTGTTCTGAAAGAGTTGAACATATCAAGCAAATGAGGTTGAGTGTTACATGACTTGTGGTTAGAACCTAAGTTAACCATTTCACATTATAGGTTTTAACTTAAAGTGAGGAGAACGACGTGTATTGGGGACCCAAAAACCTTGATGGACTCGTAATTAGGACTTAGTAATGCGTTTGATGTAGCAAAAGAAACTTCACTTCAATCGATTTGTTCCAAAAGAGTTGAACATATCAAGCCAATGAGGTTGAGTGTTACATGACTTGCGGTTAGAACCTAGTTTATCCATTTCACATTCAAAGTTTTAACTAGAAGTGATGAGAGCGACGTGTATGTAGGACCCAACAACCTTCATCGACGCGTAATTAGACTTATTAATGCGTTTGATGAAGCATAAGAAACTTCATTTCAATCGATTTGTTCCAAAAGAGTTGAACGTATAAAGCAAATGAGGTTGAGTGTTTCATGACTTATGGTTAGAACCTAAGTTATCCATTTCACATTATAGGTTTTAACTTGAAGTCATGAGAACGACGTGTATTGAGTACCCAACAATCTTCATGGACGAGTAATTAAGACTTAGTAATGCGTTTGATTAAGTATTAGAAACTTCACTACAATCGATTTGTTCCAAAAGAGTTGAACGTATGAAGCAAATGAGGTGGAGGGCTACATGACTTGTGGTTAGAACCTAAGTTATCCATTTCACATTCAAGGTTTTAACTTGAAGTGTTGAGAACGACGTGTATTGAAGACCCAACAACCTTCTTGGACGAGTAATTAAGACTTAGTAATGCGTTTAATAAAGCATAAAAAACTTCACTTCAATCGATTTGTTCTAAAAGAGTTGAACGTATCAAGCAAATGAGGTTGAGTGCTACATGACTTGTGGTTAGAACCTAAGTTATCCATTTCACATTCATGGTTTTAAATTGAAGTGATGAGAACGACGTGTATTGAAGACCCAACAACATTCATGGACGAGTAATTAAGACTTAGTAAGGCGTTTTATTAAGCATTAGAACTTCACTTCAACCCATTTGTTCCAAAAGAGTTGAACGTATGAAGCAAATGAGGTGGAGTGCTACATGACTTGTGGTTAGAACCTAAGTTATCCATTTCACATTCAAGGTTTTAACTTGAAGTGTTGAGAACGACGTGTATTGAAGACCCAACAACCTTCATGGACGAGTAATTAAGACTTAGTAATGCGTTTGATAAAGCATAAGAAACTTCACTTCAATCGATTTGTTCTAAAAGAGTTGAACGTATCAAGCAAATGAGGTTGAGTGCTACATGACTTGTGGTTAGAACCTAAGTTATCCATTTCACATTCATGGTTTTAAATTGAAGTGATGAGATCGACGTGTATTGAAGACCCAACAACATTCATGGACGAGTAATTAAGACTTAGTAAGGCGTTTTATTAAGCATTACAAACTTCACTTCAACCCATTTGTTCCAAAAGTGTTGAACGTATGAAGCAAATGAAGTGGGGTGCTACATGACTTGTGGTTAGAACCTAAGTTATCAATTTCACATTCAAGGTTTTAACTTGAAGTGATGAGAACGTCGTGTATGGAGGACCCAGCAACCTTCATCGACGCGTAATTAGACTTAGTAATGCGTTTGATTAAGCATTAGAAACTTCACTTCAATCGATTTGTTCTAAAAGAGTTGAACGTATCAAGCAAATGAAGATGAGTGCTACATGACTTGTGGTTAGAACCTCAGTTATCTATTTCACATTATAGGTTTTAACTTGAAGTGAAGAGAACGTCGTGTATGGAGGACCCAACAGCCTTCATCGACGCGTAATTAGATTTAGTAATGCGTTTGATTAAGCATTAGAAACTTCATTTTAATCGATTTTTTCCAAAAGAGTTGAACGTATCAATCAAATGATGTTGAGTGTTACATGACTTGTGGTTAGAACCTAAGTTATCCATTTCACATTCTAGGTTTTAAGTTGAAGTGATGAGAACGACGTGTATGGAGGACCCAACAACCTTCATCGACGCAGAATTAGACTTATTAATGCGTTTGATGAAGCATAAGAAACTTCACTTCAATCGATTTGTTCCAAAAGAGTTGAACGTATAAAGCAAATGAGGTTGAGTGTTACATGACTTATGGTTAGAACCTAAGTTATCCATTTCACATTCATGGTTTTAACCTTTAAGTGATTAGAACGACGTGTATTGAGGACCCAACAATATTCATGGACGAGTAATTAAGACTTAGTAATGCGTTTGATTAAGCATTAAAAACTTCACTTCAATCGATTTGTTCCAAAAGAGTTGAACGTATCAAGCAAATGAGGTTTAGTGCTACATGACTTGTGGTTAGAACCTAAGTTATCCATTTCACTTTCAAGGTTTTAACTTGAAGTTATGAGGACGACGTGTATTGAGTACCCAACAACCTTGATGGACACGTAATTAAGACTTAGTACTGCGTTTGATTAAGCAAAAGAAACTTCACTTCAATCGATTTGTTCTAAAAGAGTTGAACGTATCAAGCAAAAGAGGTTGAGTGTTATATGACTTGTGGTTGAAACCTAAGTTATCCATTTCACATTATAGGTTTTAACTTGAAGTGATGAGAACGTCGTGTATGGAGGACCCAACAACCTTCATCGACGCGTAATTAGACTTAGTAATGCGTTTGATTAAGCATTAGAAACTTCACTTCAATCGATTTGTTCTAAAAGAGTTGAACATATCAAGCAAATGAGGTTGAGTGGTACATGACTTGTGGTTAGAACCTAAGTTAACCATTTCACATTATAGGTTATCACTTAAAGTGAGGATGTAACGACCCCTTATCCCAGCAAGATATTGTCCGCTCTGGGGATTGGGCCGTAACCCAATATCCTCCCCTTACGACTTTGTTTGGTGAGAACTTCCCAGAAGGTCACCCAACCTGGAATTGCTCTCGCCGAAGCACTTTTAACTTTGGAGTTCTTATGGGATCCGTTGTCAATTGTGCTCCAAAACGCGTCTTGCTATGTTGGGAGGGTCTCTTTACATATGTTTCATTTCCACATACTTCCCCAAGCGATGTGGGATTGTGACGACCCCCTCTTTACGACCCAGGATTCGCCTATACTCGAGTCCGGGATTCGCCTACACTCGGCTTAGGACCCGAGGTTTGCCCCGTAACCCGAGGTTTGCCCCGCAGTCGTACTTATACGTGCATATTCGGGTCATCACAATCACCCTCCTCGGGGACCCAACGTCCTCGTTGGCCACATTTCCGGTTGGGTACAGGCTTTGATACCATTTGTTACGACCTCTTATCCCAGCAAGATATTGTCCGATCTGGGGATTGGGCCGTAGCCCAATATCCTCCCCTCACGACTTTGTTTGGCGAGAACTTCCCAGAAGGTCACCCAACCTGGAATTGCTCCTCGCCGAGCACTTTTAACTTGGATGTAACCCCTTAATACTGTACCCGTATTTCAGTTCTTTATTTATTTATTATTTTTTTTTACAACTTATTTCTTTTTATACTTTAAATAAAACTTGTGCGGAATCAAAACTGTAGTTGAAATCAAAACTGAAATCGGAATTAAACGACCTTGAACATTTAAAAAAACAACTATAAAACAATTTATTAAAACTTAAATATTAAAACATTTATTTGAAAGTAAAGCAGGGCAAATCGGAACTCGCTGCCATAAGGAGGGGGGCGATCGATCTCTGTAAACGACAGAGATCGATCGCTGCTTTGCATAAAGGTAGCAGCGATCGTCTCTGTAGTTTACAGAGATCGAATCGCTGCATGCTTGCATGCAGCAAGCAATCGATCTCTGCTTTTCAGCAGAGATCGATCGCTGCAGCATGTAGCAGGGGCGGCGATCGATCTCTGCTTTTCAGCAGAGATCGATCGCTGCATGCTATGCAGCGATCCCTCTTTCCTTCGTTCAATTTCCTTCCTTTCCTTCAGTACTTTTAACACTTCAACACTTAACCATTTTCCTCAATCCTTCCTGCTTTGCAATTACCTCAATTAGCTCTCTGGAATCCTGAATTCCAGAGAGCAAATTTCTGTTACATCACGCCAACAATCACCATAATTCGCAACCTAAACGCGTCGGACTTTACGAAGTCCAACAGCGTGGATAGCTCTAAAAACCGAGCTATCCGTATCAACCTAAAAATAGTTTATAACACTTAATCTAAACCAAACAGTTCCAGAATTTCTAAAACGTTTAAATAACTGTTTAAACCAAAACATTTTGTAACATTCATCAAAGCAGTTTAAACCAAAACATTTTTACATACAATTTACCAAAACGTTATCTAACCTCTATCCAGATCCAAACAACCTAAATATTCTATACAATTATCAGATCAATACATCCCAAAATAACCCCAGAGTCCATACATATACCCCCACGGGTCATATCGCGCCTCGACTACTCAGCGCACTCCCACGACCATCATCCATCAGCTGCCACCTACGTCAGGAGGAGGAACATCGTCCTCACCTGGCTCGATGTCACCAAAGATATCACCTACACCATACAGACACCTATGAGATAATTAAATCTCAGTAAGCTACGTAAATGCAGATGCATGCGTGCAGATGTCATTCGGAAAACATGCATGACAGATTCAGATTACAGATTCATTACGTCACAGACAGACAGAATTGTCACCGCAACCTCTACCCACTAAGCGGAGAGGGCCCATCCAGCGATCGGACTACCCTTTCCACCTAGAGAGGGGGGGTACACGCTTGCAACACGCACAGCCGTGCCTGAGCCCAATCACGCGTGACCAGAAACAGACAGATTACGTTTATTCATTCAGATTTCGTTATAGATTTCATTTCAGATGTATGTTCCTTTTCTTAAAAACACGTGCAGAAATTCATTTTCATGACTTTCGAAAACCGTGATGCATGAACAGATATGAGCAGAAAGTGACAACCAACATGCGTACCATCAAGACAAATAAAGCGTAACCTATAACAATTTAAACCTAACTACCCCAACCAAAGCGATATAAAGCAAACAATTCCTTGGGGATCCTCGATACGACATCGAGTATGGTGTAGACCGATTGGTCAAAGTAAGTCACGAAAACTTACCTTGAGCGCGCAGAATCTCAAGCTTCGGCCACGGGAGTCGTGTGTCTGAAGAAAACACGATATTCGTCGTATAAAACCAATTTAAACTATCGAATGTCCAACTAATAAATCCTTAATTTAACAAATCGAAGTTCTAAACAACGACATAACGCTCGATAAATTCTAAAAATCCATATTACGAGTTATTTATGAAAAACTCGAATTTCACAAATTTATACTTTTTCACAAATTGATCGTTCTTCGTCCAACAACGTCCAATACGTTCAATATACACTTAATCACGGCTAACCTATTAATTACGAACCCTAAATCGCGTTTTTAACGGAAACCTAATCGAAACCCTAACCCTAATTCGAACCGAAAACTCAAAATAAACGCTCAAAGACCGAAGCTACATACCTAGGGTAGCGAGAGGAGGAGAAACCGTGAAGGACGGAGGATGAACGGAGGTCAGACGTCGTGAGAACGCCGGCGGCCAGAGAAGCTTTTCCTTCTCTGTTCGTGCGATCCAGAGAGAAAAAGAAAGAAAGAGAGAAAGTGAGGGAGAAATGAGGGTTTGTGATGTTTTTAATAGAAATTATTTTGCAAATTACCATTTTGCCCTTCTTACTTAAATCTATTCGTTTCGTCCTTCGTTTCGTTAATCGTCATTCGATTCGGATTCTCGAAAATTCCATATTTTGCCAATAACTCATATTCATCGCCAAGGCTTTATTAAAACTGTCCGTTCGCAATTCGGACCTCGTTTACTATTTTTACTAAAACGTCCTTTACATTACGATAAACGTATTTACTCGGAATATAGCGTTTAATCTCCGAAAATTCCCAGAATTTCCTTAAAATTCTTATTAATCGTTAGGATCATAATGACGCTTTCCATTTGCGAAACTGATTTGATTTGACATATTTACTAAAAATGCCATTAAATAATGAAACAATAATATAATATAACATATCCAAAAGTCCGTACAAGCCGGATATTACATTGGAGTTCTTATGGGATCCGTTGCCAATTGTGCTCCAAAATGCGTCTTGCTATGTTGGGAGGGTCTCTTTACATATGTTTCATTTCCACATACTTCCCCAAGCGATGTGGGATTGTGAAGACCCCCTCTTTACGACCCAGGATTCGCCTATACTCGAGTCCGGGATTCGCCTACACTCGGCTTAAGTCCCGAGGTTTGCCCCGCAGTCGTACTCATACGTGCATATTCGGGTCATCACAGAGGAGAACGACGTGTATTGAGGACCCAACAACCTTGATGGACTCGTAATTAGGACTTAGTAGTGCGTTTGATGTAGCAAAAGAAACTTCACTTCAATCGATTTGTTCCAAAAGAGTTGAACGTATCAAGCCAATGAGGTTGAGTGTTACATGACTTGCGGTTAGAACCTAGTTTATCCATTTCACATTCAAAGTTTAAACATGAAGTGATGAGAGCGACGTGTATGGAGGACCCAACAACCTTCATCGACGCGTAATTTGACTTATTAATGGGTTTGATGAAGCATAAGAAACTTCATTTCAATCGATTTGTTCCAAAAGAGTTGAACGTAAAAAGCAAATGAGGTTGAGTGTTTCATGACTTATGGTTAGAACCAAAGTTATCCATTTCACAATATAGGTTTTAACTTGAAGTGATGAGAACGACGTGTATTGAGGACCCAACAACCTTCATGGACGAGTAATTAAGACTTAGTAATGCGTTTGATTAAGTATTAGAAACTTCACTACAATCGATTTGTTCCAAAAGAGTTGAACGTATGAAGCAAATGAGGTGGAGTGCTACATGACTTGTGGTTAGAACCTAAGTTATCCATTTCACATTCAAGGTTTTAACTTGAAGTGATGAGAACGACGAGTATTGAAGACCCAAAAACCTTCATGGACGAGTAATTAAGACTTAGTAATGCGTTTGATAAAGCATAAGAAACTTCACTTCAATCGATTTGTTCCAAAAGAGTTGAACGTATCAAGCAAATGAGGTTGAGTGCTACATGACTTGTGGTTAGTACCTAAGTTATCCATTTCACATTCATGGTTTTAACTTGAAGTGATGAGAACGACGTGTATTGAAGACCCAAAAACCTTCATGGACGAGAAATTAAGACTTAGTAATGCGTTTTATTAAGCATTACAACTTCACTTCAACCCATTTGTTCCAAAAGTGTTGAACGTATGAAGCAAATAAAGTGGGGTGCTACATGACTTGTGGTTAGAACCTAAGTTATCCATTTCACATTCAAGGTTTTAACTTGAAGTGATGAGAACGTCGTGTATGGTGGACCCAACAACCTTCATCGACGCGTAATTAGCTTTATTAATGCGTTTGATTAAGCATTAGAAACTTCACTTCAATCGATTTGTTCTAAAAGAGTTGAATGTATCAAGCAAATGAGGATGAGTGCTACATGACTTGTGGTTCGAACCAAAGTTATCCATTTCACATTATAGGTTTTAACTTGAAGTGATGAGAACGTCGTGTATGCAGGACCCAACAGCCTTCATCGACGCGTAATCAGACTTAGTAAGGCGTTTGATTAAGCATTAGAAACATCACTTCAATCGATTTGTTCCAAAGGAGTTGAACGTATCAATCAAATGATGTTGAGTGCTACATGACTTGTGGTTAGAACCTAAGTTATCCATTTCACATTAAAGGTTTTAAGTTGAAGTGATGAGAATGACGTGTATGGGGGACCCAACAACCTTCATCGACGCAGAATTAGACTTATTAATGCGTTTGATGAAGCATAAGAAACTTCACTTCAATCGATTTGTTCCAAAAGAGTTGAACATATAAAGCAAATGAGGTTGAGTGTTACATGACTTGTGGTTAGAACCTAAGTTATCCATTTCACATTCAAGGTTTTAACCTTGAAGTGATTAGAACGACGTGTATTGAGGACCCAACAATATTCATGGACGAGTAATTAAGACTTAGTAATGCGTTTGATTAAGCATTAAAAACTTCACTTCAATCGATTTGTTCCAAAAGAGTTGAATGTATCAAGCAAATGAGGTTGAGTGCTACATGACTTGTGGTTAGAACCTAAGTTATCCATTTCACATTCAAGGTTTTAACTTGAAGTGATGAGGACGACGTGTATTGAGTACCCAACAACCTTGATGGACACGTAATTAAGACTTAGTACTGCGTTTGATTAAGCAAAAGAAACTTCACTTCAATCGATTTGTTCTAAAAGAGTTGAACGTATCAAGCAAATGAGGTTGAGTGTTATATGACTTGTGATTAAAACCTAAGTTATCCATTTCACATTATCGGTTTTAACTTGAAGTGATGAGAACGACGTTTATTGAGGACCCAACAACCTTCATGGATGAGTAATTAGAACTTAGTAATGCGTTTGATGAAGCATAAGAAACTTCACTTCAATCAATTTGTTCCAAAAGAGTTGAACGTATCAAGCAAATTAGGTTGAGTGTTACATGACTTGTGTTTAGAACCTAAATTATCCATTTCACATTATAGGTTTTAACTTGAAGTTATGAGAACGACGTGTACTGACAACAACCTTCATGGACGAGTAATTAAAACTTAGTAATGCATTTGATGAAGCATAAGAAACTTCACTTTAATCGATTTGTTCCAAAAGGGTTGATCGTATCAAGCAAATTAGGTTGAGTGTTACATCACTTGTGGTTAGAACCTAAGTTATCCATTTGACTTTATAGGTGTTAACTTGAAGTGATGAAAATGACGTGTATTGAGGACCCAACAATCTTCATGGACGAGTAATTAAGACTTAGTAATGAGCTTGATTAAGCATTAGAAACTTCACTTCAATCGATTTGTTCCAAAAGAGTTGAACGTATCAAGCAAATAAGGTTGAGTGCTACATGACTTGTGGTTAGAACCTAAGTTACCCATTTCACATTCGAGGTTTTAACTTGAAGTGATGAGAACGACGTGTATTGAGGACCCAACATCCTTCATGGACGAGTAATTAAGACTTAGTAATGCGTTTGATGAAGCATAAGAAACTTCAATTCAATCGATTTGTTCCAAAAGAGTTGAACGTATCAAGCAAATGAGGTTCAGTGCTACATGACTTGTGGTTAGAACCTAAGTTACCCATTTCACATTAAAGATTTTAACTTGAAGTGATGAGAACGACGTGTATTGTGGACGCAACAACGTTCATGGACGAGTAATTAAGACTTAGAAATGCGTTTGATTAAGCATTAGAAACTTCACTTCAATCGATTTGTTCCAAAAGATTTGAACGTATCAAGCAAATGAGATTGAGTGCTACATGACTTGTGGTTAGAACCTAAGTAATCCATTTCATATTCATGGTTTTAACTAGAAGTGATGAGAACGACGTGTATTGAGTACCCAACAACCTTGATGAACGTGTAATTAAGACTTAGTAATGCGTGTGATGAAGCAAAAGAAACTTCACTTCATTCAATTTGTTACAAAAGAGTTGAACGTTTCAAGCAAATGAGGTTGAGTGTTATATGACTTGTGGTTAAAACCTAAGTTATCCATTTCACATTATAGGTGTTAACTTGAAGTGATGATAACGACGTGTATTGAGGACCCAACAACCTTCATGGACGAGTAATTAAGACTTAGTAATGCGTTTGATTAAGCATAAGAAACTTCACTTCAATCGATTTGTTCCAAAAGAGTTGAACGTATCAAACTAATGAGGTTCAGTGCTACATGACTTGTAGTTAGAACCAAAGTTATCCATTTCACATTCAAGGTTTTAACTTGAAGTGATGAGAACGACAAGTATTGAGGACCCAAAAACCTTCATGGACGAGTAATTAAGACTTAGTAATGCGTTTGATGAAGCATAAGAAACTTCACTTCAATCGATTTGTTCCAAAAGAGTTGAACGTATCAAGTAAATGAGGTTGAGTGTTACATGACTTGTGGTTAGAACCTAAGTTATCCATTTCACATTATAGTTGTTAACTTGAAGTGATGAGAACGACGTGTATTGAGGACCCAACAACCTTCATGGAAGCGTAATTAAGACTTAGTAAAGCGTTTGATTAAGCCTATGAAACTTCACTTCAATCGATTTGTTCCAAAAGAGTTGAACGTATCAAGCTAACGAGGTTCAGTGCTACATGACCTGTGGTCAGAACCTAAGTTATCCATTTCACATTCAAGGTTTTAACTTGAATTGATGAGAACGACGTGTATTGAGTACCCAACAACCTTAATGGAAGAAAAATTAAGAATTAGTACTGCATTTGATGAAGCAAAAGAAACTTCACTTCAATCGATTTGTTCCAAAAGAGTTGAACGTATCAAGCAAATAAAGTTGAGTGTTACATGACTTGTGGTTAGAACCTAAGTTATCCATTTCACATTCAAGGTTTAACCTTGAAGTGATTAGAACGACGTGTATTGAGGACCCAACAACCTTCATGGACGAGTAATTAAGACTTAGTAATGTGTTTGATTAAGCATTAGAAACTTCACTTCAATCGATTTGTTCCAAAAGAGTTGAACATATCAAGCAAATGAGATTGTGTGTTATATGACTTGTGGTTAAAACCTAAGATATCCATTTCACATTATAGGTTTTAACTTATAGTGATGAGAACGACGTATATTGAGTACCCAACAACCTTCATGGACGAGTAATTAAGACTTAGTAATGCGTTTGATGAAGCATAAGAACTTCACTTCAATCGATTTGTTCCAAAAGAGTTGAACGTATCAAGCAAATTAGGTTGACTGTAACATGACCTGTGGTTAGAACCTAAGTTATCAATTTCACATTATAGGTTTAAACTTGAAGTGATGAGAACGACGTGTATTGAGGACCCAACAACCTTCATGGACGATAAATTAAGACTTAGTAATGCATTTGATGAAGCATAAGAAACTTCACTTCAATCGATTTGTTCCAAAAGAGTTGAACGTATCAAGCAAATAAGGTTGAGTGTTACAAGACTTGTGGTTAGAACCTAAGTTATCCATTTCACATTCGAGGTTTTAACTTGAAGTGATGAGAACGACGTGTATTCTTGACCCAACAAGCTTCATGGACGAGTAATTAAGACTTAGTAATGCGTTGGATTCTTCAATCGATTTGTTCCAAAAGAGTTAAACGTATCAAGCAAATGAGGTTGAGTGTTACATGACTTGTGGTTAGAACTTAAGTTATCCATTTCACATTATAGGTTTTAACTTGAAGTGATGAGAACGACGTGTATTGAGGACCCAATAACCTTCATGGACTTGTAATTAAGACTTAGTAATGCGTTTGATGAAGCATAAGAAACTTCACTTCAATCAATTTGTTCCAAAAGAGTTGAACGTATCAAGCAAATTAGGTTGAGTGTTACATGACATGTGGTTAGATCGTAAGTTACCCATTTCACATTCAAGGTTTTAACTTGAAGTGATGAGAACGACGTGTATTGAGGACCCAACAACCTTCATGGACGAGTAATTAAGACTTAGTAATGCGTTTGATGAAGCTTAAGAAACTTCACTTCAATCGATTTGTTCCAAAATAGTTAAACGTATCTAGCAAATTAGGTTGAGTGTTACATGACATGTGGTTAGAACCTAAGTTACCCATTTCACATTAAAGGTTTTAACTTGAAGTGAGGATAACGACGTGTATTGTGGACCCAACAACCTTGATGGACGCGTAATTCAGACTTAGTAATGCGTTTGCTTAAGTTTATGAAACTTCACTTCAATCGATTTGTTCCAAAAGGGTTGAACGTATCAAGCAAATGTGGTTGAGTGCTACATGACTTGTGGTTAGAACCTAAGTTATCTATTTCACATTCAAGGTTTTAACTAGAAGTGATGAGAACGACGTGTATTGAGTACCCAACAACCTTAATGGACGCGTAATTGAGACTTAGTAATGCGTTTGATGAAGCAAAAGAAACTTCACTTCATTCGATTTGTTACAAAAGAGTGAACGTATCAAGTAAATGTGGTTGAGTGTTATATGACTTGTGGTTAAAACCTAAGTTATCCATTTCACATTATAGGTTTTAACTTGAAGTGATGTGGACGACGTGTATTGAGGACCCAACAACCTTCATGGACAAGTAATTAAGACTTAGTAATGCGTTTGATGAAGCATAAGAAACTTCACTTCAATCGATTTGTTCCAAAAGAGTTGAACGTATCAAGCTAATGAGGTTCAGTGCTACATGACTTGTAGTTAGAACCAAAGTTATCCATTTCACATTCAAGGTTTTAACTTGAAGTGATGAGAACGAAAAGTATTTTGGACCGAACAACCTTCATGGACGAGTAATTAAGACTTAGTAATGCGTTTGATTCTTCAATCGATTTGTTCCAAAAGAGTTGAACATATCAAGGAAATGTGGTTGAGTGTTACATGACTTGTGTTTAGAACCTAAGGTTTCAATTTCACATTATAGGATTTAACTTGAAGTGATGAGAACGACGTGTATTGAGGACCCAACAACCTTCATGGACTAGTAATTAAGACTTAGTAATGCGTTTGATGAAGCATAAGAAACTTCAGTTCAATCGATTTGTTGCAAAAGAGTTGAACGTATCAAGCAAATTAGGTTGAGGGTTACATGACATGTGGTTAAAACCTAAGTTACCCATTTCACATTCAAGGTTTTAACTTGAAATGATGAGAACGACGTGTATTGAGGACCCAACAACCTTCATGGACGAGTAATTAAGACTTAGTAATGCGTTTGATGAAGCGTAATAAACTTCTCTTCAATCAATTTGTTCCAAAAGAGTTTAACGTATCAAGCAAATTAGATTGAGTGTTACATGACATGTGGTTAGAACCTAAGTTACCCATTTCACATTCAAGGTTTTAACTTGAAGTGATGAGAACGACGTGTATTGAGGACCTAACAACCTTCATGGACGAGTAATTAAGACTTACTATTGCGTTTGATGAAGCATAAGAAACTTCACTTCAATCGATTTGTTCCAAAAGAGTTGAACGTATCAGGCAAATGATATGGAGTGTTACATGACTTATGGTTAGAACATAAGTTATCCATTTCACATTCAAGGTTGTACCTTGAAGCTATTAGAACGACGTGTATTGAGGATCGAACAACCTTCATGGATGAGTAATTAAGACTTGTAATGCGTTTGATTAACCATTACAAACTTCACTTCAATCGATTTGTTTTGAAAGAGTTGAACGTATCAAGCAAATGAGGTTGAGTGCTACATGACTTGTGGTTAGAACCTAAGTTATCCATTTCACATTCAAGGTTTTAACTTAAAGTGATGAGAACGACGTGTATGGAGGACCCAACAACCTTCATCGACGCGTAATTAGACTTAGTAATGCGTTTGATAAAGCATAAGAAACTTCACTTCAATCGATTTGTTCCAAAAGAATTGAACGCATCAAGCAAATTAGGTTGAGTGTTACATGACTTGTGGTTAGAACTAAGTTATCCATTTCACATTCAAGGTTTTAACTTGAAGTGATGAGAACGACGTGTATTGAGGACCTAACAATAAAACGCTCATGGACGAGTAATTAAGACTTAGTAATGCGTTTGATGAAGCATAAGAAAAGAAACTTCACTTCAATCGATTGTTCCAAAAGAGTTGAACGTATCAAGCAAATGAGGTTGAGTGTTACATGACTTGTGGTTAGAACTAAGTTATCCATTTCACATTCAAGGTTTTACTTGAAGTGATGAGAACGACGTGTATTGAGGACCCAACAACCTTCATGGACGAGTAATTAAGACTTGTACGCGTGTGAGTAAACCTTACAAACTTCACTTCAATCGATTTGTTCCAAAAGAGTTGAACGTATCAAGCAAATGAGGTTGAGTGTTACATGACTTGTGGTTAGAACCTAAGTTATCCATTTCACATTATAGGTTTTAACTTGAAGTGATGAGAACGACGTGTATTGAGGACCAACAACCTTCATGGACGAGTAATTAAGACTTAGTAATGCGTTTGATGAAGCATAAGAAACTTCACTTCAATCGATTTGTTCCAAAAGAGTTGAACGTATCAAGCAAATTAGGTTGAGTGTTACATGACATGTGGTTAGAACCTAAGTTACCCATTTCACATTCAAGGTTTTAACTTGAAGTGATGAGAACGACGTGTATTGAGGACCCAACAACCTTCATGGACGAGTAATTAAGACTTAGTAATGCGTTTGATGAAGCATAAGAAACTTCACTTCAATCGATTTGTTCCAAAAGAGTTGAACGTATCAAGCAAATGAGGTTGAGTGTTACATGACTTGTGGTTAGAACCTAAGTTACCCATTTCACATTCAAGGTTTTAACTTGAAGTGATGAGAACGACGTGTATTGAGGACCCAACAACCTTCATGGACGAGTAATTAAGACTTAGTAATGCGTTTGATGAAGCATAAGAAACTTCACTTCAATCGATTTGTTCCAAAAGAGTTGAACGTATCAAGCAAATGAGGTTGAGTGCTACATGACTTGTGGTTAGAACCTAAGTTATCCATTTCACATTCAAGGTTTTAACTTGAAGTGATGAGAACGACGTGTATTGAGGACCCAACAACCTTCATGGACGAGTAATTAAGACTTAGTAATGCGTTTGATGAAGCAAAAGAAACTTCACTTCAATCGATTTGTTCCAAAAGAGTTGAACGTATCAAGCAAATGAGGTTGAGTGTTACATGACTTGTGGTTAGAACCTAAGTTATCCATTTCACATTCAAGGTTTTAACTTGAAGTGATGAGAACGACGTGTATTGAGGACCCAACAACCTTCATGGACGAGTAATTAAGACTTAGTAATGCGTTTGATGAAGCATAAGAAACTTCACTTCAATCGATTTGTTCCAAAAGAGTTGAACGTATCAAGCAAATGAGGTTGAGTGCAACATGACTTGTGGTTAGAACCTAAGTTATCCATTTCACATCAAGGTTTTAACTTGAGTGATGAGAACGACGTGTATTGAGGACCCAACAACCTTCATGGACGAGTAATTTAGACTTTGTAATGCGTTTGATGAAGCATAAGAAACTTCACTTCAATCTAATTGTTCCAAAAGAGTTGAACGTATCAAGCAAATGAGGTTGAGTGTTACATGACTTGTGGTTAGAACCTAAGTTATCCATTTCACATTCAAGGTTTTAACTTGAAGTGATGAGAACGACGTGTATTGAGGACCCAACAACCTTCATGGACGAGTAATTAAGACTTAGTAATGCGTTTGATGAAGCATAAGAAACTTCAGTTCAATCGATTTGTTCCAAAAGAGTTGAACGTATCAAGCAAATTAGGTTGAGTGCTACATGACTTGTGGTTAGAACTAAGTTATCCATTTCACATTCAAGGTTTTAACTTGAAGTGATGAGAACGACGTGTATTGAGGACCCAACAACCTTCATGGACGAGTAATTAAGACTTAGTAATGCGTTTGATGAAGCATAAGAAACTTCACTTCAATCGATTTGTTCCAAAAGAGTTGAACGTATCAAGCAAATGAGGTTGAGTGCTACATGACTTGTGGTTAGAACCTAAGTTATCCATTTCACATTCAAGGTTTTAACTTGAAGTGATGAGAACGACGTGTATTGAGGACCCAACAACCTTCATGGACGAGTAATTAAGACTTAGTAATGCGTTTGATGAAGCATAAGAAACTTCACTTCAATCGATTTGTTCCAAAAGAGTTGAACGTATCAAGCAAATGAGGTTGAGTGTTACATGACTTGTGGTTAAAACCTAAGTTATCCATTTCACATTATAGGTTTTAACTTGAAGTGATGAGAACGACGTGTATTGAGGACCCAACAACCTTCATCGACGCGTAATTAGACTTAGTAATGCGTTTGATAAAGCATAAGAAACTTTACTTCAATCGATTTGTTCCAAAAGAGTTGAACGTATCAAGCAAATGAGGTTGAGTGCTACATGACTTGTGGTTAGAACCTAAGTTATCCATTTCACATTCAAGGTTTTAACTGAAGTGATGAGAACGACGTGTATTGAGGACCCAACAACCTTCATGGACGAGTAATTAAGACTTAGTAATGCGTTTGATGAAGCATAAGAAACTTCACTTCAATCGATTTGTTCCAAAAGAGTTGAACGTATCAAGCAAATGAGGTTGAGTGTTACATGACTTGTGGTTAGAACCTAAGTTATCCATTTCACATTCAAGGTTTTAACTTGAAGTGATGAGAACGACGTGTATTGAGGACCCAACAACCTTCATGGACGAGTAATTAAGACTTAGTAATGCGTTTGATGAAGCATAAGAAACTTCAGTTCAATCGATTTGTTCCAAAAGAGTTGAACGTATCAAGCAAATTAGGTTGAGTGTTACATGACTTGTGGTTAGAACCTAAGTTATCCATTTCACATTCAAGGTTTTAACTTGAAGTGATGAGAACGACGTGTATTGAGGACCCAACAACCTTCATGGACGAGTAATTAAGACTAGTAATGCGTTTGATGAAGCATAAGAAACTTCACTTCAATCGATTTGTTCCAAAAGAGTTGAACGTATCAAGCAAATTAGGTTGAGTGTTACATGACATGTGGTTAGAACCTAAGTTACCCATTTCACATTCAAGGTTTTAACTTGAAGTGATGAGAACGACGTGTATTGAGGACCCAACAACCTTCATGGACGAGTAATTAAGACTTACTATTGCGTTTGATGAAGCATAAGAAACTTCACTTCAATCGATTTGTTCCAAAAGAGTTGAACGTATCAGGCAAATGATATGGAGTGTTACATGACTTATGGTTAGAACATAAGTTATCCATTTCACATTTCAAGGTTGTACCTTGAAGCTATTAGAAACGACGTGTATTGAGGATCGAAACAACCTTCATGGATGAGTAATTAGACTTGTAATGCGTTTGATTACCATTACAAACTTCACTTCAATCGATTTGTTTTTGAAAGAGTTGAACGTATCAAGCAAAATGAGGTTGAGTGCTACATGACTTGTGGTTAGAACCTAATTATCCATTTCACATTCAAGGTTTAACTTAAAGTGATGAGAACGACGTGTATGAAGGACCCAACAACCTTCATCGACGCGTAATTAGACTTAGTAATGCGTTTGATAAAGCATAGAACTTCACTTCAATCGATTGTTCCAAAAGAGTTGAACGTATCAAGCAAATTAGGTTGAGTGTTACATGACTTGTGGTTAGAACCTAAGTTATCCATTTCACATTCAAGGTTTTAACTTGAAGTGATGAGAACGACGTGTATTGAGGACCCAACAACCTTCATGGACGAGTAATTAAGACTTAGTAATGCGTTTGATGAAGCATAAGAAACTTCACTTCAATCGATTGTTCCAAAAGAGTTGAACGTATCAAGCAAATTAGGTTGAGTGTTACATGATATGTAACACCCGAGTACTGAACCATTACCCTATAATTTTTCATTTCTGTTTATACTACGGTAATGCGGAAAACATTTGAAAACTATCGAAATGCATTAATAAAACCTTGAAAACCTTTAAAGCTATTAATTAAAACTATATTTAAGATAATTTATATAAAACAAAAGAGAGGGCAGGCTGTAATTGCCCCGCAAAGGCAGCGATCGATCACAGAGATCGATCGCTGGCAGCGATCGATCACAGAGATCGATCGCTGGCAGCGATCGATCACAGAGATCGATCGCTGGCAGCGATCGATCACAGAGATCGATCGCTGGCAGCGATCGATCACAGAGATCGATCGCTGTCGGCAATCTCTGCCCAGCGATACGTAGCTGCCCTAAAGGCAGGCGCCCGCGCCAGTCGCCGCACCTCCTCCCGTTTCTTTCTTTCTGACGCGCACAACTGAGTGCAGCGATCGCCCAGCGATACCGTGCCTCCTTCGATCGACTTCTTATACTTTTTCTTTACGATTGCTCTCTGGAATTCCAGAGAGCAGAACACTTAATCAACTCTCTGGAATCTGATTCCAGAGAGCAAACCTCACTCCTTAACACCAATTCTCACAACAACACGATTAGACTTTTAACTTAAACTCAATCAAGATGATCCTAAACCACCAACTTACAGCGGACTTTGCGAAATCCAACTGAGTGAATATATCTAAAAATCGAGTATATCCGTACCAATCCTAAAACATTTCAAAACATTTCTATAACGTTCAGATAACTATTTTAAACCAAAAACATTTTCTATTATCACATGTTACCAAAACCTCAACATCAAATGTAAACCTATCAAACCAACATCCTATATCTATCAAGACAAAGTCATCAATAACATCCCAAAAATCCACAAAACCTACACATACGTCCCCACGGGTCAAGTAAGCATCGACTGCGCAACACACCACCGCAATCCATCTTCCGTCACATGCCTCATGCCTCAGGAGGAGGAAGCTTGTCCTCGACCAGTTTCCTCGTAAACAACCTACACCATACAGACATCTTGAGATAAAATCTCAGTAAGCTCTAGTAAATGCAAATGCATGCTATGCATGTGACTTTATAAATAATGCTTGATTTCTTTACTTTACTTTGCTTTGCTTTGCTATAAACTGTATACCGAAGGGTCATTACTTTACTGTACTTGCTTGCTATAAACTGTATACCGAAGGGTCATGTAAACTGAGACCGTAGGGTCATTCTTCTTTGCATTTACTTTAAAACACGTGCAGAAATTCATTTCGTGGATCTTTTAAAAAACGTAATGCATGAACAGATACGAACAGATCAAACTATACAATACACTAAACAAGCAACATGTATACCATCCAGACCGAAACAGAATAACCTAACAATTTAAAACCTAACTACCTGACCAAAGCAATTAAAACAAACAATCCATTAAGATCCTCGACGCTACATCGAAGTACGGTGTAGGCCATCGGCCAGAGAAGATCACGAGAACTTACCTCGCGTCCGTTGCAGCTCAAGCTCCGTCACGAAAGTTGTTGTATGAGGTTAGAACCTAAGTTATCCATTTCACATTCAAGGTTTTAACTTGAAGTGATGAGAACGACGTGTATTGAGGACCCAACAACCTTCATGGACGAGTAATTAAGACTTAGTAATGCGTTTGATGAAGCATAAGAAACTTCACTTCAATCGATTTGTTCCAAAAGAGTTGAACGTATCAAGCAAATGAGGTTGAGTGTTACATGACTTGTGGTTAGAACCTAAGTTATCCATTTCACATTCAAGGTTTTAACTTGAAGTGATGAGAACGACGTGTATTGAGGACCCAACAACCTTCATGGACGAGTAATTAAGACTTAGTAATGCGTTTGATTAAGCATAAGAAACTTCACTTCAATCGATTTGTTCAAAAGAGTTGAACGTATCAAGCAAATGAGGTTGAGTGTTACATGACTTGTGGTTAGAACCTAAGTTATCCATTTCACATTATAGGTTTTAACTTGAAGTGATGAGAACGACGTGTATTGAGGACCCAACAACCTTCATGGACGAGTAATTAAGACTTAGTAATGCGTTTGATGAAGCATAAGAAACTTCACTTCAATCGATTTGTTCCAAAAGAGTTGAACGTATCAAGCAAATGAGGTTGAGTGTTACATGACTTGTGGTTAGAACCTAAGTTATCCATTTCACATTCAAGGTTTTAACTTGAAGTGATGAGAACGACGTGTATTGAGGACCCAACAACCTTCATGGACGAGTAATTAAGACTTAGTAATGCGTTTGATGAAGCATAAGAAACTTCACTTCAATCGATTTGTTCAAAAGAGTTGAACGTATCAAGCAAATGCGGTTGAGTGTTACATGACTTGTGGTTAGAACCTAAGTTATCCATTTCACATTCAAGGTTTTAACTTGAAGTGATGAGAACGACGTGTATTGAGGACCCAACAACCTTCATGGACGAGTAATTAAGACTTAGTAATGCGTTTGATGAAGCATAAGAAACTTCACTTCAATCGATTTGTTCCAAAAGAGTTGAACGTATCAAGCAAATGAGGTTGAGTGTTACATGACTTGTGGTTAGAACCTAAGTTATCCATTTCACATTCAAGGTTTTAACTTGAAGTGATGAGAACGACGTGTATTGAGGACCCAACAACCTTCATGGACGAGTAATTAAGACTTAGTAATGCGTTTGATGAAGCATAAGATACTTCACTTCAATCGATTTGTTCAAAAGAGTTGAACCTATCAAGCAAATGAGGTTGAGTGTTACATGACTTGTGGTTAGAACCTAAGTTACCCATTTCACATTCAAGGTTTTAACTTGAAGTGATGAGAACGACGTGTATTGAGGACCCAACAACCTTCATGGACGAGTAATTAAGACTTAGTAATGCGTTTGATGAAGCATAAGAAACTTCACTTCAATCGATTTGTTCAAAAGAGTTGAACGTATCAAGCAAATGAGGTTGAGTGTTACATGACTTGTGGTTAGAACCTAAGTTATCCATTTCACATTCAAGGTTTTAACTTGAAGTGATGAGAACGACGTGTATTGAGGACCCAACAACCTTCATGGACGAGTAATTAAGACTTAGTAATGCGTTTGATGAAGCATAAGAAACTTCACTTCAATCGATTTGTTCAAAAGAGTTGAACGTATCAAGCAAATTAGGTTGAGTGTTACATGACTTGTGGTTAGAACCTAAGTTATCCATTTCACATTCAAGGTTTTAACTTGAAGTGATGAGAACGACGTGTATTGAGGACCCAACAACCTTCATGGACGAGTAATTAAGACTTAGTAATGCGTTTGATGAAGCATAAGAAACTTCACTTCAATCGATTTGTTCCAAAAGAGTTGAACGTATCAAGCAAATTAGGTTGAGTGTTACATGACTTGTGGTTAGAACCTAAGTTATCCATTTCACATTCAAGGTTTTAACTTGAAGTGATGAGAACGACGTGTATTGAGGACCCAACAACCTTCATGGACGAGTAATTAAGACTTAGTAATGCGTTTGATGAAGCATAAGAAACTTCACTTCAATCGATTTGTTCCAAAAGAGTTGAACGTATCAAGCAAATTAGGTTGAGTGTTACATGACTTGTGGTTAGAACCTAAGTTATCCATTTCACATTCAAGGTTTTAACTTGAAGTGATGAGAACGACGTGTATTGAGGACCCAACAACCTTCATGGACGAGTAATTAAGACTTAGTAATGCGTTTGATGAAGCATAAGAAACTTCACTTCAATCGATTTGTTCCAAAAGAGTTGAACGTATCAAGCAAATTAGGTTGAGTGTTACATGACTTGTGGTTAGAACCTAAGTTATCCATTTCACATTCAAGGTTTTAACTTGAAGTGATGAGAACGACGTGTATTGAGGACCCAACAACCTTCATGGACGAGTAATTAAGACTTAGTAATGCGTTTGATGAAGCATAAGAAACTTCACTTCAATCGATTTGTTCCAAAAGAGTTGAACGTATCAAGCAAATTAGGTTGAGTGTTACATGACTTGTGGTTAGAACCTAAGTTATCCATTTCACATTCAAGGTTTTAACTTGAAGTGATGAGAACGACGTGTATTGAGGACCCAACAACCTTCATGGACGAGTAATTAAGACTTAGTAATGCGTTTGATGAAGCATAAGAAACTTCACTTCAATCGATTTGTTCCAAAAGAGTTGAACGTATCAAGCAAATTAGGTTGAGTGTTACATGACTTGTGGTTAGAACCTAAGTTACCCATTTCACATTCAAGGTTTTAACTTGAAGTGATAAGAACGACGTGTATTGAGGACCCAACAACCTTCATGGACGAGTAATTAAGACTTAGTAATGCGTTTGATGAAGCATAAGAAACTTCACTTCAATCGATTTGTTCCAAAAGAGTTGAACGTATCAAGCAAATTAGGTTGAGTGTTACATGACTTGTAGTGAGAACCTAAGTTATCCATTTCACATTCAAGGTTTTAAGTTGAAGTGATGAGAACGACGTGTATTGAGGACCCAACAACCTTCATGGACGAGTAATTAAGACTTAGTGGGAAACCCACCAACCAGTTTAGGGGAGAAAACAGACGAGGATAAAGAGGTAATTTTCTCTTCCCTAAATCAACTTGCCACCTATACAATTCTTCTCCTCCTACTTAATAATCTCCTTCTGTTATTTCCCCCTCCAGAAACCCTTCTGTTGAAGGCGCCGCGCACCAGAGAAGAAAGAAGGAAACAGAGGGAGAAAGGTTGAATTGGACCTTCGACGTTCAGCTTCTTCTCGTATTGTTTTGTCTGAGAAATAGTTTTACTCATCTGTTTTCCTTTTTCTTCAGTTCCCTACGT
The DNA here is from genome assembly GCA_022432975.1 of Begonia masoniana. Taxonomy (NCBI): domain Eukaryota; kingdom Viridiplantae; phylum Streptophyta; class Magnoliopsida; order Cucurbitales; family Begoniaceae; genus Begonia; species Begonia masoniana. The sequence continues at coordinate 34,597,694 of CM039506.1, forward strand.
TACTGCTTGTGATCGAGGTGTGCGTCGAAGCTGCTAAATTCTCCAAAGCTTTATCTCTTTCTTCTTGGACTTGTTGATTCCTTTGCTGTTGAAGTTTTTTTTTTTGAGATCGAAGGAGATTGTCAAAACCCTTGAGTTCTTCTCTGCTGGCCGTAGGTATGAACCCAAACTCTTGAGTTCTTGTCTGCCATGTTATTGTCAAAACCTTTGGGTTCTTCTCAGCTATGTTTATTGTCAAGGGTTATATATGTAAAGGTTCTTCTCTGCTGTGGGAAAATAATTTTCGGTATATAAAGGTCTTGCATCAATACTCTAGATATGAGAGACTTATAGTTAGCAAAACAGGGAGTTGAAATTTCTAGAATGTAGTTATATATGCATTGTAGTCGAGCCCAAATTGTGAAGAAATGAGACCAACTTATGGATTAATTACCCAATTTGATGTGGATTGTCTTATGGAGAATGAATTGAGAGACAAAATAGCCCAAAAATAATGAATGACTTTATTATTTGTTAGGTACCAATTTATTAAATTAAAGTGTGGACTCATTGACTCGGGCACTTGGATATATTGAGTTTTGACATGTTGTAAGTGCAATCAAGGTAGGGGTTTATTTTATTTTCGGTTAAGTATTATTATTTTTAATTCATTAATTAAATTCATTTATTTGGCATAAAATGTTCATTTAATTTTATGCTATTATTTTCATTCACACATTTATCAACAGCATACTTTATCATTGATAAAAATTGTGTGGTTTTAACTAGAAGTAATAGGACAGCTGAAGAGCCGTGTCCTTGGGCGCGAAACCCTAAACCTGATCAGGGTAATTATGGCGTGCGACCGCCTGATGTCGATGTTTTGGCCTATGGCCCAGTGTGCTCGGAGTCCGTGAGAGGCTCCATTTTCACCGATCATCTATTTAAATTGAAAACTGCATTTTTATTAAATTTCAGCATAATATTTTATAACTGCTGGAAATAAACTTTATCCCTATTGAGTTTAGTCGACTCACCCCAAACGACTACTATTTTTCAGGATTCAGTAAAGGAGAATTTGATTATCGGCACGGGAACAATCATCTTGTAGAAATTTTCTATTTTAATAAATTTTTCTTGGGGATATATCTTATATTTTAAGGTGAGACACTAATGTGGATGTGTAAGTTCTATTGTATTTAATTCACATGTGTTATTTTATTTGGACATATACCATTATATCATCTGGTGTCACTTGTTGGACCTGTTTATTTATCTGTCTGGGCTCTAAATCTGAATTAGTTAATATTCCGCTGCGTTTGGTGAAATTTGGTGTTAAGGGTAGGGCGATCTAGTCCTTTTCGGGCCGGGTCGTTCCCCGTTCTGTTGCGGGTCCCCTTTGGGTCGTGACACTTAGTAATGCGTTTAATTCTTCAATCGATTTGTTCCAAAAGAGTTGAACGTATCAAGCAAATGAGGTTGAGTGTTACATGACTTGTGGTTAGAACCTAAGGTATCCATTTCACATTATAGGTTTTAACTTGAAGTGATGAGAACGACGTGTATTAAGGACCCAACAACCTTCATGGACTAGTAATTAAGACTTAGTAATGCGTTTGATGAAGCATAAGAAACTTCACTTCATCGATTTGTTCCAAAAGAGTTGAACGTATCAAGCAAATGAGGTTGAGTGCTACATGACTTGTGGTTAGAACCTAAGTTATCCATTTCACATTCAAGGTTTTAACTTGAAGTGATGAGAACGACGTGTATTGAGGACCCAACAACCTTCATGGACGAGTAATTAAGACTTAGTAATGCGTTTGATAAAGCATAAGAAACTTCACTTCATCGATTTGTTCCAAAAGAGTTGAACGTATCAAGCAAAGTAGGTTGAGGGTTACATGACATGTGGTTAGAACCTAAGTTACCCATTTCACATTCAAGGTTTTAACTTGAAGTGATGAGAACGACGTGTATTGAGGACCCAACAACCTTCATGGACGAGTAATTAAGACTTAGTAATGCGTTTGATGAAGCATAAGAAACTTCACTTCATCGATTTGTTCCAAAAGAGTTGAACGTATCAAGCAAATGAGGTTGAGTGTTACATGACTTGTGGTTAGAACCTAAGTTATCCATTTCACATTCAAGGTTTTACCTTGAAGTGATTAGAACGACGTGTATTGAGGACCCAACAACCTTCATGGACGAGTAATTAAGACTTAGTAATGCGTTTGATTAAGCATTAGAAACTTCACTTCAATCGATTTGTTCCAAAAGAGTTGAACGTATCAAGCAAATGAGGTTGAGTGTTACATGACTTGTGGTTAGAACCTAAGTTATCCATTTCACATTCAAGGTTTTAACTTGAAGTGATGAGAACGACGTGTATTGAGGACCCAACAACCTTCATGGACGAGTAATTAAGACTTAGTAATGCGTTTGATTAAGCATTAGAAACTTCACTTCAATCGATTTGTTCCAAAAGAGTTGAACGTATCAAGCAAATGAGGTTGAGTGCTAAATGACTTGTGGTTAGAACCTAAGTTATCCATTTCACATTAAAGGTTTTAACTTGAAGTGATGAGAACAACGTGTATGGAGGACCCAACAACTTTCATCGACGCGTAATTAGACTTAGTAATGCATTTCATAAAGCATAAGAAACTTCACTTCAATCGATTTGTTCCAAAAAAGTTGAACGTATCAAGCAAATGAGGTTGAGTGTTACATGACTTGTGGTTAGAACCTAAGTTATCCATTCCACATTCAAGGTTTTACCTTGAAGTGATTAGAACGACGTGTATTGAGGACCCAACAACCTTCATGGACGAGTAATTAAGACTTAGTAATGCTGTTTAATTTTTCAATCGATTTATTCCAAAAGTGTTGAACGTATCAAGCAAATGAGGTTGAGTGTTACATCACTTGTTGTTAGAACCTGAGTTATCCATTGACATTATAGGTTTTAACTTGAAGTGATGAGAACGACGTGTTTTGAGGACCCAACAACCTTCATGGACGAGTAATTCAGACATAGTAATGCGTTTGATTGAGCATTAGAAACTTCGCTTCAATCAATTTGTTCCAAAAGAGTTGAACGTATCAAGCAAATGAGGTTGAGTGTTACATGACTTGTGGTTAGAACCTAAGTTATCCATTTCACATTCAAGGTTTTACCTTGAAGTGATTAGAACGACGTGTATTGAGGACCCAACAACCTTCATGGACGAGTAATTAAGACTTAGTAATGCGTTTGATTGAGCATTAGAAACTTCACTTCAATCAATTTGTTCCAAAAGAGTTGAACGGATCAAGCAAATGAGATTGAGTGCTATATGATTTGTGGTTAGAACCTAAGTTATCCATTTCACATTCAAGGTTTTAACTTGAAGTGATGAGAACAACGTGTATTGAGGACCCAACAACCTTCATGGACGAGTAATTAAAACTTAGTAATGCGTTTGATGAAGCATAAGAAACTTCACTTCAATCGATTTGTTCCAAAAGAGTTGAACGTATCAAGCAAATGAGGTTGAGTGCTACATGACTTGTGGTTAGAACCTAAGTTATTCATTTCACATTCAAGGTTTACTTGAAGTGATTAGAACGACGTGTATGGAGGACCCTAAAACTTCATCGACGCGTAATTAGACTTAGTAATGCGTTTAATAAAGTATAAGAAACTTCACTTAATCGATTTGTTCCAAAAGAGTTGAACGTATCAAGCAAATGAGGTTGAGTGTTACATGACTTGTGGTTAGAACCTAAGTTATCCATTTCACATTCAAGGTTTTACCTTGAAGTGATTAGAAACGACGTGTATTGAGGACCCAACACCTTCATGGATAGTAATTAAGACTTAGTAATGCGTTTGATTAAGCATATGAAACTTCACTTCAATCAATTTGTTCCAAAAGAGTTGAACGGATCAAGCAAATGAGATTGAGTGCTATATGATTTGTGGTTAGAACCTAAGTTATCCATTTCACTTTCAAGGTTTTAACTTCAAGTGATAAGAACGACGTGTATTGTGGACCCAACAACTTTCATCGACGCGTAATTAGACGTAGTAATGCGTTTGATAAAGCATAAGAAACTTCACTTCAATCGGTTTGTTCCAAAATAGTTGAACGTATCAAGCAAATGAGGTTGAGTGTTACATGACTTTTGGTTAGAACATAAGTTATCCATTTCACATTCAATGTTTTACCTTGAAGTGATTAGAGCGACGTGTATTGAGCACCCAACAACATTCATGGACGAGTAATTAAAACTTAGTAATGCGTTTGAAGCATTAGAAACTTCACTTTAATCGACTTGTTCCAAAAGTGTTGAACGTATCAAGCAAATGAGGTTGAGTGCTACATGACTTGTGGTTAGAACCTAAGTTATTTATTTCACATTCAAGGTTTTAACTTGAAGTGATGAGAACGACGTGTATGGAGGACCCTAAAACTTTCATCGACGCGTAATTAGACTTAGTAATGCGTTTAATAAAGTATAAGAAACTTCACTTATATCGATTTGTTCCAAAAGAGTTGAACGTATCAAGCAAATGAGGTTGAGTGTTACATGACTTGTGGTTAGAACCTAAGTTATCCATTTCACATTCAAGGTTTTACCTTGAAGTGATTAGAACGACGTGTATTGAGGACCCAACAACCTTCATGGATAAGTAATTAAGACTTAATAATGCGTTTGATTAAGCATATGAAACTTCACTTCAATCGATTTGTTCCGAAAGAGTTGAACGTATCAAGCTAATGAGGTTGAGTGCTACATGACTTGTGGTTAGAACCTAAGTTATCTATTTCACATCAAGGTTTAACTTGAAGTGATGAGAACTACGTGTATTGAGGACCCAACAACCTTCATGGACGAGTAATTAAAACTTAGTAATGCGTTTGATGAAGCATAAGAAACTTCACTTCAATCGATTTGTTCCAAAAGAGTTAAACGTATCAAGCAAATGAGGTTGAGTGCTACATGACTTGTGGTTAGAACCTAAGTTATCCATTTCACATTCAAGGTTTTAACTTGAAGTGAGTAGAACAACGTGTATTGAGTACCCAACAACCTTCATGGACGCGTAAACAAGACTTAGTAAAGCGTTTGATGAAGCTTAAGAAACTTCACTTCAATCGATTTGTTCTAAAAGAGTTGAACGTATCGAGAAAATTTGGTTGAGTGTTACATCACTTGTGGTTAGAACCTAATTTATCCATTTCACATTTAAGGTTTTAACTTGAAGTGATGAGAACGACGTGTATTGAGGACCCAACAACCCTCATGGACAAGTAATTAAGACTTAATAATGCGTTTGATTAAGCATATGAAACTTCACTTTAATCGATTTGTTCCAAAAGAGTTGAACGTATCAAGCTAATGAGGTTGAGTGCTACATGACTTGTGCTTAGAACCTAAGTTATCTATTTCACATTCAAGGTTTTAACTTGAAGTGATGAGAATGACGTGTATTGAGGACCCATCAACCTTCATAGATGAGTAATTAAGACTTCGTAATGTGTTTGATAAAGTATAAGAAACTACACTTCAATCGATTTGTTCCAAAAGAGTTAAACGTATCAAGCAAATGAGGTTGAGTGCTTCATCACTTGTGGTTAGAATCTAAGTTATCCATTTCACATTCAAGGTTTTAACTTGTACTGAGTAGAACAACGTGTATTGAGTACCCAACAACCTTCATGGACGCGTAAATAAGACTTAGTAAAGTGTTTGATGAAGCATAAGAAACTTCACTTCAATCAATTTGTTCCAAAAGAATTGAACGTATCAAGCAAATTAGGTTGAGTGTTACATGACTTGTGGTTAGAACCTAAGTTATCCACTTCACATTTAAGGTTTTAACTTGCAGTGATGAGAACGACGTGTATTGAGGACCCAACAACCTTCATGGACAAGTAATTAAGACTTAATAATGCGTTTGATGAAGCATATGACACTTCACTTTAATCGATTTGTTCCAAAAGAGTTGAACGTATCCAGCAAATGAGGTTGAGTGCTACATGACTTGTGGCTAGAACATAAGTTATCCATTTCACATTGAAGGTTTTAACTTGAAGTGATGAGAACAACGTGTATTGAGGACCTAACAACCTTTATGGACGAGTAATTAAGACTTAATAATGCGTTTGATGAAGCATAAGAAATGTCACTTGAATCGATTTGTTCCAAAAGAGTTGAACGTATCAAGCAAATGAGGTTGAGTGCTACATGACTTGTGGTTAGAACCTTAGTTATCCATTTCACATTCAAGGTTTTAACTTGAAGTGATGAGAACGACGTGTATTGAGTACCCAACAACCTTCATGGACGAGTAATTAAAACTTAGTAATGCGTTTGATGAAGAATAAGAAACTTCACTTCAATCAATTTGTTCCAAAATAGTTGAACGTATCAAACAAATTAGGTTGAGTGTATTGATGCAGGAGGGGAGAGTTATTGCTTATGCTTCTCGGCAGCTGAAGCCGTACGAGCAGAATTACCCTACGCACGACCTTGAGTTAGCAGCTGTGGTCTTTGCACTGAAGATTTGGAGACATTATTTATATGGGAAGCAGTGCGAGATATTTTCCGACCACAAGAACTTGAAGTACTTATTTACACAGAAGGAGCTTAACATGCGACAGAGACGGTGGCTTGAGTTCATCAAAGACTATGATTTTGATATCAAGTACCACCCAGGAAAGGCGAACAAGGTTGCTGATGCTTTGAGTAGAGTGCCTTCTACGAGTCAGCCTTCACTAGCAGCGATGTCAGTTACGCTGCGGTCTGAGATTGAGCGATTTGATGTGGAGATAGTGGCATAGTTGTCTAGTATGCTCACTAACATTTCTCTCAGGCCGACTATTTTGGATAGGATACGCGAAGCTCAGCAGAATGATACGGAGTGTGTGGAGCTTCGATCGAGCATGATGTTAGGAGACTCGTCGGATTTCCATTTATCAGATGATGGTATTCTGAAGTTCAGGCATAGGTGGTACGTGCCTAACGACGAGGAGCTGAAGAAAGAGATATTGGCCGAGGCACACTCTTCGGCATATTCTCTGCACCCGGGGAGTACTAAGATTTACTGGGACTTAAAGCAACATTACTGGTGGCCGAACATGAAGAGGGAGGTTGCCAAGTACGTTGAGACCTGTTTAGTGTGTCAACAGGTGAAGGCAGAGCACCAGAGACCGGCCAGAACATTATTGCCACTGCCGATTCCGGAGTGGAAGTGGGAGCAGATCTCCATGGATTTTATTGTGGGGCTCCCGAGGACGACGAAAGGCCATGATGGTGTATGGGTGATCGTGGACCGATTGACAAAGTCAGCCCACTTCTTGTCTGTGAAGATGACATCTTCTATGGATCAGCTCGCCGAGCTTTATGTGCAGGAGATTGTCAGACTGCATGGAGTGCCAGTTACTATTGTCTCAGATCGTGATCCGAGATTTACGTCGAAGTTCTGGCAGAGCCTGCATAAAGCTATGGGGACTCAGCTTAATTTCAGCACAGCCTTTCATCCTCAGACTGATGGTCAGACAGAGAGGACGAATCAGATTCTTGAGGATATGCTCAGAGCTTGTGTGCTGGAGTTTCAGGGCTCGTGGAGTCGATATTTACCTCTGATAGAGTTCTCGTACAACAACAACTTCCAGGCTACGATTGGCATGGCTCCGTACGAGGCTTTGTATGGTCGAAAGTGTAGGTCTCCGTTGTATTGGGACGAGGTTGGTGAGGCCAGCATCATTGGTCATGAGATCCTACAGCAAACGACAGAGAAGATTGCCGTTATTGGACAGCGTATTGTGATAGCTCAGAGCCGTCAGAAGAGCTATGCTGACACACGACGGAGAGAGCTAGAGTACAAAGAAGGTGATGAGGTGTATCTTAAAGTTTCTCCGTTCAAAGGCGTTGCGAGATTTGGAAGAAGGGGCAAGTTAAACCCTAGATATGTGGGGCCCTTTCCTATTCTGAAGAGGATCGGGAAGTTGGCGTATAGACTACAGCTTCCAGCTTCTATGGAGGGTATCCACGACGTATTTCATGTATCTATGCTTCGAAAGTGCCTACGTGATCCGTCGCATATTTTCGTGGCTAGAGAGATCGAGGTACAGCCTACCTTGACTTACGAGGAAAGACCGGTACGTATTTTGGAATATTCCACCAAAGTTTTGCGCAACAAAGAGATTCCGCTAGTCAAAGTCCTATGGCGGAACCACGAAGTGGAGGAAGCTACGTGGGAACGACAGCAGGATATGATGACTAGATATCCTGAGCTATTCGTATGATTTAATTTTGAGGACAAAATTCTAAATAAGGTGGGTGGAATGTAATATCCGGCTTGTACAGAATTTGGTATAATAATATATATTGGCATTTTTGTAAATATGTCAAATCAAGCTCGTTTTACAAAAAAAAAGCGTCATTAGAATCCTAACGATTAAATGGAATTTTAAGGAATTTACGGGATTTTTCGGAGTAATAACGCTATATTTCGAGTAATTACGCTTCTCGTAATGTAAAGGATGTTTTAGTAAAAAATAGTAAATGGGGTCCGTTTTGCGAACGGACAGTTTCAATAGAACCCAAATAATAAGTTGGATTTATTGGCGAAATAAGGAAATTTGGAGAAGTCGAGTCATTGGCCGATTAACGAAACGAATGACGAAACAAATATAAAATATGTACTAAGGGCAAAAAGGTAATTTGCGAAGTAAATTTTAATTAAAAACCTAATCCTCTCTTCTTCCTTCGCCATTTCATGCCAGAGAAGCATTTCTTCTTTCTCCCTTCGCAATTTCTCTCTTCCCGCGCGACTCCTTCGACTTTCAACCTCCGTTTCTCCTCCGTTCGTCTTCCGATCTTCGTGATTTCTCCTCCAATCGCAATCCTAGGTATGAATCTATGATTCTATAATGCTAGTTTTCAATTTTCGGACCGATTTCACGTTAGGGTTTCCGTTAGGGTTTCGTCAAAAAATACGATTCATTAAATCCATAAAGGCGGCCGGAGCATTACACAATCCAAAAGGCATAACTCGAAATTCATAGTGGCCATATCTGGTCCGAAATGCCGTCTTGGATATATCATCATCTTTGATTCTCAGCTGATGGTAGCCGGATCTAAGATCTATTTTTGAAAAGACTCCAGCACCTTTTAATTGATCAAACAAGTCGTCGATTCTTGGGAGTGGGTACTTGTTCTTAATAGTGACTTTATTCAGTTCTCGATAATCAATACACATCCTCATAGATCCATCCTTCTTCTTCACAAATAATACAGGGGCTCCCCATGGCGAAAAGCTTGGTCGAATAAATCCTTTTTCTAGCAATTCGTCCAGTTGAATTTTTAATTCTTTTAATTCAATTGGTGCCATTCTATATGGAGCTTTAGAGATGGGTGTCGTTCCAGTAGAATATCAATGCTGAATTCTACGTCTCTAGTTGGTGGCAAACTTGCTAAGTCATCTGGAAAGACATCCGGATATTCACGAACTATCATCACTATATCCAGGGCCATTGCTTCCTCGGTTTGAGTCCACACAACACTCGCCAAGAATGCAAAGCATCCGGAATCCAATAATCTTTGTGCTCGTAAAGATGATATAATAGGAATTCTATAACTCTTTTTATCGCCGTGGAATAAGAATGGTTCTACTTCAGGCACTTGAAATCTTACGATCTTCTTACGACAATCAATAGTTGCATAGTGTCTGGTTAGCCAATCCATGCCGAGAATTACGTCGTAATCTTGCATAGCCAAAATAGCTAGGTCTGCTTCCAATTCTCTATCTCCAATACGAACTTTGCATTGTCGAATAATAGAGTCGGAGGTCATTACTGCACCTGACGGTGTAGCTACTCCCAACTTATGTTCTAAAGGTTCTATTGCCTTATTTAATTTCTTTGAATGAATAAGAGATATAAAAGAATGAGTTGCTCCAGAATCAATTAATATAAAGGAAGGTACTTAAGAAATTAGAAGCACACATGTTATTACATCTGCATTGTTTTCAGCTTCTTCCTTGGTCATAGTAAAAACTCGAGCGACTGCTAATGGTTGATTCTGATTATTCTTGGGACAGTCCTTGATAAAATGTCCACGTTGACCACATTTAAAACATGTATTGGCTTGAATGCGACACTCTCCAGAATGTGGCTTTTTGCACGAGGGACATAAAGGTACATTGGTCGTAATAGGTTCCTTCTTAGCGTACTTGGAAGGTCCTTCTGCTGGTGCATTGATCATTGGTCATTTAGTTCCATTTCGTTGTTGCAGCATTTTGTCCTTGGCAGTCTGAGTTGCATGACTGTACCTCCTCCTAAACTCTTGAGCTCGGTTGATTTCTTTTTCTCCTTGCTCCGCACATAATGCTTTCTCCACCACAAATGAAAATGGAGAGTTCTTGGAGGTAATCAAACGAATATCCTTTTGTATCTCCGCTTTTAGTCCTTGAATAAATCTTTTTGCTTTCATCGTCTCACTACCAGCTATATGAGGAGCATAGCGAGATAGTTGTTCAAATTTGTGTAAATAATCGATAACACTTCCTGTTTGCTTCAAAGCCATAAATTCCTCTGTCTTTGCATCCATCATCGAGTCTGTGAAATACTTTTCATAAAAAAATTCTTGAAATTTCTCCCATGTCATGGTGGCGACTGGATGTATCACCTTTATAGAATCCCACCAATAGCGTGCTTAATAAAGCGTTTGATTAAGCATATGAAACTTCACTTCAATCGATTTGTTCCAAAAGAGTTGAACGTATCCAGCTAATGAGGTTGAGTGCTACATGACTTGTAGTTCGAACTTAAGTTTTCTATTTCACATTCAAGGTTTTAACTTGAAGTGATTAGAACGGCGTGTATTGAGGACCCAACAACCTTCATGGACGAGTAATTAAGACTTAGTAATGCGTTTAATGAAGCATAAGAAACTTCACATCAATCGATTTGTTCCAAAAGAGTTAAATGTATCAAGCAAATGAGGTTGAGTGCTACATGACTTATGGTTAGAACCTAAGTTATTCATTTCACATTCAAGGTTTCAACTTGAAGTGAGTATAACAACGTGTATTGAGTACCCAACAACCTTCATGGACGCGTAAATAAGACTTAGTAAAGCGTTTGATGAAGCATAAGAAACTTCACTTCAATCAATTTGTTCCAAAAGAGTTGAACGTATCAAGCAAATTAGGTTGATTGTTACATGACTTGTGGTTAGAACCTAAGTTATCCATTTCACATTTAAGGTTTTAACTTGAAGTGATGAGAACGACCTGTATTGAGGACCCAACAACCTTCATGGACAAGTACTTAAGACTTAATAATGCTTTTGATTAAGCATATGAAACTTTACTTCAATCGATTTGTTCCAAAAGAGTTGAACGTATCAAGCTAATAAGGTTGAGTGCTACATGACATGTGGTTAGAACTTAAGTTATCTATTTCACCTTCCGGGTTTTAACTTGAAGTGATGAGAATGACGTGTATTGAGGACCCAACAACCTTAATGCACGAGTAATTAAGACTTAGTAATGCGTTTGATGAAGTATAAGAAACTTCACTTCAATCGATTTGTTCTAAAAGAGTTGAACGTATCAAGCAAATGAGGTTGAGTGTTAAATGATTTGTGGTTAAAACCTAATTTATCCATTTTACATTATGGGTTTTAAATTGAAGTGATGAGAACGACGTGTATTGAGGACCCAATAACATTCATGGACAAGTAATTAAGACTTAGTAATGCGTTTGATGAAGCATACGAAACTTCACTTCAATCGATTTGTTCCAAAAGAGTTGAACGTATCAAACAAATTATGTTGAGTGTTACATGACATGTGGTTAGAACCTCAGTGGTCCATTTCACATTGAAGGTTTTAACTTGATGTGATGACAACGACGTGTATTGAGGACCCAACAACCTTCATGGACGAGTAATTAAGACTTAGCAATGCATTTGATGAAGCATAAGAAACTTAACTTCAATCGATTTGTTCCAAAAGAGTTGAATGTATCAAGCAAATTAGGTTGAGTGTTACATGACTTGTGGTTAGAACATAAGTGGTCCATTTCACATTGAAGGTTTTAACTTGAAGTGATGACAACGACGTGTATTGAGGACCCAACAACCTTCATGGACGAGTAATTAAGACTTAATAATGCGTTTGATGAAGCATAAGAAATGTCACTTCAATCGATTTATTCCAAAAGAGTTGAACGTATCAAGCAAATGAGGTTGAGTGCTACATGACTTGTGGTTAGAACCTTCGTTATCCATTTCTCATTCAAGGTTTTAACTTGTAGTGATGAGAACGACGTGTATTGAGTACCCAACAACCTTCATGGACGCGTAATTAAGACTTAGTAAAGCGTTTGATGAAGCATAAGAAACTTCACTTTAATCGATTTGTTCCAAATGAGTTGAACATATCAAGCAAATTAGGTTGAGTGTTACATGACTTGTGGTTAGAACCTAATTTATCCATTTCACATGTAAGGTTTTAACTTGAAGTGATGAGAACGACGTGTATTGAGGACCCAACAACCTTTATGGACAAGTAATTAAGACTTAATAAAGCGTTTGATTAAGCATATGAAACTTCACTTCAATCGATTTGTTCCAAAAGAGTTGAACGTATCAAGCTAATGAGGTTGAGTGCTACATGACTTGTAGTTCGAACTTAAGTTGTCTATTTCACATTCAAGGTTTTAACTTGAATTGATTAGAACGGCGTGTATTGAGGACCTAACAACCTTCATGGACGAGTAATTAAGACTTAGTAATGCGTTTAATGAAGCATAAGAAACTTCACATCAATCGATTTGTTCCAAAAGAGTTAAATGTATCAAGCAAATGAGGTTGAGTGCTACATGACTTATGGTTAGAACCTAAGTTATTCATTTCACATTCAAGGTTTCAACTTGAAGTGAGTATAACAACGTGTATTGAGTACCCAACAACCTTCATGGACGCGTAAATAAGACTTAGTAAAGCGTTTGATGAAGCATAAGAAACTTCACTTCAATCAATTTGTTCCAAATGAGTTGAACGTATCAAGCAAATTAGGTTGATTGTTACATGAATTGTGGTTAGAACCTAAGTTATCCATTTCACATTTTAGTTTTTAACTTGAAGTGATGAGAACGACCTGTATTGAGGACCCAAAAACCTTCATGGACAAGTAATTAAGACTTAATAATGCGTTTGATTAAGCATATGAAACTTCACTTCAATTGATTTGTTTTAAAAGAGTTGAACGTATCAAGCTAATGTGGTTGAGTGCTACATGACATGTGGTTAGAACCTAAGTTATCTATTTCACATTCCAGGTTTTAACTTGAAGTGATGAGAATGACGTGTATTGAGGACCAACCAACCTTCATGGACGAGTAATTAAGACTTAGTAATGCGTTTGATGAAGTATAAGAAACTTCACTTCAATCGATTTGTTCCGAAAGAGTTGAACGTATCAAGCAAATGAGGTTGAGTGTTAAATGATTTGTGGTTAAAACCTAAGTTATCCATTTTACATTATAGGTTTTAAGTTAAAGTGATGAGAACGACGTGTCTTGAGGACCCAACAACCTACATGGACAAGTAATTAAGACTTTGTAATGCGTTTGATGAAGCATACGAAACTTCACTTCAATCGATTTGTTCCAAAAGAGTTGAACGTATCAACCAAATTATGTTGAGTGTTACATGACTTGTGGTTAGAACCTCAGTGGTCCATTTCACATTCAAGGTTTTAACTTGATGTGATGACAACGACGTGTATTGAGGACCCAACAACCTTCATGGACGAGTAATTAAGACTTAGCAATGCGTTTGATGAAGCATAAGAAACTTAACTTCAATCGATTTGTTCCAAAAGAGTTGAACGTATCAAGCAAATTAGGTTGAGTGTTACATGACTTGTGGTTAGAACCTAAGTGGTCCATTTCACATTGAAGGTTTTAACTTGAAGTGATGACAACGACGTGTATTGAGGACCCAACAACCTTCATGGACGAGTAATTAAGACTTAATAATGCGTTTGATGAAGAATAAGAAATGTCACTTCAATCGATTTGTTCCAAAAGAGTTGAACGTATCAAGCAAATGAGGTTGAGTGCTACATGACTTGTGGTTAGAACCTTCGTTATCCATTTCTCATTCAAGGTTTTAACTTGTAGTGATGAGAACGACGTGTATTGAGTACCCAACAACCTTCATGGACGCGTATTTAAGACTTAGTAAAGCGTTTGAAGAAGCATAAGAAACTTCACTTCAATCTATTTGTTCCAAAAAAGTTGAAAGTATCAAGCAAATGAGGTTGAGTGTTACATGACTTGTGGTTAGAACCTAAGTTGTCCATTTCACATTCAAGGTTTTAACTTGAAGTGAGGAGAACGACGTGTATTGAGTACCCAACAACCTTCATAAATGCGTAATTAAGTATTAGTAATGCGTTTGATTTACCATAAGAAACTTCACTTCAATCGATTTGTTCCAAAAGAGTTTAACGTATCAAGCAAATTAGGTTGAGTGTTACATGACATGTGGTTAGAACCTAAGTTATCCATTTTACATTCAAGGTTTTAACTTGAAGTGATGAGAACGACGTGTATTGAGGACGCAACAACCTTCATAGACGAGTAATTAAGACTTAGTAATGCGTTTGATGAAGCATAAGAAACTTTAATTCAATCGATTTGTTCCAAAACAGTTGAACGTATCAAGCAAATGAGGTTAAGTGCTACAAGACTTTTGGTTTGAACCTAAGTTATCCATTTCACATTCAAGGTTTTAACTTGAAAAGATGAGAACGACGTGTATTGAGCACCCAACAACCTTCATGGACGAGTAATTAAGACTTAGTAATGCGTTTGATGAAGCTTATGAAACTCTACTTCAATCGATTTGTTCCAAAAGAGTTGAACGTATCATTTAAATGAGGTTGAGTGCTACATGACTTGTGGTTAGAACCTAAGTTATCCATTTCACATTCAAGGTTTTAACTTGAAGTGAGTAGAACAACGTGTATTGAGTACCCAAAGACCTTCATGGACGCGTAATTAAGAATTAGTAAAGCGTTTGATGAAGCATATGAAACTTCACTTCAATCGATTTGTTCCAAAAGCGTTGAACGTATCAAGCAAATGAGGTTGAGTGTTGCATGACTTGTGGTTAGAACCTAAGTTATCCATTTCACTTTGAAGGTTTTAACTTGAAGTGATGAGAAGGACGTGTTTTGAGGACCCAACAACCATGATGGACGAGTAATTAAGACTTAATAATGCAATTGATTAAGCATATGAAACTTCACTTCAATCGATTTGTTCAAAAAGAGTTGAACGTATCAAGCAAATGAGGTTGAGTGCTACATGACTTGTGGTTAGAACATAAGTTATCCATTTCACATTCAAGGTTTTAACTTGAAGTGATGAGAACGACGTGTATTGAGGACCCAACAACCTTCATGGACGAGTAATTAAGACTTAGTAATGCGTTTGATGAAGCGTAAGAAACTTCACTTCAATCTATTTGTTCCAAAATAGTTGAACGTATCAAGCAAATGAGGTTGAGTGCTACATGACTTGTGGTTAGAACCTAAGTTATCCATTTCACATTCAAGGTGTTAACTTGAAGTGATGAAAACGACGTGTATTGAGGACCCAACAACCTTCATGGACGAGTAATTAAGACTTAGTAATGCGTTTGATAAAGCATAAGAAATTTCACTTCAATCGATTTGTTCCAAAAGATTTGAACGTATCAAGCAAACGAGGTTGAGTGCTACATGACTTGTGGTCAGAACCTAAGTTATCCATTTCACATTGAAGGTTTTAACTTGAAGTGATGAGAACGACGTGTATTGAGGACCCAACAAGCTTCATGGACGAGTAATTAAGACTTAATAATGCGTTTGATTAAGTATATAAAACTTCACTTCAATCGATTTTTTGCAAAAGAGTTGAATGTATCAAGCAAATGAGGTTGAGTGCTACATGACTTGAGGTTAGAACATAAGTTATCTATTTCACATTCAAGGTTTTAACTTGAAGTGATGAGAACGACGTGTATTGAGGACCCAACAACCTTCATCGACGAGTAATTAATACTTAATAATGCGTTTCATGAAGCATAAGAAACGTCACTTCAATCAATTTGTTCCAAAAGAGTTGAACGAATCAAGCAAATGAGGTTTAGTGCTACATGACTTGTGGTTAGAACCTAATTTATCCATATCACATTCAAAGTTTTAACTTGAAGTGATGAGAACGACGTGTATTGAGTACCTAACAACCTTCATGGACGCAAAATTAAAACTTAGTAAAGCGTTTGATGAAGCTTAAGAAACTTAACTTCAATCAATTTGTTTCTAAAGAATTGAACGTATCAACCATATTAGGTTGAGTGTTACATGACATTTGATCAGAACCTAAGTTATCCATTTCACATTTAAGGTTTTAACTTGAAGTGATGAGAACGACGTTTATTGAGGACCCAACAACCTTCATGGAGGAGTAATTAAGACTTAGTAATGCGTATGATGAAACATAAAAAACTTCACTTCAATTGATTTGTTCCAAAAGAGTTGAACGTATCAAGCAAATGAGGTTGAGTGCTACATGACTTGTGGTTAGAACCTAAGTTATCCCTTTCACATTCAAGGTTTTAACTTGAAGTGATGAGAACGACGTGTATTGAGGACCCAACAAGCTTCATGGACGAGTAATTAAGACTTAGTAATGCGTTTGATTTAGCATTAGAAACTTCACTTCAATCGATTTGTTCCAAAAGAGTTGAACGTTTCAAGCAAATGCGGTTGACTGTTGCATGACTTGTAGGTTAGAACCTAAGTTATCCATTTCACATTATAGGTTTTAACTTGAAGTGATGACCACGACGTGTATTGAGGACCAAACAACCTTGATGGACGCGTAATTAAGACTTAGTAATGCGTTTGAAGAAGCATAAGAAATTTTACTTCAATCGATTTGTTTCAAAAGAGTTGAACATATCAAGCAAATGAGGTTGAGTGCTACATGACTTGTGGTTAGAACCTAAGTTATCCATTTCGCATTCATGGTTTTAACTTAAAGTTATTAGAACAACGTGTATTGAAAACACAACTACCTTCATGGACGAGTCATTAAGACTTAGTAATGTGTTTGATGAAGCAAAAGAAACTTCATTTTAATCGATTTGTTCCAAAAGAGTTTGACGTATCAAGCAACTGAGGTTGAGTGTTATATGACTTGTGGTTAAAACCTAAGTTATCCATTCAAAATTATAGGTTTTAACTTGAAGTGATGAGAACGACGTGTATTGAGGACCTAACAACCTTCATGGAGGAGTAATTAAGACTTAGTAATGCGTTTGATGAAGCATAAGAAACTTCATTTCAATCGATTCGTTCCAAAAGAGTTGAACGTTTCAAGCAAATGAGGTTGAGTGTTACATGACTTGTGGTTAGAACCTAAGTTGTCCATTTCACATTCAAGGTTTTTACTTGAAGTGAGGAGAACAATGTGTATTGAGTACCCAACAACCTTCATGGACGCGTATTTAAGACTTAGTAATGCGTTGATAGAAGCATAGAAACTCACTTCAATCTATTTGTTCCAAAAGAGTTGAAAGTATCAAGCAAATGAGGTTGAGTGTACATGACTTGTGGTTAGAACCTAAGTTATCCATTTCACATTCAAGGTTTTAACTTGAAGTGATGAGAACGACGTGTATTGAGTACCCAACAACCTTCATAAATGCGTAATTAAGTAATTAGTAATGCGTTTGATTTAGCATAAGAAACTTTACTTCAATCGATTTGTTCAAAAATAGTTTAACGTATCAAGCAAATTAGGTTGAGTGTTACATGACATGTGGTTAGAACCTAAGTTATCCATTTTACATTCAAGGTTTTAACTTGAAGTGATGAGAACGACGTGTATTGAGGACGCAACAACCTTCACAGACTAGTAATTAAGACTTAGTAATGCGTTTGATGAAGCATAAGAAACTTTACTTCAATCGATTTGTTCCAAAAGAGTTGAACGTATCAAGCAAATGAGGTTGTGTACTACAAGACTTATGGTTTGAACCTAAGTTATCAATTTCACTTTCATGGTTTTAACTTGAAGTGATGAGAACGACGTGTATTGAGCACCTAACAACCTTCATGGTCGAGTAATTAAGACTTAGTAATGCGTTTGATGAAGCTTATGAAACTTTACTTCAATCGATTTGTTCCAAAAGAGTTAAACGTATCAAGTAAATAAGGTTGAGTGCTACATGACTTGTGGTTTGAACCTAAGTTATCCATTTCACATTCAAGGTTTTAACTTGAAGTGAATAGAACAACGTGTATTGAGTACCCAAAGACCTTCATGGACGCGTAATTAAGATTTAGTAAAGCGTTTGACGAAGCATAAGAAACTTCACTTCAATCAATTTGTTCTAAAGGAGTTGAACTAATCAAGCAAATTCAGTTGAGTGTTACATGACTTGTGGTTAGAACCTAAGTTATCCATTTCACATTGAAGGTTTTAACTTGAAGTGATGAGAATGACGTGTATTGAGGACCCAACAACCTTCATGGACGAGTAATTAAGACTTAATAATTTGTTTGATTAAGCATATGAAACTTCACTTCAATCGATTTGTTCTAAAAGTGTTGAACGTATCAAGCTAATAAGGTTGAGTGCTTCATGACTTGTGGTTAGAACCTAAGTTATCTATTTCACATTCCAGGTTTTAACTTTAAGTGATGAGAACGACTTGTATAGAGGACCCAACAACCTTCATGGACGAGTAATTAATACTTTGTAATGCGTTTGATGATGCATAAGAAACTTCACTTAAATCTATTTGTTCCAAAAGAGTTGAACGTATCAAGCAAATGAGGTTGAGTGCTACATGACTTGTGGTTAGAACCTAAGTTATCTATTTCACATTCCAGGTTTTAACTTGAAGTGATGAGAACGACGTGTATTGAGAACACAACAACCTTCATGGACGAGTGATTAAGACTTAGTAATGCGTTTGATAAAGCATAAGAAACTTCACTTCAATCAATTTGTTCCAAAAGATTTGAACGTATCAAGCAAATGAGATTGAGTGCTACAAGACTTTTGGTTAGAACCTAAGTTATCCATTTCACATTGAAGGTTTTAACTTGAAGTGATGAGAATGACGTGTATTGAGGACCCAACAACCATGATGGACGAGTAATTAAGACTTAATAATGCAATTGATTAAGCATATGAAACTTCACTTCAATCGATTTGTTCAAAAAAGTTGAACGTATCATGCAAATGAGGTTGAGTGCTACATGACTTGTGGTTAGAACATAAGTTATCCATTTCACATTCAAGGTTTTAACTTGAAGTGATGAGAACGACGTGTATTGAGGACCCAACAACCTTCATGGACGAGTAATTAAGACTTAATAATGCGTTTGATGAAGCATAAGAAACGTCACTTCAATCGATTTGTTCCAAAAGAGTTGAACGTATCAAGCAAATGAGGTTGAGTGCTACATGACTTGTGGTTAGAACCTAAGTTATCCATTTCACATTCGAGGTTTTCACTTTAAGTAATGAGAACGACGTGTATTGAGGACCAAACAACTTTCATGGACGGGTAATTAAGACTTTGTAATGCGTTTGATTTAGCATTAGAAACTTCACTTCAATCGATTTGTTCCAAAAGAGTTGAACGTATCAAGCAAATGAGGTTGACTGTTACATGACTTGTGGTTAGAACATAAGTTATCCATTTCAAATTATAGTTTTTAACTTAAAGTGATGAGAACGACGTGTATTGAGGACCAACAACATCCTTGATAGACGCGTTATTAAGACTTAGTAATGCATTTGATGAAGCATAAGAAACTTTACTTCAATCGATTTGTTCCAAAAGAGTTGAACGTATCAAGCAACTGAGGTTGAGTGTTATATGACTTGTGGTTAAAACCTAAGTTATCCATTCACAATATAGGTTTTAACTTGAAGTGATGAGAACGACATTGTATTGAGACCTAACAACCTTCATGGAGGAGTAATTAAGACTTAGTAATGCGTTTTGATGAAGCATAAAGAAACTTCACTTTCAATCGATTCGTTCCAAAAGAGTTGAACGTATCAAGCAAATGAGGTTGAGTGTTACATGACTTGTGGTTAGAACCTAAGTTGTCCATTTCACATTAAGGTTTTAACTTGAAGTGAGGAGAAAAATGTGTATTGAGTACCCAACAACCTCATGACGCGTAATTTAAGACTTAGTAAAGCGTTTGAATGAAGCATAAGAAAATTCACTTCAATCTATTGTGTTCCAAAACAAGTTGAAAGTACCAAGCAAATGAGGTTGAGTGTTACATGACGTGTGGTTAGAACCTAAGTTGTCCATTTCACATTCAAGGTTTAACTTGAAGTGATGAGAACGACCTGTATTGTAGGACCCAACAACCTTCATGGACGAGTAATAAGACTTAATAATGGTTTGATTAAGCATATAGAAACTTCACTTCAATCGATTTGTTCCAAAGAGTTGACGTATCACGCAAATGAGGTTGAGTGTACATGACCTTGTGGTTAGAAACTAAGTTATCCATTTCACATTATAGGTTTTTAACTTGAAGTGATGAGAACGACGTGTATTGAGACAACAACCTTCTATAGGACGAGTAATTAGACTTCGTAATGCAGTTTGATGAAGCATAAGAAACTTCTACTTCAAATCGATTTGTTCCAAAGAGTTGAACGTATCAAGCAATTAGGTTGAGTGTTACACTGGACTTGTGGTTAGAACTAAGTTATCCATTTACATCTAGGTTTTAACTTGAAGTGATGAGAACGACGTGTATTGAGGACCCAACAACCTTCCTGGACGAGTAATTAAGACTTAGTAATGCGTTTGATGAAGCATATGAAACTTACTTCAATCGATTTGTTCCAAAAGAGTTGAACGTATCAAGCTAAATAAGGTTGAGTGCTACAGACTTGTGGTTTGAACCTAAGTTATCCATTTCACATTCAAGGTTTAACTTGAAGTGATGAGAACAGACGTGTATTGAGTACCCACAACCTTCATGGACGAGTAATTAAGACTTAGTAAGCGTTTGATGAAGCATTAATGAAACTTCTACTTCAATCAATTTGTTCCTAAAAGGAGTTGAACGTAATCAAGCAAATGAGTTGAGTGCTACATGACTTGTGGTAGAACCTAAGTTATCCATTTCACATTCAAGGTTTTTAACTTGAAGTGATGAGAACGACGTGTATTGAGGACCCAACAACCTTCATGGACGAGTAATTAAGACTTAATAATTCGTTTGATTAAGCATATGAAACTTCACTTCAATCGATTTTGTTCTAAAAGATGTTGAACGTATCAAGCTAATAAGGTTGATGCTACATGACTTGTGGTTAGAACCTAAGTTATCCATTTCACATTCAAGGTTTTAACTTGAAGTGATGAGACGACGTGTATTGAGGACCCAACAACCTTCATGGACGAGTAATTAAGACTTATAATGCGTTTGATAAGCATATGAAACTTCACTTCAATCGATTGTTCCAAAAGAGTTGACGTATCAAGCAAATGAGGTTGAGTGCTACATGACTTGTGGTTGAAACCTAAGTTATCCATTTCACATTCAAGGTTTTAACTTGAAGTGATGAGAACGACGTGTATTGAGGACCCAACAACCTTCATGGACGAGTAATTAAGACTTAGAATGCGTTTGATTGAAGCATAAGAAACTTACTTCAATCGATTTGTTCCAAAAGAGTTGAACGTATCAAGCAAATGAGGTTGAGTGCTACAGACTTGTGGTTTAGAACCTAAGTTATCCATTTCACATTCGAAGGTTTTAACTTGAAGTGATGAGAACGACGTGTATTGAGGACCAACAACTTCATGGACGGTAATTAAGACTTAGTAATGCGTTTGATTAAGCATAATGAAACTTCACTTCAATCAATTTGTTCCAAAGATTGAACGTATCAAGCAAATGAGGTTGAGTGCTACAGACTTTTGGTTAGAACATAAGTTATCCATTTCACATTCGAAGGTTTTAACTTGAAGTGATGAGAACGACGTGTATTGAGGACCCAACAACCTTCATGGACGAGTAATTAAGACTTAATAATGCGTTTGATTAAGCATATGAAACTTCACTTCAATCAATTTGTTCAAAAGAGTTGAACGTATCAAGCTAATGAGGTTGAGTGCTACATGACTTGTGGTTAGAACCTAAGTTATCCATTTCACATTCAAGGTTTTAACTTGAAGTGATGAGAACGACGTGTATTGAGGACCCAACAACCTTCATGGACGAGTAATTAAGACTTAATAATGCGTTTGATTAAGCATATGAAACTTCACTTCAATCGATTTGTTCTAAAAGTGTTGAACGTATCAAGCAAATGAGGTTGAGTGTTACATGACTAGTGGTTAGAACCTAAGTTATCCATTTCACATTCAAGGTTTTAACTTGAAGTGATGAGAACGACGTGTATTGAGGACCCAACAACCTTCATGGACGAGTAATTAAGACTTAGTAATGCGTTTGATGAAGCATAAGAAACTTTACTTCAATTGATTTGTTCCAAAAGAGTGAACGTATCAAGCAATTGAGGTTAAGTGTTACATGACTTGTGGTTAGAACCTAAGTTATCCATTTCACATTCAAGGTTTTAACTTGAAGTGATGAGAACGACGTGTATTGAGGACCCAACAACCTTCATGGACGAGTAATTAAGACTTAGTAATGCGTTTGATGAAGCATAAGAAACTTCACTTCAATCAATTTGTTCTAAAAGAGTTGAACGTATCAAGCAAATGAGGTTGAGTGTTACATGACTTGTGGTTAGAACTAAGTTATCCATTTCACATTCAAGGTTTTAACTTGAAGTGATGAGAACGACGTGTATTGAGGACCCAACAACCTTCATGGACGAGTAATTAAGACTTAGTAATGCGTTTGATTAAGCATATGAACTTCACTTCAATCGATTTGTTCCAAAAGAGTTGAACGTATCAAGCTAAATAGGTTGAGTGCTACATGACTTCGTGGTTAGAACCTAAGTTATCCATTTCACATTCAGGTTTTAACTTGAAGTGATGAGAACGACGTGTATTGAGGACCCAACAACCTTCATGGACGAGTAATTAAGACTTAATAATGCGTTTGATTAAGCATAATGAAACTTCACTTCAATCATTTGTTCCAAAAGATTTGAACGTATCAAGCAAATGAGGTTGAGTGCTACATGACTTGTGGTTAGAACCTAAGTTATCCATTTCACATTCAAGGTTTTAACTTGAAGTGATGAGAACGACGTGTATTGAGGACCCAACAACCTTCATGACGAGTAATTAAGACTTAATAATGCGTTTGATTAAGCATATGAAACTTCACTTCAATCGATTTGTTCCAAAGAGTTGAACGTATCAAGCAAATGGGTTGAGTGCTACATGACTTGTTGGTTAGAACCTAAGTTATCCATTTCACATTCAAGGTTTTAACTTGAAGTGATGAGAACGACGTGTATTGAGGACCCAACAACCTTCATGGACGAGTAATTAAGACTTAATAATGCGTTTGATTAAGCATATAGAAACTTCACTTCAATCGATTTGTTCCAAAAGAGTTGAACGTATCAAGCAAATGAGGTTGAGTGCAACAAGACTTATGGTTTGAACCTAAGTTATCCATTTCACATACAAGGTTTTAACTTGAAGTGATGAGAACGACGTGTATTGAGACCAACAACCTTCATGGACGAGTAATTAAGACTTAGTAATGCGTTTGATGAAGCTTATGAAACTTTACTTCAATCGATTTGTTCCAAAAGAGTTGAACGTATCAAGTAAATGAGGTTGAGTGCTACATGACTTGTGGTTAGAACCTAAGTTATCCATTTCACATTCAAGGCTTTTTGTTTTAAACTTGAATTGAATAAACAACGTGTTTGATACCCAAAGCCTTCATGTAACGCGTATTAAGATTTATAAGTCGTTTGCCGAGCATAAGAACTTCACTTCAACACTTTGTTCTAAAAGAGTTGAACTAATCAAGCCAAATTCAGTTGAGCTGTTACCTGACTTGTGTTAGAACCTAAGTTATCCATTTCACATTGCAGGTTTTAACTTGAAGTGATGGAATGAACGTGGATTGAGAGTACCCAACACCCGTATGGACGAGGATTAAGACTTAATAATTGGTTTGATATTAAGCATATGAAACTTCACTCAATCGATTTGTTCTAAAGTGTTGAACGTATCAAGCTAATAAGTTGAGTGCTTCATGACTTTGGTAGAACCTCAAGGTTTTACAACTATTTCACATTCCAGTTTTACTTTAAGTGATGAGAACGCCTGTATAAGGACCCCAAGCACCTCCATGGACGAGTAATTAATACTTTGGTAATGCGTTTTGATTAAGCATAATGAAACTTCACTTCATCGATTTGTTCCAAAGAGTTGAACGTATCAAGCAAATGAGGTTGAGTGCTTACATGACTTGTGGTTAGAACATAAGTTATCCATTTCACATTCAGGTTTAACTTGAAGTGATGAGAACGACGTGTATTGAGGACCCAACAACCTTCATGGACGAGTAATTAAGACTTAATAATGCGTTTGAATTAGCATATGAAACTTCACTTCAATCAATTTGTTACAAAAGAGTGAACGTATCAAGCTAATGAGGTTGAGTGCTACATGACTTGTGGTTAGAACCTAAGTTATCCATTTCACATTCAAGGTTTTAACTTGAAGTGATTGAGACGACGTGTATTGAGGACCCAACAACCTTCAGGACGAGTAATTAAGACTTAATAATGCGTTTGATTAAGCATAATGAAACTTCACTTCAATCGAATTTGTTCAAAGAGTTGAACGTATCAAGCAAATGAGGTTGAGTGCTACATGACTTGTGGTTAGAACATAAGTTATCCATTTCACATTCAGGTTTTAACTTGAAGTGATGAGAACGACGTGTATTGAGGACCCAACAACCTTCATGGACGAGTAATTAAGACTTAATAATGCGTTTGATTAAGCATAGAAACTTCACTTCAATCGATTTGTTCCAAAGAGTGAACGTATCAGCAAATTAGGTTGAGTGCTACATGACTTGTGGTTAGAACCTAAGTTATCCATTTCATATTCGAGGTTTTAACTTGAAGTGATGAGAACGACGTGTATTGAGGATTCAACAACTTTCATGGACGGGTAATTAAGACTTACTAATGCGTTTGATTAAGCATATGAAACTTCACTTCAATCGATTTGTTCCAAAGAGTTGAACGTATCAAGCTAATAGGTGAGTGCTACATGACTTGTGTTAGAACCTAAGTTATCCATTTCACATTCAAGGTTTTAACTTGAAGTGATGAGAACGACGTGTATGAGGACCCAACAACCTTCATGGACGAGTAATTAAGACTTAAGTAATGCGTTTGATTAAGCATATGAAACTTCACTTCAATCAATTTGTTCCAAAAGAGTTGAACGTATCAAGCAATGAGGTTGAGTGCTTACATGACTTGTGGTTAGAACATAAGTTATCCATTTCACATTCAAGGTTTTAACTTGAAGTGATGAGAACGACGTGTATTGAGGACCCAACAACCATCATGAACGAGTAATTAAGACTTAATAATGCGTTTGATTAAGCATATGAAACTTCACTTCAATCAATTTGTTCCGAAAGTGTTAAACGTATCAAGCTAATGAGGTTGAGTACTACATGACTTGTGGTTAGAACCTAAGTTATCCATTTCACATTCAAGGTTTTAACTTGAAGTGATGAGAACGACGTGTATTGAGGACCCAACAACCTTCATGGACGAGTAATTAAGACTTAATAATGCGTTTGATTAAGCATATGAAACTTCACTTCAATCGATTTGTTCCAAAAAGAGTTGAACGTATCAAGCATAATGAGGTTGAGTGCTACATGACTTCGTGGTTAGAACCTAAGTTATCCATTTCACATTCAAGGTTTTAACTTAAGTGATGAGAACGACGTGTATTGAGGACCCAACAACCTTCATGGATGAGTAATTAAGGACTTAATAATGCGTTTGATTAAGCATATGAAACTTCACTTCAATCGATTTGTTCTAAAAGAGTTGAACGGATCAAGCAATGAGTTTAGTGCTACATGACTTGTGTTAGAACTAAGTTATCTAATTTCACATTCAGGTTTTTAACTTAAGTGATGAGAACGACGGTGTATGAGGACCCAAACACCTTCAGGGAGTAGTAATTAAGACTAGTAATGCGTTTGATTAAGCATATGAAGACTTCACTTCAATCGATTTGTTCCAAAAGAGTTAACGTATCAAGCTAATGAGGTTGAGTGCTACATGACGTGTGGTTAGAACCTAATTTATCCATTTCACATTCGAGGTTTTAACTTGAAGTGATGAGAACGACGTGTATTGAGGACCCAACAACCTTCATGGACGAGTAATTAAGACTTAATAATGCGTTTGATTAAGCATATGAAACTTCACTTCAATCGATTTGTTCCAAAAGAGTTGAACGTATCAAGCTAATGAGGTTGAGTGCTACATGACTTATGGTTAGAACCTAAGTTATCCATTTCACATATCAGGTTTTAACTTGAAGTGATGAGAACGACGTGTATTGAGGACCCAACAACCTTCATGGACGAGTAATTAAGACTTAATAATGCGTTTGATTAAGCATATGAAACTTCACTTCAATCGATTTGTTCAAAAGAGTTGAACGTATCAAGCAAATGAGGTTGAGTGCTACATGACTTGTGGTTAGAACCTAAGTTATCCATTTCACATTCAAGGTTTTAACTTGAAGTGATGAGAACGACGTGTATTGAGGACCCAACAACCTTCATGGACGAGTAATTAAGACTTAGTAATGCGTTGATGAAGCATAGAAGCTTCACTTCAATCGATTTGTTCCAAAGAGTGAACGTATCAAGCAAATTAGGTTGAGTGTTACATGACTTGTGGTTAGAACCTAAGTTATCCATTTCACATTCGAGTTTTAACTTGAAGTGATGAGAACGACGTGTATTGAGGACCCAACAACCTTCATGGACGAGTAATTAAGACTTATAATGCGTTTGATTAAGCATATGAAACTTCACTTCAATCAATTTGTTCCAAAGAGTGAACGTATCAAGCTAATAGGTTGAGTGCTACATGACTTTTGGTTAGAACCTAAGTTATCCATTTCACATTCAAGGTTTTAACTTGAAGTGATGAGAACGACGTGTATTGAGGACCCAACAACCTTCATGGACGAGTAATTAAGACTTAATAATGCGTTTGATAAGCATATGAAACTTCACTTCAATCAATTTGTTCCTAAAGGAGTTGAACGTATCAAGCAAATGAGGTTGAGTGCTACATGACTTGTGGTTAGAACCTAAGTTATCCATTTCACATTCAAGGTTTTAACTTGAAGTGATGAGAACGACGTGTATTGAGGACCCAACAACCTTCATGGACGAGTAATTAAGACTTAATAATGCGTTTGATTAAGCATATGAAACTTCACTTCAATCGATTTGTTCCAAAGAGTGAACGTATCAAGCTAATGAGGTTGAGTGCTTACATGACTTGTGGTTAGAACATAAGTTATCCATTTCACATTCGAGGTTTTAACTTGAAGTGATGAGAACGACGTGTATTGAGGACCCAACAACCTTCATGGACGAGTAATTAAGACTTAATAATGCGTTTGATTAAGCATATGAAACTTCACTTCAATCGATTTGTTCCAAAAGAGTTGAACGTATCAAGCTAATGAGGTTGAGTGCTACATGACTTGTGGTTAGAACCTAAGTTATCCATTTCACATTCAAGGTTTTAACTTGAAGTGATGAGAACGACGTGTATTGAGGACCCAACAACCTTCATGGACGAGTAATTAAGACTTAATAATGCGTTTGATTAAGCATATGAAACTTCACTTCAATCGATTTGTTCTAAAAGAGTTGAACGTATCAAGCAAATGAGGTTGAGTGCTACATGACTTGTGGTTAGAACCTAAGTTATCCATTTCACATTCAAGGTTTTAACTTGAAGTGATGAGAACGACGTATATTGAGGACCCAACAACCTTCATGGACGAGTAATTAAGACTTAGTAATGCGTTTGATGAAGCATAAGAAACTTCACTTCAATCGATTTGTTCCAAAGAGTGAACGTATCAAGCAATTAGGTTGAGTGCTTACAAGACTTGTGGTTAGAACATAAGTTATCCATTTCACATTCGAGGTTTTAACTTGAAGTGATGAGAACGACGTGTATTTAGGACCCAACAACCTTCATGGACGAGTAATTAAGACTTAATAATGCGTTTGATTAAGCATATGAAACTTCACTTCAATCAATTTGTTCCAAAAGAGTTGAACGTAACAAGCTAATAAGGTTGAGTGCTACATGACTTCTTGTTTGAACCTAAGTTATCCATTTCACATTCAAGGTTTTAACTTGAAGTGATGAGAACGACGTGTATTGAGGACCCAACAACCTTCATGGACGAGTAATTAGGACTTAATAATGCGTTTGATTAAGCATATGAAACTTCACTTCAATCAATTTGTTCTAAAAGAGTTGAACGTATCAAGCAAATGAGGTTGAGTGCTACATGACTTTTTGTTAGAACCTAAGTTATCTATTTCACATTCAAGGTTTTAACTTAAAATAATGAGAACGATGTGTATTGAGGACCCAACAACCTTCATGAACGAGTAATTAAGACTTAGTAATGCGTTTGATTAAGCATATGAAACTTCACTTCAATCAATTTGTTCCAAAAGAGTTGAACGTATCAAGCTAATGAGGTTGAGTGCTACATGACTTGTGGTTAGAACCTAAGTTATCCATTTCACATTATCGGTTTTAACTTGAGGTGATGAGAACGACGTGTATTGAGGACTCAACAACCTTCATGGATGAGTAATTAAGACTTAATAATGCGTTTGATTAAGCATATGAAACTTCACTTCAATCGATTTGTTCAAAACAGTTAAACGTATCAAGGTAATGACTTTGAGTGCTACATCACTTGTTGTTAGAACTTAAGTTATCTATTTCACATTCCAGGTTTTAACTTGAAGTGATGAGAACGACGTGTATTGAGGACCCAACATCCTTCATGGATGAGTAATTAAGACTTAGTAATGCGTTTGATTAAGCATATGAAACTTCATTTCAATCGATATGTTCCAAAAGAGTTCAACGTATCAAGCTAATGAGGTTGAGTGCTACATGACTTGTGGTTAGAACCTAAGTTATCTATTTCACATTCCAGGTTTTAACTTGAAGTGATGAGAACGACGTGTATTGAGGACCCAAAAACCTTCATGGACGAGTAATTAAGACTTAGTACTGCGTTTGATGAAGCATAAGAAACTTCACTTCAATCGATTAGTTCCAAAAGCGTTGAACGTATCAAGCAAATGAGGTTGAGTGTTGCATGACTTGTGGTTAGAACCTAAGTTATTCATTTCACTTTGAAGGTTTTAACTTGAAGTGATGAGAACGACGTGTATTGAGGACCCAACAACCTTCATGGACGAGTAATTAAGACTTAATAATGCGTTTGATTAAGCATATGAAACTTCACTTCAATCGATTTGTTCCAAAAGAGTTGAACGTATCAAGCAAATGAGGTTAAGTGTTATATGACTTATGGTTAGAACCTTAGTTATCCATTTCACATTATAGGTTTTAACTTGAAGTGATGAGAACGACGTGTATTGAGGACCCAACAACCTTCATGGACGAGTAATTAAGACTTAATAATGCGTTTGATTAAGCATATGAAACTTCACTTCAATCGATTTGTTCCAAAAGAGTTGAACGTATCAAGCAAATGAGGTTGAGTGCTACATGACTTGTGGTTAGAACATAAGTTATCCATTTCACATTCAAGGTTTTAACTTGAAGTGATGAGAACGACGTATATTGAGGACCCAACAACCTTCATGGACGAGTAATTAAGACTTAGTAATGCGTTTGATGAAGCATAAGAAACTTTACTTCAATTGATTTGTTCCAAATGAACGTATCAAGCAAATTAGGTTGAGTGTTACAAGACTTGTGGTTAGAACATAAGTTATCCATTTCACATTCGAGGTTTTAACTTGAAGTGATGAGAACGACGTGTATTGAGGACCCAACAACCTTCATGGACGAGTAATTAAGACTTAATAATGCGTTTGATTAAGCATATGAAACTTCACTTCAATCAATTTGTTCCAAAAGAGTTGAACGTAACAAGCTAATAAGGTTGAGTGCTACATGACTTCTTGTTTGAACCTAAGTTATCCATTTCACATTCAAGGTTTTAACTTGAAGTGATGAGAACGACGTGTATTGAGGACCCAACAACCTTCATGGACGAGTAATTAGGACTTAATAATGCGTTTGATTAAGCATATGAAACTTCACTTCAATCAATTTGTTCTAAAAGAGTTGAACGTATCAAGCAAATGAGGTTGAGTGCTACATGACTTGTGGTTAGAACATAAGTTATCCATTTCACATTCAAGGTTTTAACTTGAAGTGATGAGAACGACGTGTATTGAGGACCCAACAACCTTCATGGATGAGTAATTAAGACTTAATAATGCCTTTGATTAAGCATATGAAACTTCACTTCAATCGATTTGTTCCAAAAGAGTTGAACGTATCAAGCTAATGAGGTTGAATGCTACATGACCTGTGGTTAGAACCTAAGTTATCCATTTCACATTATCTGTTTTAACTTGAAGTGATTAGAACGACGTGATTTGAGGACCCAACAACCTTCATGGACGAGTAATTAAAACTTAATATTGCGTTTGATTAAGCATACGAAACTTCACTTCAATCGATTTGTTCAAAACAGTTGAACGTATCAAGGTAATGTGGTTGAGTGCTACATGACTTGTTGTTAGAACCTAAGTTATCTATTTCACATTCAAGGTTTTAACTTGAAATAATGAGAACGATGTGTATTGAGGACCCAACAACCTTCATGAACGAGTAATTAAGACTTAGTAATGCGTTTGATTAAGCATATGAAACTTCACTTCAATCAATTTGTTCCAAAAGAGTTGAACGTATCAAGCTAATGAGGTTGAGTGCTACATGACTTGTGGTTAGAACCTAAGTTATCCATTTCACATTATCGGATTTAACTTGAGGTGATGAGAACGACGTGTATTGAGGACCCAACAACCTTCATGGATGAGTAATTAAGACTTAATAATGCGTTTGATTAAGCATATGAAACTTCACTTCAATCGATTTGTTCAAAACAGTTAAACGTATCAAGGTAATGACTTTGAGTGCTACATCACTTGTTGTTAGAACCTAAGTTATCTATTTCACATTCCAGGTTTTAACTTGAAGTGATGAGAACGACGTGTATTGAGGACCCAACATCCTTCATGGATGAGTAATTAAGACTTAGTAATGCGTTTGATTAAGCATATGAAACTTCATTTCAATCGATATGTTCCAAAAGAGTTCAACGTATCAAGCTAATGAGGTTGAGTGCTACATGACTTGTGGTTAGAACCTAAGTTATCTATTTCACATTCCAGGTTTTAACTTGAAGTGATGAGAACGACGTGTATTGAGGACCCAAAAACCTTCATGGACGAGTAATTAAGACTTAGTACTGCGTTTGATGAAGCATAAGAAACTTCACTTCAATCGATTTGTTCCAAAAGCGTTGAACGTATTAAGCAAATGAGGTTGAGTGTTGCATGACTTGTGGTTAGAACCTAAGTTATTCATTTCACTTTGAAGGTTTTAACTTGAAGTGATGAGAACGACGTGTATTGAGGACCCAACAACCTTCATGGACGAGTAATTAAGACTTAATAATGCATTTGATTAAGCATATGAAACTTCACTTCAATCGATTTGTTCCAAAAGAGTTGAACGTATCAAGCAAATGAGGTTAAGTGTTATATGACTTATGGTTAGAACCTTAGTTATCCATTTCACATTATAGGTTTTAACTTGAAGTGATGAGAACGACGTGTATTGAGGACCCAACAACCTTCATGGACGAGTAATTTAGACTTAGTAATGCGTTTGATGAAGCATAAGAAACTTCACTTCAATCGATTTGTTCCAAAAGAGTTGAACGTATCAAGGAAATTAGGTTGAGTGTTACTTGACTTGTGGTTAGACCCTAAGTTATCTATTTCACTTTCGAGGTTTTAACTTGAAGTGATGTGATCCAAGTTCAGACCAAGTCAAAGCCCAAGAATAAGGATCCAATTGAAGATACGGCGGGCCCAATGACAAGAGCAAGAAGCCAAAGATTATTGGAAGATCTTTTGAAGGAAGGGTGCAACGCACATGCACGTGTAAGAATTAAAAACACATGTGTGATGCACATGCAGATGTAGGAACTAAAGAGGGCATGCGTCAAGCACATGCATATACGAGGAATTAAAAAGTCACATGCAAAGCACATACAAATCTCGTGGGAAAAGATCTTATCCGATCGAATCTACTCAAATCAATTCAAATCATGTTCAAACATAGTTTAAACATGAGATGACATCAGATCATGCCAAGGATCATTATCTCACGATTTGATTAGTTATTTTATTTTTATTTTCGTTTTTTTAATTATTTAATTTAATTTGAATGTGTAGCCTATTTAATGGCAAAACTATTTGATTTAAGGGGAATTCAGGTTTTATCTAATTGTGAGAGAATTTCTCTTTGTTTCTTGAAGAAACTCTAAACTTATCAAGGTTCTCCTTGTGGCGTTCAAAAATCTGACTTATCAAACGAACAGACATATTCATTTGTGGCGTCCTCCTCATTCCAAGGTTCGGATCTTTATAGATTTTGGGTCAAGGATTTCCTCTTCGAACTTGTAGATTCTGGGTTAGCGACGACGCCAATATTTTGATCGTGGGTCACCGTCACATCGTTGCCGTGGTTCGCATCATTTGGTATCAAAGCCAAATCGAGTTCGTCAGGTTCTATCCCTCCTTTCCGTTTTGTTTTGTTTCAAAAATTTTGTTCTTGAGTCTTGAAATCTGTTTCAATTTATTTCGATGATTCTCTATTCAAATATGCGTCAAACGAAAAAGTCATCTTCTTATGAATTATAGAACGGCTCGTTATCTTTCCGATCTGTATTGAAACGTCAAAATCGGATCTTGTTTGCTTATTCAAAAGTATTTCGCCGTTTTCATCTTGATAACGATTCCGATTGCGAAAGTGTTATTCTTTAAGTTGTTAGATGAGATTGTTATCTTTCCAAATCGTACCTGAACGTAAAATTCCGATCTGGTTTGGGCACTAAAACGTTATCTACAAATTCAGTTACCTATTCGATTACAAATTCGGTTACAAATTTGGTTACCAATTCGGTTACAAATTCAAAAAAAAAAAAAAAAAAAAATTGTGGTTCTCTAAATCTGTTCGACTACCTTACTTCATTGGATTGTTCTTTTGCATCCTTATACTATTCTAATTATTTTGAGCTAGTTCTTTCATCACTTATTGTAGTGTCTGTTATTTCAGTTTGTCTTGTTTGGTTCGCTACTTGTGAACTTCCATTACTATTCGGTTAGTTTCGAAAGAAATCAAAGAGAATTCAAGTGGAAAAAGACACGAGAGAGTGAGC
The DNA here is from genome assembly GCA_022432975.1 of Begonia masoniana. Classification (NCBI taxonomy): domain Eukaryota; kingdom Viridiplantae; phylum Streptophyta; class Magnoliopsida; order Cucurbitales; family Begoniaceae; genus Begonia; species Begonia masoniana. The sequence continues at coordinate 34,631,333 of CM039506.1, forward strand.
ATATTAGAGGGTAACAGCCAATATTATTGAGTGTAAACACGAGTGCAATTGAATGATTTTTCTTCATTTCGAGTGAAACACGTGAGGGAGTGCTGTGAGGTCCAATATTTCTTCACCTTCTACTTTCTTATTTGTTTTGCATTTGTAGTACCTATTTTGCCATTATTTATTTATTTTTTGTTCTTTTTTTTTTGGTTTGTCAATTTTTGTTATTGCAGGAAGACTCATTTATTACTATTTAATTAGTTAAAAAAAAATCGAGTGGAAAAAGGCACGAGTGGGTGAGTATATTTAAAGATAAAAGCCAGTATTATTGAGTGCAAACACGAGTGAAATTGAGTGATTTTCCACATTTTCAAGTGACACACGTGAGGGAGTGTTGTGAGGTCCTATTTTACTTCACCTTCTACGTTCTTGCAGAGAATACCTAACCATGTCCGACGCAGAAGACAACCAACATCCAGCTAACATGCCAAATTTACAAATGGAGGCGATCATGGGGGAGATGAGGCGGCTGATGAGACAAGGGTTTAATGAGATCAACGAGCGAATTGATCAAGTGTAACAGATTGTGACACGAGTACAACCCCAGGCTCAACATAATGCACCGAGGAGAAATCAGCGGAGGCAAGTCCTTGCGGAAGAGATTGATGAAATTAATGAGAGGGACGTGGAGGAAGTTCTTGATAGGGTGTCTGTGGGTAGTCGTGGAAGACATGGGCATGACCGTGCAAGACAAGACCGAGGCCGACTCAATTATAATTTGGGAAATATCAAGATAAAGATTCCTGAGTTTCGAGGAAAAAGTGATCCGGAGGAGTACCTGGACTGGGAGCGAAAAATTGAGCTAATTTTTGATTGCCACAACTACTCCGAGCGAAAGAAAGTGAAGCTTGCTGCCATAGAATTTACAGGGTATGCGATAGTGTGGTGGGACAAGTTGTGTCTCGATCGAAGGCAAGACGGAGACCTTCCCATTGAGAGTTGGGTAGAGATGAAGAGAGTGATGCGACGTCGATTTGTACCGAGTCATTACCGGCGTGATCTACACAACAAATCGCAAACTCTTCGGCAAGGGAGTCGAAGTGTAGATGAGTATTACAAGGATAGGGAGATGACGATGATACGGGCCAATGTCAAACAGGCTCAAGAAGATCAAGAGAGGATCATGAAAGAATTTCAAGTCATTAAGGACGAGAGAGAGAAAGAAAAAGGTGAAAAGAAATTAGTTGAAAAGAGCACAAAGAGGGATGAAAAGCCGAGGGAGCAAGAGAGAAAAAGTGAGGAAAAAGTGATAAAAACCGAGGGAGACAGTGAACAACAGTCAAGTGAGAAACAAATCGTGTTGATAAACAAAAGTGAGAATAAGCGTGAGATGATTTTGCTTTTGTATAAAGATGTTTATTTTTCATCTAACGACTTACCAAGTGTAATATCCGGCTTGTACGGATTTTTGGATATATTATGTTATATTATTATTTCATTATTTAATGGCATTTTCGGTAAATATGTCAAATCAGGTCCGTTTTACAAAAAGAAAGCGTCATTACGATTCTAACGAATAATAAGAATTTTAAAGAATTTATGGGAATTTTCGGAGATCAAACACTATATTCCGAGTAAATACACCTTCTGTTGTGTAAAAGACGTTCTCGTAAAAATAGGAAACGAGGTCCGAATCGCGAACGGACAGTTTTAATAAATCCCTGGCAATGAATAAAAGTTATTGGCAAAATATGGAACTTTCGAGAATCCGAATAGTTGGACGATTAACGAACCGAAAGACGAAATCAATATAAAAACTAAAGAAGGGCAAAATCGTCATTTGAACATTTAATTGTTATTATTTAAATAAGGCAAAAGCCTTAATCGATTTCATTAACTGAAATCGACTTCCAGAGAGACAGAACATCTCCCTCCCTCGCGATCCCTCTCTGCCAGCCGAGGGTTTCCGACGAATCCGACCTCCGATCTCCTCCGTTTCTCTTCCGTTCCTCGTCATTTTTCCTCCTCTCGCAACCCTCGGTATTTAGCTTTAGTCTTCGGTCGTTTATTTCGAGTTTTGGTTCGATTTAGGGTTAGGGTTACAATTAGGGTTTCGACGAAAAACGCGATTTAGGGCTCGTAATTAATAGGTTAGCCATGATTAAGCATGTATCGAACGTATTGGACGTTATTGGACGAAGATAAACCAATTTGTGAAAAAATATAAATTATAGAATTTTCGGGTTTTCGGAAATAACTCGTAATATGGATTTCCAGATTTATCAAGCGTTATGTCGTTGTTTAAAAGCTTCGATTTGTTAGATTAAGGACTTTATTAGTTTGGACATTTAATCGTTTAAATTGGTTTTAACGACAAATATCGTGTTTTGTCTCAGACACGACTTCCGTGGACGAAGTTTGAGATCCAGCGCGCTCAAGGTAAGTTCTCGTGACTTGCTTGACCGAAAGGTCTACACCATACTTCGTCGTCGTATCAAGGATCCTTGAGGGTTCCTTGTTTTACGTTGTTTAGGTTGGGTAGTTAGGTTAATAGTTTATAGGTTATGTTATATTGTCTGCTGATATGAACTGTTTGTTTACTTTCCGCTGATATGAACTGTTCATGCATCACGGTTTTCGAAAGTCATGAAAAGGAATTTCTGCACGTGTTTTTAAGAAAAGGAACGTATATCTGAAATGAAATCTGTAACGAAATCTGAATGAATAAACGTAATCTGTCTGTTTCTGGTCACGCGGGATGGGGCTCAGGCACGGCTGTGCGTGTTGCAAGCGTGTACCCCCCCTCTCTAGGTGGAAAGGGTAGTCCGACCGCTGGATGGGCCCTCTCCGCTTAGTGGGTAGAGGTTTCGGTGACAATTCTGTCTGTCTGTGACGTAATGAATCTGTAATCTGTAATTCTGTATCTGTAATCTGAATCTGAGCATGATTTCTGAATGGCATACGCACGCATGCATCTGCATTTACGTAGCTTACTGAGATTTCAATATCTCATATGTGTCTGTATGGTGTAGGTGATCTGCTAGGTGACGTAGATCCAAGTGAGGACGACGTTCCTCCTCCTGATGTCGGAGGCAGTTGATGGATGATGCTCGTGGGAGTGCGCTGAGTAGTCGAGGCGCGATACGACCCGTGGGGATGTATGTATGGACTCTGGGGTTATTTTGGGATGTGTGATCTGATAACTGTATAGAATATTTAGGTTGTTTGGATCTGGATAGGGATTAGATAACGTTTTGGTACTTGTATGTAAAACGTTTTGGTTTAAACTGTTTAATGAATGTTTTGGAAATGTTTTGATTGGTTTTAGGTTGATACGGTTATGCTCGATGTTTAGAGCTATCCACGCAGTTGGACTTCGCAAAGTCCGACTCGAGTCGATTGAGTTTAGAATACGTTTAAATTGGATTTAAGTAGATTTAAGTTGTGAGTTATATGGAAATTTGGTGTAAAGAAAAGGAGGTTTGCTCTCTGGAAATCGGATTCCAGAGAGCAAACAGATATGTTAAATGCCGTAAAAAATGATAAGTGTTGAAGGTTGGAATTCTGAAGGAGGAAATCGCTGCATGCTTGCAGCGATCGATCGCTGCCATAGCTAGCAGTGATCGAGATCGCTGCCTAGTGCAGCGATCGATCTCTGCACGGCGCAGAGATCGATCGCTGTGGTTGCCTTCCAGTGCAGCGATCGATCTCTGCTGCCGAGCAGAGATCGATCGCTGCTCAGCGACAGCACTCGGCGACCGAGCGCTGCATATAGCAGCGCCTGGTCGCTGCTACTTTTGAGGGCAGAATTCCGATTCTGCCCTCCCTCTTTTCTGATCTGTTTTAAAGTTTCTTTTATAAATGTTTTTAAGTTTTTATTAAATGTTTTATAGTTTGATTTAAATGTTCAAGGTTCCATTTTACTTCCGATTTCGGTTTTGATTTCAACTACAGTTTTAATTCCGCACAAAGTTTAAATTAAAGTAAGGGAAAGTAAAGAGTATAAAAAACAAAAAAAAAAAATATATATATATAATAATATGGGAAATACGGGTACGGAATTAGGGGTGTTACATTTATGGTATCAGAGCCTCCGGGTTTTAAAATCGATTCTGTAGACTGCTCGACTACGCAGCCTCTACGCGGACATCCTTCATCAACTGTAAGTCTGTTTACTGCTTTGTTTGATTTCAGTTTCTTAGGATTACTTGTTTTAAATTCTATAGGAGTTTTATAAATATGGTTCGAGGAAGGGATCCTAGAGACGACGCGATGGGTCGTCTTACGGAATTGTTAGATCGCCAGTCTCAGCATATGGACCGGCAAGCGCAACAAATTACAGACCTAGTGAATCGAGAGAACCAGCGAGAGAATCAGAGGGCTCAGGAGCTGGTAGTCCCCAGTAATCTGGGCATGCAGAGGTTTCAAGGCCTACGGCCTCCAGTATTCGACGGCCAGTCATCGGATCCGACACGTGCCGAGGAATGGATCCGGGTTATGGAGGACATGCTAGATTACGCCGAGGTTGCCAACGGGAGCAGGGTCGCTTATGCCACATTTCACTTAGCGTTAGACGCTCGTTTCTGGTGGGACTCGATCAAGTCGACTACAGATGTATCAGTTATGACTTGGGATCGATTCAAGTTCTTATTCTTCGACAAGTATTTCAGCCGCACAGTGAGAGTGACCAAGAGGAACGAGTTTACGCAGCTGAAGCAGACTGGTTCAGTTGCGGATTATATTCGGAGATTTGAGGCTTTATCACGATTCGCACCTCGCCTGGTCAGTGATAATGAGGAGAAGGTGCACCACTTTATGGAGGGACTCAATCCGGAGATTCGGATGCACGTGGTAGTCTCAGGTATTATTGATGCGCCATATTCTGATGTTACAGCCAGAGCTCTGGACATAGAGGCTGCCAGGGCCACTTGTGTTAAACCGAGGGAGCCAGCGAAGGGCTTCTTCCAAGAGATCCGTCCTCAGTCTCAGAATCAGGGATGGCAGCCTGGAGCACAGCCACCTCAGCCACAGCCTAGGGGTGCGAAGAGACCTCTTGAGGGAGGAAATGATCGGGGCAAGGGAAAGCAGGTACAGGGGACTTCTCAGATGCCCTGGTGCCCCAGATGCCAGAAAGAACATAGTGGCGAGTGTCGAGTTGGCACGAACAAATGCTACAGATGTGGCGGAGTCGGCCATTTTGTTAGAAATTGCCCGCATCCGGGTCGAGATTTACCAGGCGATGATCAGAGGAGGGTTGTACCCAGGGTTTTTGCGTTGATCGGGCCTGGCGATGTTGATGATGAGGCTCAGCCTGCCGTGATTGCAGGTACTATTTTGCTTATGGGCGCTACTGTGTTTACTTTGATGGATACTGGAGCTACGCACTCCTTCGTATCGACTGCATGTATGGCTAGATTGGGGTTAGAGTCTGGGCCGTCAGAGTATGAGTACAGTGTGATGCTGCCTTCGGGAGAGCATATGCGTTCAGATCGTATTCTCCAGGGCAATATCGTCTCGGTGGGGAGTATTACCCTTTATGCTCGTTTGATAGTTATGAGCATAGAGCGGTACGATCTTATTTTGGGGATGGACTGGCTAGCACAGCACTTCGCCACCATCGATTGTCGCTCCGGGATTGTGACCTTCCGACCCCCGGATAAAGCCGAGTTTTCCAATCAGGCGAGGAACCGATTGACTGGATCGCCTATCTCTTATTCTATGGAGGTCAACGAGCAGTTCAAAGGTGCGTGCTCTATTTATTGGCCTCTGTCTTTAATTGTCAGTTGCTCAGCGGAGTGAAGCCGAGCGACATTCCTGTTGTCAGAGAGTTCTCTGGCATATTCCTTGATGATCGTCCCGGATTACCACCAGACCGGGAGATTGAGTTCATTATTGACGTATATCCTAACTCTGCACCGAAGTTTAAGAACCCATACCGGTTGGCACCAGCCGAGTTGAGTGAGTTGAGGACTCAGCTCGATGAGTTATTGGAGAAAGGTTTCATTCGACCCAGTGTTTCACCCTGGGGTGCGCCTGTTCTATTCGACAAGAAGAAAGGCGGGACCCTCAGGATGTGCATTGACTACGGGGAGTACCAAGATGTACCCGGATTTGAGACAGCACTTCTGGTGGCCGAACATGAAGAGGGAGGTTGCCAAGTACGTCGAGACCTGCCTAGTATGTCAGCAAGTAAAGGCGGAGCACCGGAGACCCGCTGGAACGCTGTTACCACTGCCGATTCCGGAGTGGAAGTGGGAGCAGATCCCCATGGATTTCATTGTGGGGCTCCCGAGGACTACGAGAGGCCATGACGGCATTTGGGTTATTGTGGACCGATTGACAAAGTCGGCTCACTTTTTGCCTGTGAAGATGACATTGTCTATGGATCAGCTTGCCGAACTTTATGTGCAGGAGATTGTCAGATTGCACGGAGTTCCAGTTTCTATCGTCTCAGACAGAGATCCCAGATTTACGTCAAAGTTCTGGAAGAGTTTACATAGAGCTATGGGGACTCGGCTAGATTTCAGCACAGCGTTTCATCCTCAGACCGATGGTCAGACAGAGAGGACTAATCAGATTTTGGAGGATATGCTCAGGGCGTGTGTGCTGGAGTTTCAGGGCTCTTGGAGCCGATATTTGCCACTGATCGAGTTCTCGTACAACAACAGCTTCCAGGCTACTATCGGTATGGCTCCGTATGAAGCCTTATATGGTCGAAAGTGCCGATCTCCGCTGTATTGGGACGAGGTTTGCGAGGCCAGCGTCGTTGGACCTGAGATTCTGCAGCAGACGGCAGAGAAGATTGCCGTTATCCGACAGCGCATTGTGGTAGCTCTAAGCAGACAAAAGAGCTATGCAGACACGCGACGGAGAGAGCTAGAGTTTGAAGAAGGTGACGAGGTCTACCTTAAAGTTTCTTCGTTCAAGGGCATAGCGAGATTTGGAAGGAGGGGTAAGTTAAACCCTCGATATGTGGGGCCCTTTCCTATTTTGAGGAGGATCGGGAAGTTAGCGTACAGACTGCAGCTTCCGGCTTCTATGGAGGGTATCCACGACGTCTTTCATGTATCTATGCTTCGGAAGTGCTTGCGCGACCCGTCGCATATTGTGGAGACTACGGAGATCGAGGTACAGCCTACCTTGACTTATGAGGTGAGGCCGGTACGCATTTTGGAGTATTCCACCAAAGTCTTACGCAACAAGGAGATTCCGCTGGTCAAAGTCCTATGGTAGAACCACTAGGTGGAAGAAGCTACGTGGGAGCGACAGCAGGATATGATGACTAAGTATCCTGATTTGTTTGCATAATTTAATTTTGTGGGCAAAATTCTGAATAAGGAGGGTAGAATGTAATATCCGGCTTGTACGGATTTTTGGATATATTATGTTATATTATTATTTCATTATTTAATGGCATTTTCGGTAAATATGTCAAATCAGGTCCGTTTTACAAAAAGAAAGTGTCATTACGATTCTAACGAATAATAAGAATTTTAAAGAATTTATGGGAATTTTCGGAGATCAAACACTATATTCCGAGTAAATACACTTTTTGTTGTGTAAAAGACGTTCTCGTAAAAATAGGAAACGAGGTCCGAATCGCGAACGGACAGTTTTAATAAATCCCTGGCAATGAATAAAAGTTATTGGCAAAATATGGAACTTTCGAGAATCCGAATAGTTGGACGATTAACGAACCGAAAGACGAAATCAATATAAAAACTAAAGAAGGGCAAAATCGTCATTTGAACATTTAATTGTTATTATTTAAATAAGGCAAAAGCCTTAATCAATTTCATTAACTGAAATCGACTTCCAGAGAGACAGAACATCTCCCTCCCTCGCGATCCCTCTCTGCCAGCCGAGGGTTTCCGACGAATCCGACCTCCGATCTCCTCCGTTTCTCTTCCGTTCCTCGTCATTTCTCCTCCTCTCGCAACCCTCGGTATGTAGCTTTAGTCTTCGGTCGTTTATTTCGAGTTTTGGTTCGATTTAGGGTTAGGGTTACAATTAGGGTTTCGACGAAAAACGCGATTTAGGGCTCGTAATTAATAGGTTAGCCATGATTAAGCATGTATCGAACGTATTGGACGTTATTGGACGAAGATAAACCAATTTGTAAAAAAGTATAAATTATAGAATTTTCGGGTTTTCGGAAATAACTCGTAATATGGATTTCCAGATTTATCAAGCGTTATGTCGTTGTTTAAAAGCTTCGATTTGTTAGATTAAGGACTTTATTAGTTTGGACATTTAATCGTTTAAATTGGTTTTAACGACAAATATCGTGTTTTGTCTCAGACACGACTTCCGTGGACGAAGTTTGAGATCCAGCGCGCTCAAGGTAAGTTCTCGTGACTTGCTTGACCGAAAGGTCTACACCATACTTCGTCGTCGTATCAAGGATCCTTGAGGGTTCCTTGTTTTACGTTGTTTAGGTTAGGTAGTTAGGTTAATAGTTTATAGGTTATGTTATATTGTCTGCTGATATGAACTGTTTGTTTACTTTCCGCTGATATGAACTGTTCATGCATCACGGTTTTCGAAAGTCATGAAAAGGAATTTCTGCACGTGTTTTTAAGAAAAGGAACGTATATCTGAAATGAAATCTGTAACGAAATCTGAATGAATAAACGTAATCTGTCTGTTTCTGGTCACGCGGGATGGGGCTCAGGCACGGCTGTGCGTGTTGCAAGCGTGTACCCCCCCCTCTCTAGGTGGAAAGGGTAGTCCGACCGCTGGATGGGCCCTCTCCGCTTAGTGGGTAGAGGTTTCGGTGACAATTCTGTCTGTCTGTGACGTAATGAATCTGTAATCTGTAATTTTGTATCTGTAATCTGAATCTGAGTATGATTTCTGAATGGCATACGCACGCATGCATCTGCATTTACGTAGCTTACTGAGATTTCAATATCTCATATGTGTCTGTATGGTGTAGGTGATCTGCTAGGTGACGTAGATCCAAGTGAGGACGACGTTCCTCCTCCTGATGTCGGAGGCAGTTGATGGATGATACTCGTGGGAGTGCGCTGAGTAGTCGAGGCGCGATACGACCCGTGGGGATGTATGTATGGACTCTGGGGTTATTTTGGGATGTGTGATCTGATAACTGTATAGAATATTTAGGTTGTTTGGATCTGGATAGGGATTAGATAACGTTTTGGTACTTGTATGTAAAACGTTTTGGTTTAAACTGTTTAATGAATGTTTTGGAAATGTTTTAATTGGTTTTAGGTTGATACGGTTATGCTCGATGTTTAGAGCTATCCACGCAGTTGGACTTCGCAAAGTCCGACTCGAGTCGATTGAGTTTAGAATACGTTTAAATTGGATTTAAGTAGATTTAAGTTGTGAGTTATATGGAAATTTGGTGTAAAGAAAAGGAGGTTTGCTCTCTGGAAATTGGATTCCAGAGAGCAAACAGATATGTTAAATGCCGTAAAAAATGATAAGTGTTGAAGGTTGGAATTCTGAAGGAGGAAATCCCTGCATGCTTGCAGCGATCGATCTCTGCTGCAGAGCAGAGATCGATCGCTGCCATAGCTAGCAGTGATCGAGATCGCTGCCTAGTGCAGCGATCGATCTCTGCACGGCGCAGAGATCGATCGCTGTGGTTGCCTTCCAGTGCAGCGATCGATCTCTGCTGCCGAGCAGAGATCGATTGCTGCTCAGCGACAGCACTCGGCGACCGAGCGCTGCATATAGCAGCGCCTGGTCGCTGCTACTTTTGAGGGCAGAATTCTGATTCTGCCCTCCCTCTTTTCTGATCTGTTTTAAAGTTTCTTTTATAAATGTTTTTAAGTTTTTATTAAATGTTTTATAGTTTGATTTAAATGTTCAAGGTTCCATTTTACTTCCGATTTCGGTTTTGATTTCAACTACAGTTTTAATTCCGCACAAAGTTTAAATTAAAGTAAGGGAAAGTAAAGAGTATAAAAAAAAAAATATATATATAATAATATGGGAAATACGGGTACAGAATTAGGGGTGTTACACCAAGTTTTCTTCCAAGTGTTGTTTCATTTCTTTTGCAGAAAAATAAATATGAAATTCCCGAGGAGTTTCGAAGAGAAAATTCTCCGTTGAGGGAGATTAAGAAGCAAAAAGATCTCATACTAAGTACGTTAGTTCCAAGTCAACCGGAAACATCAAACAGGTTTGAGTGGTTGGTAAGGCCATATGATTTTTATTTTGCACCTATTATATGTATAAGGTTGATAGATAATATGCAAAATTATTTTTTTGGAAAATTTGTCATTGATTACTTTGCACACAACTTGTTTTATAACAAAATTGTAGATATATATTTTGCGAGTTTCAAATCTTATTTTTATGTTTTAAAGGATTTTATTTCTATTCGATATTATTCACTGTTTGATATTATTGATGATTTTAATCTATTAAATCCGTTAAATTTATTAACTCTGTTTACTAATAAGTTTGTTCTTGTGCATGAAAGAAAAAAAGATGAATTTGCTAAGAAATTCCATTCAATGGTAAGACTTATTTTTAAACCCGGAGATTTGGTTTGGCTACGTCTACAAAAAGAAAGGTTTCCGAACAAATGGAACAACAAGCTACAACGTCGAGGAGATAGACATTTTCAAGTCCTAGAGCGTATCAACGACATCGCTTACAAGATCGACCTACCGAGTGAATACGGTAATGTAAGCATATCTTTTAATTTTACTAACTTGTTTTTATATGATGCAGGAGATTCGAGGACGAATCTTTTCGAAGGAGGAGAGAATGATGTGATCCAAGTTCAGACCAAGTCAAAGCCCAAGAATAAGGATCCAATTGAAGATACGGCGGGCCCAATGACAAGAGCAAGAAGCCCAAGATTATTGGAAGATCTTTTGAAGGAAGGGTGCGACGCACATGCACATGTAAGAATTAAAAACACATGTGTGATGCACATGCAGATGTAGGAACTAAAGAGGGCATGCGTCAAGCACATGCATATACGAGGAATTAAAAAGTCACATGCAAAGCACATACAAATCTCGTGGGAAAAGATCTTATCCGATCGAATCTACTCAAATCAATTCAAATCATGTTCAAACATAGTTTAAACATGAGATGACATCAGATCATGCCAAGGATCATTATCTCACGATTTGATTAGTTATTTTATTTTTATTTTCGTTTTTTTTAATTATTTAATTTAATTTGAATGTGTAGCCTATTTAATGGCAAAACTATTTGATTTAAGGGGAATTCAGGTTTTATCTAATTGTGAGAGAATTTCTCTTTGTTTCTTGAAGAAACTCAGAACTTATCAAGGTTCTCCTTGTGGCGTTCAAAAATCTGACTTATCAAACGAACAGACATATTCGTTTGTGGCGTCCTCCTCATTCCAAGGTTCGGATCTTTATAGATTTTGGGTCAAGGATTTCCTCTTCGAACTTGTAGATTCTGGGTTAGCGACGACGCCAATATTTTGATCGTGGGTCACCGTCACATCGTTGGCGTGGTTCACATCATGAAGTGATGAGAACGACGTGTATTGAGGACCCAACAACCTTTATGGACGAGTAATTAAGACTTAGTAATGCGTTTGATTTAACATAAGAAACTTCACTTCAATCGATTTGTTCCAAAAGAGTTGAACATGTAACACCCGAGATAACGGCCAGGTGATTTTCCTAATTGTATTATCAGCCATGAATATTTAATCCTTGCAGTTTAGGACTTTATACCAAGAGTAATTAATTTCATGTGGATTTAAACTAGGTTGGGTGGCAATGTTGTAATAATGGAGGGTGATGACCTGTTTATAAAGAAAAAGAAAATGATTTAAACCTCACTTAAACCACTGTAGCCGACACCTTCCTTTTCGGTGATTTCTTCTCCCCCAAGCTCTTGCTCTCTGCTTCCAACATACTCTCTTTGACGGTCGATTTTCTCTGCCACTACTCGTCTACTCTGTGCCCGAGGTACGCATTAGACAATGTAGCTATCTGTTAGTTTATTAGTCCTGTTTTCTACTCGGCATTGGAGTTTTGGATTCTCCAATGGCCGACTATTAATAAGAACATTTGAAATCTGAGAGTGGGGATGCTTTTATCAAATTGATTTTGGACATTTAGAACAACCACCTCTGAGTTATCGACAATCGAATCCGTCTGTTTTGGTTTTGGATTTCGAACTGTACAGGGTATTAGACTATGGATTCGGGAATGACTTTAGCTATTAAATCTTAGGATAACTTGAGATTAGAACTATTAGGATTTTGTTTTAACTACTGCAATGTAAATATTTTAGGTGAAGAAGTTTGAAGAGAAAGGAGCTCAAAGTGCTAAGGAGACCAGGTAAGTGAATGTATAGGTTTCTCGGTCATTAAGACCCTACATCAGAGGATACTAGGTAGAATGTTATGTGATGATTAGAAACTCCCTTATGCTGATGTCTAGTGTTCTTGCTGATGTTTAGTTCGAAAGTAATATTCCATGATGGGTAATGCTCTGCTCTGTAGCTTGATATTTTAAAAGTTCTTATGCTCATGCATCATGAATGTTTCTCAAGCATAAGAAAATGTTTTAACGCATGTTTTCCATGAACAAGATATGTATGTGTATATGTATATATATATAAGATTTATGCAACGTGGATTAAGTGGGGGTTGGGGGCGGTTCGGCGTATATCACAGTCCAAAGAATGACATATGAATACGACCCGCAGTAGGGAATAAGATCAAACTCACTGTCGAACCCCCTTTACTGGCACAAATCCTCTCTTGATCCACACAACTTAACAAAGTATTTGATCAATGACCATGAATGATGATTATGATCAATGACTATGAATGATGAATATGACCAATGATTATGATTGATGAATATGGATGATGAACATGAACGATGAATATGAACCATGGCTATGAATGATGTTTACGAACAAGAATATGAACAAGAAAAGATTTATGAGCATATGTATCTCTCTGAATTATGCATTCATGCATTCATGTTATTGTTGCATTCCTTACTAAGCTTTAGGCTTATAGTTGAACCTTATGATGTAGGTGAAGAGTTAATCGGTGAGGATTCCCAATTCAAAGAGAATGTTTAAAGCTGGTTGCTGGTGGATGCTCAATGTGACAGTGCAAGGTTGGATAGGCGATTAAGTTCCCTGGTTATGCTCATAGTAAGTTAGAAAAATTTATGATAAACAAATGACTAAGTAGAACAGAATTTCTTATAACAATGAGATTTGGATTTGAATTATTTGACTTCAGAGTCTGATAACGATTTCAAGGATTATTGAATGGTTTGTTTTGCTTAAGCCTTCCGCTATGCGTATTTGGATGAGTTTATGATTTCTGCTCCTTGAAGTTTATAGTTACTAAGATAAGATTTGGGGTGAGTTGTGATATTTTCCATTGGATGAAGTTGTTAGATGACTATAACATTTTACTGCCGTATGATAGAAGCTGGATGAGGCAATCATCCGGCTGACGTCATCCGCGGATGTCAAATAATGGAAGTTGATCGATTGAGTCTTCCGAATGACGTCACCGGAAGATGTAGTAAGTTTCCTCGCCGGATGATGTAAATGTTAGGTGGTCGTCTAGCGTTCGGTGGATGAAGTGTATTCCTTCACCGGATGATATAAACATGGTTTTGTCGTCTAGTGACCGGGTCATGTTTTAATTATTCACGTGAGGAGCACATGTCCACCGGATGAAGTAATTACTATTTTGTCGTTTAGTGACCGGGTCATGTTTTAATTATTCACGTGAGGAGCACATGTCCACCGGATGAAGTAATTACTATTTTGTCATTTAGTGACCGAGTCATGTTTTAATTATTCACGTGAGGAGCACATGTCCACCGGATGAAGTAATTACTATTTTGTCGTTTAGTGACCGGGTCATGTTTTAATTATTCACGTGAGGAGCACATGTTCACCGGATGATATAATTACTATCTTGTCGTTTAGCGACCGGATGATATAAACATGGTTTTGTCGTCTAGTGACCGGATGATGCGAGGATTACCTTGTCGTCTAGTGACCGGATGACGTGAGGATTACCTTTGTCGTCTAGCGATCGGATGATGTGTGTATTGTATTTTCTTATTGTTTAGTGTTCAGGTAATGTTTTTCTTTTATTCGGTCACGTGAAGCACACATGACCACCAGTCGATATAAGTTTATTTCTTTGTTGACAGACCCAGTTTAAGAGATGTTCAAAAAAAAAAGAAATACACTACTAATTATGAATCATGTGTGAGTAATAAGAATTAAATGATTAAGAAAGATATGGTTTATGCGACGATCTTTGTTGGGTCGTTACAATTATGGTATTAGAGCAAAACCAGGTTCTAAAACCGATTCTGCAGACTGCCTTCCAGTACTGACTGTCACATGAGTACACTCCAGCAACTGTAAGTGTTTATGATTCTAGTAATGTCGTTAAGTAAGATATATTATGATTATTTTCTTAGGAATCCCAAAATGGTGAAAGGTCAACAGAGAGAAGACAATGTGGATAGTACCACTATTGCTCAGTTAACAGAGTTAGTCATGCGCCAATCCCGCCAGATAGAACAGCTTGTGGCTACTAGGGAGGAACAAGGGAACTCCAGTACTAATGCAACTTATGATCATGAGGGTGAGCGTTTCCACCTGCTTCGACCCCCGATATTTAATGGACAAGTTTCGGATCCTGTTTATGCTGAGGAATGGATTCGGAAGGTGGAGGACATGTTCAAGTATGCAAAGGTTGATGAAGGAGATAAGGTCACGTATGCTGTCTTTCATTTGGAACTGAGTGCGAGGCATTGGTGGGACTCGATCCAGAGTACCATGAATGCAGGAGCTATGACCTGGGAAATGTTTAAGACTGCTTTCTTCGACAAGTATTTCAATAGGACCGTTCGGGCCAGCAAGAAGAAGGAGTTCATGAATTTGCGACAAACTGGCTCTGTGACAGATTACATATGCAAGTTTGAGGCCTTATCACGGTTTGCTCCCCGATTGGTCGAGGATGATGAGGATAAGATTCATCAATTCGTTCAAGGGCTGAAGCCGAGTTTGTTTATGAGAGTAAAGACTGCTGGGATACACAATGTACCATACGGAGAAGTGACAGCCAAGGCCTTGGAACTGGAGGAGGCTGAGATAACAACATATGCACAGCGTGAGCCGCCAAGGAAGTTCACTAAGGAGGCTCAGCCGCCACCACGTCAGAACAGAGGATGGAAACCACAACAGAACAGGGGGCCTCAACAACAACAGCAGGGTATAAAGAGGCCCCTCAACCCAAATGATGACCAAGGAAAAGGAAAATGACCATTGGCTCCCTTATGTTCCACCTGCCAGAAGAATCACCATGGAGAATGTAAACTTTATTCTAGCCGTTGCTATAGATGTGACAAGGTTGGACACATAGCCAGGGACTGCCCTATGCCATCGGACCCGAATCGAGTTAGAGTAGCACCCAGAGTCTTTGCTATGATAGAGGATGAGGAAGCTGTGAAGCATACAGTCATAACAGGTACAATTATGATCTGTGGTATTTCAGCTTATACACTTATAGACACGGGAGCCACACACTCATTCATAGCAACCATGTTTATATGTAAGCATAAGATGGGATATTTGCAATCTGATAGGCCATATAGTGTCATGTTACCGTCGGGAAAATCTTTATATTCCGATCGGATAGTGAAGGGTGACGTCGTGTCTGTAGGGGACAAGAAGTTATATGTAGAATTGATTGTAATTGACATGAAGGGGTACGAAGTTATACTAGGAATGGATTGGTTATTCAGACACTATGCCACAATAAGTTGTAGGTCTGGTTTGGTTGAATTCCGACCCCCGGATGGAGATCGTTATACCTTCCAAGCTATCCCAAAAATAAGTAAAATACCAATTATAACTTCACTAGTGGCCCAGCGGATATTGAAAGATGGTTGTGAATGTTACCTAGCTAGTGTAATGGATACCCGAGTGAAGAATAAGATAGAGTTACAAGATATTTCCATAGTCCGAGAGTTCCCTGAGGCATTCTTGGACGATTTGCCTGGGTTACCACCTGATAGGGAAATTGAGTTTGTAATTGATACCTATCCCGAGGCATTACCTGTATCTAAGACTTAAATCCACATTGAAGCAAGCAAATGAGGTTGAATGTTACATGACATGTAGTTAGAACCTAAGTTATCCATTTCACATTGAAGGTTTTAACTTGAAGTGATGACAACAACGTGTATTGAGGACACAACAACCTTCATGGATGAGTAATTAAAACATAATAATGTGTTTGATTAAGCATATGAAACTTCACTTGAATCGATTTGTTCCAAAAGAGTTGAACGTATCAAGCAAATGAGGTTGAGTGCTACATGACTTGTGGTTAGAACCTAAGTTATCTATTTCACATTCCAGGTTTTAACTTGAGGTGATGAGAACGACGTGAATTGAGGACCCAACAACCTTCATGGACGAGAAATTAAGACTTTGTAATGCGTTTGATGAAGCAAGAGAAACTTCACTTCAATCGATTTGTTCGAAAAGAGTTGAACGTATCAAGCAAATGAGGTTGAATGTTATATAACTTGTGGTTAGAACCTAATTTATCCATTTGACATTATAGGTTTTAACTTGAAGTGATGAGAACGACGTGTATTGAGGACCCAACAACCTTCATGGACGAGTAATTAAGACTTTGTAATGCGTTTGATGAAGCATAAGAAACTTCACTTCAATTGATTTGTTCCAAAAGAGTTGAACATATCGAGCAAATTAGGTTGAGTGTTACATGACTTGTGGTTAGAACCTAAATTATCCATTTCACATTCGAGGTCATAACTTGAAGTGATGGGAACGACGTGTATTGAGGACCCAACAACCTTCATGGACGAGTAATTAAGACTTAGTAATGCGTTTGATGAAGCATAAGAAACTTTACTTCAATCGATTTGTTCCAAAAGAGTTGAACGTATCAAGCAAATGAGGTTGAGTGCTACATGATTTGTAGTTTGAACCTAAGTTATCTATTTCACATTCAAATTTTAACTTGAAGTAATGAGATCGACGTGTATTGAGGACCCAACAACTTTCATGGACGAGTAATTAAGACTTAGTAATGCGTTTGATGATGCATAAGATACTTTACGTCAATCGATTTGTTCCAAAAGAGTTGAACGTATCAAGAAAATGAGGTTGAGTGCTACATGACTTGTGGTTAGAACCTAAGTTATCCATTTCACATTCAAGGTTTTAACTTGAAGGGATGAGAACGACGTGTATTGAAGACCCAGATACCTTCATGGACGAGTAATTAAGACTTAGTAATGCGTTTGATTAAGCATAAGAGACTTTACTTCAATCGATTTGTTCGAAAAGAGTTAGACGTATCAAGCAAATGAGGTTGAGTTTTATATGACTTGTGGTTAGAACCTAATTTATCCATTTCACATTATCGGTTTTAACTTGAAGTGATGAGAACGACGTGTATTGAGGAACCAACAACCTTCATGGATGAGTAATTAAGACTTAGTAATGCGTTTGATTAAGTATAAGAAACTTCACTTCAATCGATTTGTTCCAAAAGTGTTGAACGTATCAAGCAAATGAGGTTTAGTGTTATATGACTTGTGGTAAGAACCTAATTTATCCATTCACATTATAGGTTTAACTTGAGTGATGAGAACGACGTGTATTGAGGACCCACACCTTCATGGACGAGTAATTAAGACTTGTAATGCGTTTTATGAAGCATAGAACTTCACTTCAATTGATTTGTTCCAAAAGAGTTGAACGTATCAAGCAAATTAGGTTGAGTGTTACATGACTTGTGGTTAGAACCTAAGTTATCTATTTCACATTCAAGGTTTTAACTTGATGTGATAGAACGACGTGTATTGAGGACCCAACACCTTCATGGACGAGTAATTAAGACTTAGTAATGCGTTTTGATGAAGCATAGAAACTTCACTTCAATCGATTTGTTCGAAAAGAGTTGAACGTATCAAGCAAATGAGGTTGAGTGTTAATGACTTGTGGTTAGAACCTAAGTTACCCATTCCCATTATAGGTTTTAACTTGAAGGGATGAGAACGACGTGTATTGAAGACCCAGATACCTTCATGGACGAGTAATTAAGACTTAGTAATGCGTTTGATTAAGCATAAGAGACTTTACTTCAATCGATTTGTTCGAAAAGAGTTAGACGTATCAAGCAAATGAGGTTGAGTTTTATATGACTTGTGGTTAGAACCTAATTTATCCATTTCACATTATCGGTTTTAACTTGAAGTGATGAGAACGACGTGTATTGAGGAACCAACAACCTTCATGGATGAGTAATTAAGACTTAGTAATGCGTTTGATTAAGTATAAGAAACTTCACTTCAATCGATTTGTTCCAAAAGTGTTGAACGTATCAAGCAAATGAGGTTTAGTGTTATATGACTTGTGGTAAGAACCTAATTTATCCATTTCACATTATAGGTTTTAACTTGAAGTGATGAGAACGACGTGTATTGAGGACCCAACAACCTTCATGGACGAGTAATTAAGACTTTGTAATGCGTTTTATGAAGCATAAGAAACTTCACTTCAATTGATTTGTTCCAAAAGAGTTGAACGTATCAAGCAAATTAGGTTGAGTGTTACATGACTTGTGGTTAGAACCTAAGTTATCTATTTCACATTCCAGGTTTTAACTTGATGTGATAAGAACGACGTGTATTGAGGACCCAACATCCTTCATGGACGAGTAATTAAGACTTAGTAATGCGTTTTGATGAAGCATGAGAAACTTCACTTCAATCGATTTGTTCGAAAAGAGTTGAACGTATCAAGCAAATGAGGTTGAGTGTTATATGACTTGTGGTTAGAACCTAAGTTACCCATTTCCCCTTATAGGTTTTAACTTGAAGTGATGAGAACGACATGTATTGAGGACCCAGCAACCTTCATGGACGAGTAATTAAGACTTAGTAATACGATTGATTAAGCATAAGAAACTTCACTTCAATTGATTTGTTCCAAAAGAGTTGAACGTATCAAGCAAATTAGGTTGAGTGTTACATGACTTGTGGTTAGAACCTAAGTTATCTATTTCACATTCGAGGTTTTAACTTGAAGTGATGAGAGCGATGTGTTTTGAGGACCCAACAACCTTCATGGACGAGTAATTAAGACTTTGTAATGCGTTTGATGAAGCATTAGAAACTTCACTTCAATCGATTTGTTCCAAAAGAGTTGAACGTATCAAGCAAATGAGGTTGAGTGCTACATGACTTGTGGTTTTAACCTAAGTTATCTATTTCACATTCAAGGTTTTAACTTGAAGTGATGAGAACGACGTGTATTGAGGACCCAACAACCTTCATGGACGAGTAATTAACACGTAGTAATGCGTTTGATGAAGCATAATAAACTTTACTTCAATCGATTTGTTCTAGAAGAGTTGAACGTATCAAGTAAATGAGGTTGAGTGCTACATGACTTGTGGTTAGAACCTAAGTTATCCATTTCACATTCAAGGTTTTAACTTGAAGTGATGAGAACGACGTGTATTGAGGACCCAACAACCTTCATGGACGAGTAATTAATACTTTGTAATGCGTTTTATGAAGCATAAGAAACTTCACTTCAATTGATTTGTTCCAAAAGAGTTGAACGTATCAAGCAAATTAGGTTGAGTGTTACATGACTTGTGGTTAGAACCTAAGTTATCTATTTCACATTCCTGGTTTTAACTTGATGTGATAAGAACGACGTGTATTGAGAACCCAACAACCTTCATAGACGAGTAATTAAGACTTAGTAATGCGTTTGATGAAGCATGAGAAACTTCACTTCAATAGATTTGTTCTAAAAGAGTTGAACGTATCAAGCAAATGAGGTTGAGTGTTATATGACTTGTGGTTAGAACCTAAGTTATCCATTTCCCATTATAGGTTTTAACTTGAAGTGATGAGAACGACGTGTATTGAGGATACAGCAACCTTCATGGACGAGTAATTAAGACTTAGTAATGCGTTTGATTAAGCATAAGAAACTTCACTTCAATTGATTTGTTCCAAAAGAGTTGAACGTATCAAGCAAATTAGGTTGAGTGTTACATGACTTGTGGTTAGAACCTAAGTTATCTATTTCACATTCGAGGTTTTAACTTGAAGTGATGAGAACGATGTGTTTTGAGGACCCAACAACCTTCATGGACGAGTAATTAAGACTTTGTAATGCGTTTGATGAAGCATAAGAAACTTCACTTCAATCGATTTGTTCCAAAAGAGTTGAACGTATCAAGCAAATGAGGTTGAGTGTTACATGACTTGTGGTTTGAACCTAAGTTATCTATTTCACATTCAAGGTTTTAACTTGAAGTGATGAGAACGACGTGTATTGAGGACCCAACAACCTTCATGGACGAGTAATTAACACTTAGTAATGCGCTTGATGAAGCATAAGAAACTTTACTTCAATCGATTTGTTCTAAAAGAGTATACAAGCAAATGAGGTTGAGTGCTACATGACTTGTGGTTAGAACCTAAGTTATCCATTTCACATTCAAGGTTTTAACTTGAAGTGATGAGAACGACGTGTATTGAAGACCCAACAACCTTCATGGACGAGTAATTAATACTTAGTAATGCGTTTGATTAAGCATAAGAAACTTTACTTCAAACGATTTGTTCCAAAAGAGTTGAACGTATCAAGCAAATGAGGTTAAATGTTACATGACTTGTGGTTAGAACCTAAGTTATCCATTTCACATTGAAGGTTTTAACTTGAAGTGATGACAACGACGTGTATTGAGGACCCAACAACCTTCATGGACGAGTAATTAAGACTTAATAATGCGTTTGATTAAGCATATCAAACTTCACTTGAATCGATTTGTTCCAAAAGAGTTGAACGTATCAAGCAAATGAGGTTGAGTGCTACATGACTTGTGGTTAGAACCTAAGTTATCTATTTCACATTCCTGGTTTTAACTTGAAGTGTTAAGAACGGCGTATATTGAGGACCCAACAACTTTCATGGACGAGTATTTAAGACTTAGTAATGCGTTTGATGAAGCATGAGAAACTTCACTTCAATCGATTTGTTCGAAAAAAGTTGAATGTGTCACTACCCTAATACTGTACCCGATATTCCCGTACTATTTTTTTTTTTATCCTAATAAATACTTTAAATAAACTCTAAGTGGAACTAAACCGAAATCGAAACCAGAATCTAACTTTTAAAACAAATTATATAAAACTTAAAACCATTTAAATTAAACTTAAATTAAATATTAAAAGAAACCTTTAAAACATTTTCATTTTTTTTTGCATATTCTGCCATTTGGCAGAACAAGTGGCGATTGCTCATGGCGAGCAATCGCCTTAGGCGATCAAACAGGCGGCGATTGCTCGCCCCCAAGTGGGCGAGCAATCGCCCTTCGGCGATCAGACCATCACCTAGCGATCTCCAGTGGCGATCGCCAGGCAAAGAGGGGCGAATGATCGCCCCTGGGAGGCGATCATTCACCATGCTCTCTGGAATTCTTCCAGAGAGCACGGCTCACACCCTCCTTATTTTCTTCACGCCCTCCACTTCACACATTCACAACATTTCACAAAAACATACTACCAAACAATTGCCTTATTTCTCGCATACATTACACATGCTATTAACGACCTATTCTGCGACTCGAAATACAATTTAACATAATCAATTTCGTAAAAATGAACCGCGTGGTTTCGTTTAAAAGTTTAACGTATCCTCCTGTTTTAAAATAACTAAACGATTAAAAAATACTTTAAATAGAAGGTTTTCAAAACAATTATAAACCGGTTTCCAAAATGCTTAAAACGTTAAACCTATCCACTAACAGATCCAAACATATTAAAATGTCTATACTATTATCAATCAAAATCATCCCTAAATCCCCAAAATATATACATACGTCCCCACGGGTCAGGTAAGCGTCGACTGCGCCAGCACACCACCGCAACCATTCTTCGTCAACTGGACTCAAGTCTATGGAGGACGAAGCTGGTCCTCACCTGTTTCCTCGTAATCACCTACACCTTACAACACACTATGAGATAAAAATCTCAGTAAGGCTCGTAAATGCAAATGCTATGCTGTGCTATGCTATGCTATGCTATGCAGTGTACTGTAGGTGTCACCGAGTTCCTATCCCCCTAACCGGAGAGAGCTCATCCAGCGGGCGGACTACTCTTTCCAGCTAGAGGAGGGGGGTGCACGCTTACAACACGTACAGTCGTGCCTGAGCTCTACATCGCGTGACCTGTAAACTGTATGTCTTTCGGCCTGTATGCCTTTCGGCCTGTAAACTGTATGCCTTTCAGCCTGTATG
This sequence comes from Begonia masoniana, assembly GCA_022432975.1. Lineage (NCBI taxonomy): Eukaryota > Viridiplantae > Streptophyta > Magnoliopsida > Cucurbitales > Begoniaceae > Begonia > Begonia masoniana. The sequence continues at coordinate 34,653,651 of CM039506.1, forward strand.
CCTTTCGGCCTGTATGCAATATCTTTAAAACATCGTGTAGAAATTCCTTTTCATGCTTTACTTTAAAACAAGTGATGCGTGAACAGTTCAATATCTTAAAGTAAACAAGCAATAATGTGTACCCTCAAGACTGTAAAGCGTAAACTATAGACCACTATACCTAGCTACCCAAACCAAGCAGAACTAAATAAACGCATCTCCAAAACTCCTCGAGACGACATTCGACGTACGGTGTAGGCCAATCGGCCAGAGAAAATCACAAAAACTTATCTCGTGTCCAAAGCAGCTCAAGCTCCGTCCACGAGCGTTGTTTGTCAGCGTTGTTTGTCTGAGGCAAAACATAATATTGACGTTAAAACGGGTTTAAGTTAATAAACGTCCAATTGTCAAAACCTTAACTAAAAGAATTTCCTAACATTCCAAATTAACTTATCGAGGCATTTAATCCATTAATCTACACTCGATACCCCGAAATCCAATTTACGAGTTTTCCGAAAACCCGAAATTTACAAATTTAACATTTATCCTAAATTGTCCTAACTTCTTCCAATAACGTTTAATACGTGCAATACGTTCGCAAACTATAACAATCTATCAATTTTGAGCCCTAAATCTCAATTTCTTAACAAAACCTAAACGAAACCAAATTGTTTAAAACTCCATAAACATCAAAATAAAAGCTCTAAGATTGTAGGTTCATACCTAGAACGTCGATTGGAGGAGAAAGCACGAAGAAAACGGAACGATCGGAGGTCGATCGTCGCCGTAAATGGAATCGCCGTCGACGGCCAGAGAGGAAAATCGCCTCTGGTTCGTGAACGCCAGGGAAGAAGAGAGAAAGTGAGGGAGAGAAAAGAAATTTGTTTATTTATATAATTTGGTTCGAAAATTACTAAAATGCCCTTAACACTTATTTCTATTTTGTTTCGTTCTTCGGTTCGTTAATCGTCCAACTATTCGGATTCACCAAATCTCCTTATTTCACCAACAAGTCCAACTTGTTATTTGGGATTTATTAAAACTGTACGTTCACAATTCGGTCCTCGTTTACTATTTTTACTAAAACGTCCTTTATATTACGAGAAATGTAATTACTCGGAATATTGCGTTTAATCTCCGAAAATTTCCATAATTTGCTTAAAATTCCTATTAATCGTTAGGATCGTAATGATGCTTTCTTTTCGTAAAATGGACCTGATTTGACGTAATTACAAAAATGCCATCAAACAATATTATAATAATATAATATTATTATTCCGTACGGCCGGGTATTACATTCCACCCTCCTTATTCATAATTTTGTCCACAAAATTAAATCATACAAATAACTCAGGATATCTAGTCATCATATCCTGCTGTCGTTCTCACGTAGCTTCCTCTACTTCGTGGTTCCACCACAACACTTTGACTAGTGGAATCTCTTTGTTGCGTAAGACTTTGGTAGAAGACTCCAAAATGCGTACTGGTCTCTCCTCGTAGCTCAAGGTAGGTTGTACCTCGATCTCTGTAGTCTCCACAATATGCGACGGATCACGTAAACACTTCCGAAGCATCGATACGTGAAATACATCATGGATACCCTCCATAGAATCCGGAAGCTGTAGTCTGTACGCCAACTTCCCGATCCTCTTCAGAATAGGAAAGGGCCCCACGTAACGAGGGTTTAACTTACCCCTCCTTCCAAATCTTGCAACACCTTTGAACGGAGAAACTTTAAGATAAACCTCGTCACCTTCCTCGAACTCAATCTCTCTCCGTCGCGTGTCAGCATAGCTCTTCTGTCGGCTCTGAGCTATCTCTATACGCCGTCGGATAACGGCAATCTTCTCTGCCGTTTGCTGTAGAATCTCCTGGCCAACGATGCTGGCCTTGCCAACCTCGTCCCAATATAACGGAGACCTACACTTCCGACCATATAAGGCCTCATACGGAGCCATACCGATCATAACGTGGAAGCTGTTGTTGTACGAAAACTCAATCAAAGGTAAATATCGGCTCCACGAGCCCTGAAACTCCAACACACACGCTCTGAGCATATCCTCAAGAATCTGATTCGTCCTCTCTATCTGACCATCAGTCTGAGGATGAAATGCCGTGCTGAAATTAAGCTGAGTCCCTATAGCCTTATGCAGGCTCTTCCAGAACTTCGACGTGAATCTCGGATCTCTGTCGAAGACAATAGAAACTGGCACGCCGTGAAGTCTAACAACCTCTTGCACATATAGCTCGGCGAGCTGATCCATAGACGATATCATCTTCACAGGCAAAAAATGAGCCGACTTTGTCAATCGGTCCACAATAACCCAAATACCGTCATGGCCTTTCGTAGTCCTCGGGAGCCCCACAATGAAATCCATGGAGATCTGCTCCCACTTCCACTCTAGAATCGGCAGTGGCAATAATGTTCCGGCCGGTCTCTGGTGCTCTGCTTTCACCTGTTGACACACTAAACAGGTCTCAACGTACTTGGAAACCTCTCTCTTCATGTTCGGCCACCAGAAATGTTGCTCTAAGTCCCGGTACATCTTAGTACTTCCCGAGTGTACAGAATATGCCGAAGAATGTGCCTCGGCCAATATCTCTCTCTTCAGCTCCTCGTCGTTAGGCACGTACCACCTATGCCTGAACTTCAGAATACCATCCTCTGATAAATGAAAATCTGATGAGTCTCCCAATGTCATGCTGGATCGAAGCTCCTCACACTCCGTATCATTCTGCTGAGCCTCGCGTATCCGATCCAGAATAGTCGGCCTGAGAGAAATGTTGGCGAGCATACTGGACAACTCTGCCACTATCTCCACATCGAACCTCTCTATCTCAGACCGCAGCGTAACTGTCATCGCTGCTAACGAAGGCTGACTCGCAGAAGGCACTCTACTCAAAGCATCAACAACTTTGTTCGCCTTTCCTGGATGGTACTTTATATCAAAATCATAATCTTTGACAAACTCGAGCCACCGTCTCTGTCGCATGTTCATCTCCTTCTGCGTAAATAAATATTTCAAGCTCTTGTGGTCGGAAAATATCTCGCACTGTTGCCCATATAAATAATGTCTCCATATCTTCAGTGCGAAGACCACAGCTGCTAACTCAAGGTCGTGCGTAGGGTAATTCTGCTCGTACGGCTTCAACTGCCGAGAAGCATATGCAATAACTCTCCCCTCCTGCATCAATACACAACCGAGTCCAACTCCAGATGCGTCACAATAAATACTGAACTTGTCACCTTCAACAGGTAGCGCTAATACTGGAGCGGTGGTCAATCTCTGCTTTAACTCCGTAAAACTATCATCACAAGCAGACGACCATACGAATTTCTCCTTCTTCCGAGTTACTCGAGAGAGAGGAACTGCGTTCTTTGAAAATCCCTCTATGAACTTCCGGTAATAACCAGCTAATCCAAGAAATCCATGCACCTCACGTACGTTCTTTGGCTGTGGCCAATCTTTGACCACCTGAATCTTACTCGGATCAACAGAAACTCCATCCAGCGATATAATATGGCCAAGGAAGCTCACTCTGTCCAGCCAAAACTTGCACTTCGAAAACTTTGGATACAGCTGGCGTTGACTCAGAATCTTTAGAACAATCCTTAGATGGTCCTCGTGTTCTTCCTCCGTCATAGAGTAAATCAAGATATCGTCAATGAAGACCACTACGAATTTGTCCAGATACTCCTTGAAGACACGGTTCATCAAATCCATGAACGCTGTAGGGGCATTAGTAAGTCCAAAAGACATGACAAGGAACTCATAATGCCCATACCTCGTTTGAAATGCCATTTTCTGAATATCCTCCCTTCGGACCTTCAGCTGATAATAACCCAAGCGCAGGTCAATCCTGGAAAATACTCGGGCACCCTGTAGCTGATCAAACAGGTCGTCAATCCGGGGCAACGGATATTTATTCTTCACCGTCAACTTGTTTAACTCTCTGTAATCAATGCACATCCTGAGGGTCCCGTCCTTCTCCTTGACGAATAGAACAGGCGCACCCCAGGGTGAAACACTGGGTCGAATAAATCCTTTCTCTAACAACTCATCAAGCTGAGTCCTCAATTCTCTCAACTCGGCTGGTGCCAACCGGTACGGGTTCTTAAACCTTGGCGCGGAGTTTGGATAGACATCAATAGTGAATTCAATCTCCCGGTCTGGTGGTAACCCGGGAAGATCATCGAGGAATATATCAGAGAACTCTCTGACTATAGGAATGTCGCTCGGCTTCAATCCGCTGAGCAACTGAACATCAAAAACTGAGGCCAAATAAATAGAGCACGCACCTTTAAACTCTGCTCGTTGACCTTCATGGAATAAGAAATAGGCGAGCTACTCAATCTGCTCATCGCCTGATAGGAAAACTCAGCTTTACCCGGGGGTCGGAAGGTCACAATCCCGGATGGACAGTCGATGGTGGCGAAGTGCTGTGATAGCCAATCCATCCCTAAGATAAGATCATAGTGCTCGATGCCCATAACAATAAGGCGAGCATAGAGGGTATCATCTCCAACTGAAACAATATTCCCCTGGACAACATGACTTGACTGCATACGCTCTCCTGAGGGCAGCATCACACTATACTCATAATCTGCCAGCTCTGGCACTAACCTCAATCTAGACATGCAAGCAGTTGATACGAAGGAGTGCGTAGCTCCGGTATCCATCAAAGTAAACACAGTTGTGCCCATAAGTAAGATAATACCTGCAATCACGGCAGACTGAGCCTCATCATCAACATCGCCAGGCTCGATAAAAGCAAAAACCCTCGGCATAATCCTCCTCTGATCACTGCCTGACTGATCTCGACTCTTCTTCGGACAATCTTTAACAAAATGGCCTGCGTCTCCACACCAATAGCATACATCCGTGCCTAACCTGCACTGGCCACGGTGTTCCTTCTGACATTTAGGACAAAGAGGTATCTAAGGAGCTCCCTGTACCTGCTTGCTTTTCCCTCGATCGTTGCCTCCCTCTAGAGGTCTTTTAACACCCCGCTGTTGTTGTTGTTTGAGGCTGTGCTCTCGGTTGCCAACCTCGTGACTGAGGACGTATCTCTCTGAAGAAACCCTTAGATGGCTCCCTCGGTTTGACAGAACTCTGCTCAACTGCCTCTATATCAAGCGCCCTGGCTACAATCTCATCGTAGATACATTCCATACCCCAGATATAGTAAGGCGCATCTGGAACTCCTGGCTAAGTCTGATGTAGTCAAAGGGAGCACGAAGGACAATCAAGAAGCAAAACGAAGCCCAAAACGAAGCCCAAAACGAAGCCCAAAACGAAGCCCAAAACGAAGCCCAAAACGAAGCCCAAAACGAAGCCCAAAACGAAGCCCAAAACGAAGCCCAAAACGAAGCCCAAAACGAAGCCCAAAACGAAGCCCAAAACGAAGCCCAAAACGAAGCCCAAAACGAAGCCCAAAACGAAGCCCAAAACGAAGCCCAAAACGAAGCCCAAAACGAAGCCCAAAACGAAGCCCAAAACGAAGCCCAAAACGAAGCCCAAAACGAAGCCCAAAACGAAGCCCAAAACGAAGCCCAAAACGAAGCCCAAAACGAAGCCCAAAACGAAGCCCAAAACGAAGCCCAAAACGAAGCCCAAAACGAAGCCCAAAACGAAGCCCAAAACGAAGCCCAAAACGAAGCCCAAAACGAAGCCCAAAACGAAGCCCAAAACGAAGCCCAAAACGAAGCCCAAAACGAAGCCCAAAACGAAGCCCAAAACGAAGCCCAAAACGAAGCCCAAAACGAAGCCCAAAACGAAGCCCAAAACGAAGCCCAAAACGAAGCCCAAAACGAAGCCCAAAACGAAGCCCAAAACGAAGCCCAAAACGAAGCCCAAAACGAAGCCCAAAACGAAGCCCAAAACGAAGCCCAAAACGAAGCCCAAAACGAAGCCCAAAACGAAGCCCAAAACGAAGCCCAAAACGAAGCCCAAAACGAAGCCCAAAACGAAGCCCAAAACGAAGCCCAAAACGAAGCCCAAAACGAAGCCCAAAACGAAGCCCAAAACGAAGCCCAAAACGAAGCCCAAAACGAAGCCCAAAACGAAGCCCAAAACGAAGCCCAAAACGAAGCCCAAAACGAAGCCCAAAACGAAGCCCAAAACGAAGCCCAAAACGAAGCCCAAAACGAAGCCCAAAACGAAGCCCAAAACGAAGCCCAAAACGAAGCCCAAAACGAAGCCCAAAACGAAGCCCAAAACGAAGCCCAAAACGAAGCCCAAAACGAAGCCCAAAACGAAGCCCAAAACGAAGCCCAAAACGAAGCCCAAAACGAAGCCCAAAACGAAGCCCAAAACGAAGCCCAAAACGAAGCCCAAAACGAAGCCCAAAACGAAGCCCAAAACGAAGCCCAAAACGAAGCCCAAAACGAAGCCCAAAACGAAGCCCAAAACGAAGCCCAAAACGAAGCCCAAAACGAAGCCCAAAACGAAGCCCAAAACGAAGCCCAAAACGAAGCCCAAAACGAAGCCCAAAACGAAGCCCAAAACGAAGCCCAAAACGAAGCCCAAAACGAAGCCCAAAACGAAGCCCAAAACGAAGTCTCAAAAATAAAGACTTCCCACATGGTCACCCAACATGGCACTACTCTAGCCCAAGAGTTTTTAACTTCAAAGTTCTTACAAGTGCCACACCATTGGGCTAGGCCCACAATCTGAATTAAACTCGAGACTCACGTTACTTAAACCTAAGTTCCGCGGCCACCATCCACTTGCACCACTTTCCAATTTTCCTTCTCTTATTTTTGGAAACTTTTATATTGTCTAATTAGGATATTTTGATTATTTCTAATTATGTTATTACCTTATTAGTTTTATCCCTTTGCCTATTTACGGGAGGCTTGTAATAGATTTTAGGCACTTTTGAATGAATTGATTTTTATTAAGCTTTTGCTTTGAGGTGAGATCCTTATAATTCTCTTCTTGAGTTCTTGGATTAGAACTTGATCTTCTTCAAGTGTATTCTTGAAAAGATCGACTTGATAGCTTAGGTTCAACCAACGGTTTGGTTCGGTCTAGCTACTTTTTCTGATAACTTGGTTCCATCGCTATCTATCGATTGGGGTCAAGTTCCTTCTTCTTATTCTTTTGAATCAATAAAGGCATTATTCCCTTTGAATTCCGGATTGCGTGTTGGGTCTAAGATCTCTAATATCTTAGGTTCATATCATTTGGTATCAAAGCGAAGTTCTTCGATTCAAAAGAAGCTATCTTATCATTTATTCTTCTTTTCTTCTCCACAAAACCTTTCGATGATTCTATTTTTTCGTTTTAGTTCAAAAAAAAAAAAAAAAAATCGAAAAAAAAAAAAAAAAAATCCGAAAATTCAAAAAAAAAAAAAAAAGCTCTCGTTTGTTAATAACGAGAAACTTCTTTTGTACTGCCATCGAGAAAGACATTCTTTGCTGTCTCGAACCCTAGCATCCGAATCCTCAGTCGGATTTTCTATTTCTGCATTTGCCGGGTTTCAAAAAAAAAATTCGTGAGAATAGCTCATTAGTATCGGGATTCACAACCGGAAACTATTCAAAGCTTCTCAAACGTTATATCCAGAGATCGATTCAATTCAGTCATTTAAATTTCCGCATTTCAATTCAGTCATTTAAATTTCCGCATTTCAATTCAGTCATTTAAATTTCCGCATTTCAATTCAGTCATTTAAATTTCCGCATTTCAATTCAGTCATTTAAATTTCCGCATTTCAATTCAGTCATTTAAATTTCCGCATTTCAATTCAGTCATTTAAATTTCCGCATTTCAATTCAGTCATTTAAATTTCCGCATTTCAATTCAGTCATTTAAATTTCCGCATTTCAATTCAGTCATTTAAATTTCCGCATTTCAATTCAGTCATTTAAATTTCCGCATTTCAATTCAGTCATTTAAATTTCCGCATTTCAATTCAGTCATTTAAATTTCCGCATTTCAATTCAGTCATTTAAATTTCCGCATTTCAATTCAGTCATTTAAATTTCCGCATTTCAATTCAGTCATTTAAATTTCCGCATTTCAATTCAGTCATTTAAATTTCCGCATTTCAATTCAGTCATTTAAATTTCCGCATTTCAATTCAGTCATTTAAATTTCCGCATTTCAATTCAGTCATTTAAATTTCCGCATTTCAATTCAGTCATTTAAATTTCCGCATTTCAATTCAGTCATTTAAATTTCCGCATTTCAATTCAGTCATTTAAATTTCCGCATTTCAATTCAGTCATTTAAATTTCCGCATTTCAATTCAGTCATTTAAATTTCCGCATTTCAATTCAGTCATTTAAATTTCCGCATTTCAATTCAGTCATTTAAATTTCCGCATTTCAATTCAGTCATTTAAATTTCCGCATTTCAATTCAGTCATTTAAATTTCCGCATTTCAATTCAGTCATTTAAATTTCCGCATTTCAATTCAGTCATTTAAATTTCCGCATTTCAATTCAGTCATTTAAATTTCCGCATTTCAATTCAGTCATTTAAATTTCCGCATTTCAATTCAGTCATTTAAATTTCCGCATTTCAATTCAGTCATTTAAATTTCCGCATTTCAATTCAGTCATTTAAATTTCCGCATTTCAATTCAGTCATTTAAATTTCCGCATTTCAATTCAGTCATTTAAATTTCCGCATTTCAATTCAGTCATTTAAATTTCCGCATTTCAATTCAGTCATTTAAATTTCCGCATTTCAATTCAGTCATTTAAATTTCCGCATTTCAATTCAGTCATTTAAATTTCCGCATTTCAATTCAGTCATTTAAATTTCCGCATTTCAATTCAGTCATTTAAATTTCCGCATTTCAATTCAGTCATTTAAATTTCCGCATTTCAATTCAGTCATTTAAATTTCCGCATTTCAATTCAGTCATTTAAATTTCCGCATTTCAATTCAGTCATTTAAATTTCCGCATTTCAATTCAGTCATTTAAATTTCCGCATTTCAATTCAGTCATTTAAATTTCCGCATTTCAATTCAGTCATTTAAATTTCCGCATTTCAATTCAGTCATTTAAATTTCCGCATTTCAATTCAGTCATTTAAATTTCCGCATTTCAATTCAGTCATTTAAAGTTTCAATTCAGTCATTTAAGTTTCCGCATTTCATCAGTCATTTAAATTTCCGCATTTTAATTCAGTTATTTAGATTTTTATTTCGCATTTACCTTTTGCGTTATTTATTAAAAAAAAAAAAAAAGAAAAGAAAAATTCGGAATCATGAGCGAGAGGAGAATGAGATTGATATAAAATGTTCATGAGGGGCCATACACGATCAATACGAGGCTCTTAATCGAAGGATGAACGGTTGGAGATACCGTCCCTACAAATCCTCGTGAAAAAAAGTTTGACGACTACTATGACCATGATGAAAAACCATACCGAAAGGAAAGATACGATAAGAACGATCTGAGAGAGATGGAGATCTTAGTGATATCAAGGTTAACATCCCCAGCCTTCAAGGGAAAAGTGATCCCGAAGCCTATTTGGAATGGGAAAGGAACGTCGATTCTTTACTCGAGTATCGAAACTACCGAGGAAAAAAAGGTTAGGTTGGTCACAAATGGAGTTCACCGATTATGCCAGCATTGGTGGGATCAACTAGTCCAAAACTCGAGACGAAACGGAGAAACCCCAATCCGCACATGGGAAAGTGTAAAACAATTATGAGAAAAAGGACGTCCCATCATATTACTATAGGATTTGTGTCGGAAACTTCAAGGTCTTACTCAAGGATATAAAGGTGGAGGAGTATTATAAAGAAATGGAGATGGCCATGATAAAGGCCGATGTTAACGAGGATGGAGAAGCCACAATGGCAAGGTTTGTGGGAGGACTTAATCGAGAGATTGCCGACATAGTAGATTTACAACACTATTTGGACATGGAGGAATTACTACACAAGGCGATCAAAATCGAACGACAACTAAATGCCAAGAAAAGTGCAAAGGTAAACACAGCGTCAAATAGTTCGTGGAAACCAAATTGGAAAGGAGAGAAGCCAAACCCGAGGGAGGACCACAAAGGAAAAATCGTCGCTAATAACTTCAACCCACCTAAAGGAAAGAGCGAGGTTCCAACACTAACTCGGACTAGAGAAGTCAAGTGTTATCGATGCCAAGGAATTGGGCACATGGCATCAAATTGTCCTAATAAGCGTGCAATGGTCTTTTTAGAGAATGGTGATATAGAAAGTGTGAGTTCAAGCGATAACGAGATGCCATCACTCGAAGATTGTAGTGACGTAGACGTGGAGGAACCGGTCAAAGGAGATTTATTAGTCACAAGGAGAGCCTTAAGTGTACAAATTAAGGAGGACGACGACAAAGCCCAAAGGGAAAACATCTTTCATACTAGGTGTCATGTCAACAACAAGGTATGTAGCATGATCATCGATAGCGGAAGTTGCACAAACGTGGCTAGTACATTATTGGTCCAAAAGTTAAATTTGCAAACCAAGCGACACCCAAAGCCGTACAAATTGCAATGGTTGAGCGATTGTGGCGAAATTAAGGTAACAAGACAAGTAAACATCACATTATCAATCGGAAAGTACAAAGATGAGATTTTGTGTGACGTAGTGCCAATGCAAGCAACTCACATCCTATTGGGGAGACCATGGCAATATGATAGAACGGTTAAGCATAACGGCTACAAAAATGAGTATTCGCTTACTCAAAATGGGAGGTGGTAATACTAAAACCATTACCACAGTGGGAAGCAAGCTTGGATCAAGAGAGGATGCCAAGAGATCCAAAATGACAAAAATGGCGTAGTCGAAAATTCAAGCATGAAAGAAGAGAAGAAAAAAGGCGAAAAAGAAAGAGGAGACAAAAAAGCCGATGAGAGAAAAGTCATAAATAAAGAGAGCAAAAAAGACAAAGAGGAAGAAAAGAAATTGGAGGAAGGGAAAAGAAACGAGGGAGAAGAGAGAAAAAAGAGTGGACTTGTGAGGAAAGGTGAGGAGATGATTTTGTTACTCTACAAAAGATGTTTATTTTTCCACTAACGAACTAACAAATTCTCTTCCCATAAGTGTTACCTCTCTTTTGCAGGAATTTGAAGACATATTTCCAGAGGAATTACCTAAAGGAGTTCCCCCACTTAGGGGAATCGAGCATCAAATCGATTTCATCCCCGGAGCGACGATCCCAAACCGACCCGCATACAGAGCAAATCCAGAGGAAACCAAGGAAATTCAAAGGCAAGTAGATGAGTTGGTAGAGAAAGGCCTAGTGAAGGAGAGTCTTAGCCCATGCTCGGTTCCGGTTATTTGGTTCCAAAAAAGGACGGCACTTGGAGAATGTGCGTCGATTGTCGAGCGGTAAATAAAATTACGGTAAGTATCGACACCCTATTCCTCGTCTTGATGATATGCTTGATGAACTGTATGGTGCATGTATGTTTTCCAAAATTGATTTAAAAAATGGATATTATCAAATTTGCATGAAACAAGGAGATGAATGGAAAACAGCTTTTAAAACAAAATATGGTCTTTATGAATGGTTGGTTATGCCGTTTGGACTATCTAATGCACCGAGCACGTTTATGAGATTGATGAATCATGTTTTAAGGCAATTTATTGGAAAATTTGTTGTGGTCTACTTTGATGATATTTTGGTGTATAGTAAGTCACTTGACGAACATGTTAAGCATTTGAGATCTGTATTTAGTGTGTTAAAATCGAATCTATTGTATGCTAATCTTAAAAAGTGTACCTTTTGCATGGAATCGGTAGTTTTCCTTGGTTTTGTAGTTAGCTCAAAGGGGGTATCCATAGATGAGGAAAAGATAAGAGCAATCAAGGAATGGCCCACACCAAAGAATGCAAATGAGGTACGTAGCTTTCATGGCTTGGCTAGCTTTTATAGGAGATTTGTAAGAGACTTTAGCACTATTGCGGCACCTATGAATGAATTAGTTAAAAAGAATATTGCATTTAACTGGACCGAAGTACATGACAAAGCGTTTAATTGTTAAAAGAGAAACTAACTAATGCTCCCCTTCTAGTTTTACCAAATTTTGATAAAACATTTGAAATCGAATGTGACGCGTCGGGAAGGGAATTGGAGGTGTTTGATGCAGGAAATGAAGCCGATTGCTTACTTCAGTGAAAAGCTTAGTGGAGCGGCATTAAATTATCAACATATGACAAGGAACTCTATGCTTTGGTAAGGACGTTACAAACATGGCAACACTACTTGTGGCCCAAGGAGTTTATTATTCATTCCGATCACGAGAGTTTGAAGCACCTAAAGTCACAAGGTAAATTGCACAAGAGGCACGCCAAGTGGATGGAATTCATCGAGACCTTTCCATATGTCATCCATTACAAAAAAGGTAAAGACAACGTAGTCGCTGATGCGTTGTCAAGGAGGTACGTTTTAATCACTTCTCTACAATCTAAATTGTTAGGATTGAATTTATTAAGGATTTGTATGAATCAGATATAGATTTTTGTCATGTATGGAGAGATTGTGAGGAAAATTGCATGTGCTGATTATATAGACATGATGGGTATTTATTCGAAAGGATAAACTTTGTATACCTAAATGCTCATTACGTGAATTGCTTGTTAGAGAAACACATGGTGGAGGATTAATGGGACACTTTGGAATTGACAAAACTTTGAATGTCTTGATAGAACATTTCTTTTGGCCAAAAATGAAGCATGATGTTATAACTATTGTGAAAGATGCATTGAATGTAGGAAGGCAAAGTCAAAGATCAACCATATGGATTGTATAGTCCTTTACCCGTGCCCGAGCACCCTTGGACGGATATTTCCATGGACTTTGTGTTAGGTTACCAGAACACAAGGAGGTAAGGATAGTATTTTTGTGGTTGTGGATCGATTAGTAAAATGGCACATTTTATAGCATGTTCTAAAACTAATGATGCTACACATATAGCGGATTATTTTTAAAGAAATTGTGCGTTTACATGGATTACCTAGAACAATTGTTAGTGATAGGGATGTGAAGTTTCTAAGTCACTTTTGGAGAACCTTATGGAATAAGCTAGGTACAAAATTGTTGTTTTCCACTGTGGCACACCCCCAAACGGATGGACAAACCGAGGTAGTGAATCGAACTTTATCTACTTTGTTGAGAGCAATAATTTCTAAGAATTTAAAACAATGGGAAAATTGCTTGCCACATGTTGAGTTCGCTTACAATAGAGTTGTTCATTCTACTACTTCTTACTCACCATTTGAAATTATGTATGGCTTTAACCCTCTTACACCGCTTGATTTATTACCGTTACCTTCTAATGAATTGGTTGATTTAAATGGAAAAAGAAAGGCTGAATTCGTAAGAGAATTACACTCGAAGGTTCGAGAAAACATTATACAAAGAACGAGCACTATGCGCGACAAGCCAACAAGAGTAGAAAAGAAATCATTTTTGAACCCGGAGATTGGGTTTGGGTGCATCTACGAAAGGAGAGATTTGCGGAGCGGAGAAAGAATAAATTATAACCGCGAGGAGACGGTCCCTTCCAAGTGTTGGAACGCATCAATGACAATGCTTATAAGATTGACTTACCGAGCGAATATGGTAATGTAAGCGCTACTTTTAATGTTAGTGACTTATCTTTGTTGATGCAGATTCGAGGACGATCTTTCGAAGAGGGAGGGAATGATGTAGTCAAAGGAGCAACTAAGGACAATCAAGAAGCAATAGGGAGCCAAGATCCATTGATGAATATAGGAGGACCAATGACGAGATCAAGAACGAAGAAAATAAACAAAAGACTCAAATTTAATCAAAGACATCCAAGAAAAGGAATCATCACAAAATGTGCAACGAGCAATAATATTACTAAGTGTTGATGAAGAAGCAAGGATTGGAAAAGAAGCCCAAAACGAAGCCCAAAACGAAGTCTCAAAAATAAAGACTTCCCACATGGTCACCCAACATGACACTACTCTAGCCCAAGAGTTTTTAACTTCAAAGTTCTTACAAGTGCCACACCATTGGGCTAGGCCCACAATCTTAATTAAACTCGAGACTCACGTTACTTAAACCTAAGTTCCGCGCCACCATCCACTGCACCACTTTCCAATTTTCCTTCTCTTATTTTGGAAACTTTCTATTGTCTAATTAGGATATTTTGATTATTTCTAATTATGTTATTACCTTATTAGTTTTATCCCTTTGCCTATTTAAGGAGGCTTGTAATAGATTTTAGGCACTTTTGAATGAATTGATTTTTATTAAGCTTTGCTTTGAGGTGAGATCCTTACAATTCTCTTCTTGAGTTCTTGGATTAGACTTTGATCTTCTTCAAGTGTATTCTTGAAAAGATCGAACTTGATAGCTTAGGTTCAACCAACGAGTTTGGTTCGGGTCTAGCTACTTTTTCTGATAACTTTGGTTCCATCGCTATCTATCGATTGGGGTCAAGTTCCTTCTTCTTATTCTTTTGAATCAATAAAGGCATTATTCCCTTTGAATTCCGTATTGCGTGTTGGGTCTAAAATCTCTAATATCTTAGGTTCATATCAAAGTCCCTGTAAAAATCTCCGTACCTTATCCTCGTTAACGCTGACCTGACGCGGCGCAAATCGAGAAAGGGCTTCAAACCTCCTCACATACTCGGCAATCTAAATAACTTGCCGTAACTGCATAAACTCAACCATCTTCACCTCTCGTACGGTATGGCTGAAATACTTGTCGTAAAACACTCTCTGAATCGATCCCAACCCATAACCGTAACATCGGTGGTCGTCTTGATGGAATCCCACCAAAACCGAGCGTCCAGTGCTAAATGGTAGGTCCCAATGCAACCCTCTTTCCATCCTCTATGCTAGCATACGCCAGCATGTCCTCCATAGTGCGAATCCACTCCTCGGCTGAAGAGGGATCAGTGGACTGTCCTAGCTAAATACAGGGGGCTGGAGCTTCTGAAATCTCTCCATCCACGGTTGACTCGGATGGCTGCTTCCCGAGCTCTGGTGCCCTCTCGGTCTATCAAAGTACCCAGCTGTGAGACTATCTCTCCATCTGCTGAGCCTGTCGTTCCATATGGCTGGACTGCTGGGCAATAAAAATCCTTGAGAGTGTCGATCGTATCATCTCGGTCGTCTCGGTCGTTTCGTGGACGCACCATATTTATAAAAATTCCTATACAAAGGTTAAAACGAAATACTCTAAGAAACTAGTAATCAAATAAAGCTATAAACGTACTTACAGTTGAGAAGAATGTCTGCGTAGTGGCTGTGCAGTCGAGCAGTCTACAGAACCGATTTTAAAACCCAGGATCTCTGATACCATAATTGTCCGACCCTAATACTGTAGCCGATATTCCCGTACTATTTTTTTTATCCTAATAAATACTTTAAATAAATCTCTAAGCAGAACTAACCGAAATCGAAACCAGAATCGAAATCCGGAATGAATTCCAACTTTTAAAACAAATTAAATAAAACTTAAAACCATTTAAAATTAAACTTAAATTAAATATTAAAGAAACCTTAAAACATTTTCCTTTTTTTTGTATGTTCTGCCATTTGGCAGAACAAGTGGCGATTGCTCATGGCGAGCAATCGCCTTAGGTGATCAAACAGGCGGCGATTGCTCGCCCCCAAGTGGGCGAGCAATCGCCCTTCGGCAATCAGACCATCGCCTGGCGATCGCCAGGCAAAGAGGGTGCGAATGATCGCCCCTGGGATGCGATCATTTCGCCATGCTCTCTGGAATTCTTCCAGAAAGCACGGCTCACACCCTCCTTCTTTTCTTCACGCCCTGCACTTCACACCTTCACAAACATTTCACAAAAACCATACTACCAAACAATTGCCTTATTTCTCGCATACATTACACATGCTATTAACGACCTATTCTCCGACTCGAAATACATTTAACATAACCAATTTCGTAAAAACGAACCGCGTGGTTCCGGTTTAAAGTTTAACGTATCCTCCTGTTTTAAAAATAACTTAACGATACAAAATACTTTAAATAGAAGGTTTCAAAACAATTATAAACCGGTTTCCAAAACGCTTAAAACATTAAACCTATCCACTAACAGATCAACATCCTAAAATGTCTATACTATTATCAATCAAAATCATCCCTAAATTCCCAAAATCTATACATACGTCCCCACGGGTCAGGTAAGCATCGACTGCCGCCAGCACACCACCGCAGTCATTCTTCGTCAACTGGACTCAAGTCTAAGGAGGAGGAAGCTCGTCCTCACTTGTTTCCTTGTAATCACCTACACCATACAACACACTATGAGATAAAAATCTCAGTAAGGCTTGTAAATGCCAAATGCTATGCTGTGCTATGCTATGCTATGCAATGCACTGTAGGTGTCCACCGAGATCCGATCCCCCTAACCAGAGAGAGCTCATCCAGCGGGCGGACTACTCTTTCCAGCTAGAGGAGGGGTGCACGCTTACAACACGTATAGACGTGCCTGAGCGCCACCTCGCGTGACCTGTAAACTGTATGTCTTTCGGCCTGTAAATTGTATGTCTTTCGGCCTGTATGCAATATCTTTAAAACATCGTGTAGAAATTCCTTTTCATGCTGACTTTAAAACCAGTGCTGCCTTAACAAGTTCCATATCTTAAAGTAAGACTA